>VWZD01010573.1:21677-246921 GCA_013396695.1 Sakesphorus luctuosus
GGGCGCGACCCGCGCGGCCGCGGGGCGGGGACGCCCCCTGCCGGCGGGGCTCGTCCCTTCCCGCACAGCTGGGCCCCTGTCCCGCACAGCTGGGCCCTGATCCCGCACAGCTGGGCCCCGGTCCCGCACAGTTCGGCCCTGGTCCCGCACATCTCGGCCCCGGTCCCGCACATCTCGGCCTCGGCCCCGGTCCCGCACAGCTCGTCCTAGTCCCGCACATCTCGGCCCTGGCCCCGCACATCTCGGCCCTGGCCCCGCACAGCTCGGCCGGTCCCGCACTGCTCGGCCCTTTCCCGCAATGGTCGGCCCCTTCCCGCACGGCGGCCCCACAGCCACAGCGCCCGGGGCAGCGGCCCGCAGGGACCTCGGCATCGCTGCGGTGAGGAGCCGCGGGAGGGGAGGTGAGGCAGGATGAGGGCAGCCCTCGGGAGCGGAGGAAAAGCGCGGTAGCCGAGGAATCGCCCCTCTCGGGAGACGCTGCGGGCGGGCAGGGCGCAGCGTGCGGGGCCCCGTGGTCCTCCCACAGCACCGGGAGCCACAGGCTGAGCCCGCAAAGTTTGTCACCGTGCGAGGGAAAAGCAGTGCCGGGCCCCGCGCCAGCTCCCAGCTTAATGCACAGTCTGCTCGTCGCTGCAGGAGATAACTGGGAGTCAAACTTGCGCAGTCCAAATACCTATCTGGGCTGCTACTTGAATCTTACAGCCTGGGGCAAGTAGGATCTACCCCGCGAAGAAAATGACAGGGACTGAGGTTGTTACTTTTATCCACAGCTTTCTTATCTTTGCGTGGGTAGCAGATCTGGGGAGAGGCTCTCCTCTCCCCTCTTGGGGCCAGGTAACCACTCTGCCGGTTACCTCCTTGCTCTTGGAACCCACTCCACCCCCTACTCCATTGCTTGGCTGATTCGTCCAGCCCCTGAATCAGTTCAGAGTCCCTCAGCATATGCGTTTGTACTACTTCTATTGCTTGCTTTGCTTGCTGTGTGATCGTCCCATCACAGGACAAGCCTGTAGGTCACGGGTACTTTTCCACGTTACTTGTGGTCGCTGTTGCAAGCCTTGTGTACTGTCTCTGCCAGATGGTGACTTCCCAGTTCAGTGTCAGGCCAGCAACCTCCACAGTAACCTCCCAGTGCCACATTCACTGCCATGTCACACTGATCTCCTGTCTCCTTTTCACTTGCAGTTGTTCAGCCAACACAGCCTTTATAAAAAGTCTTGTTTCTCCTACAGTGGATGCTTCACATGCATAAGAATCTTGATAATGTAACAGTTCAAAGTGAGGTAAATGCTTATTAGTTCCTTTCTCTCTGAACAATCATTGTCAAACATAAACAGATGCCATTTATATTTTCTTTAGCAAAGTGACATTTTAATGACATGTACTTCATGACAGATGCTGGACCAAAGGTCTGGATTTGATAGAGATTCATGCTGTAATGAGCTACTGAAGTGGACAACACCAGGCAAATGTTCTTAGTTATCTTTATGTAGAAATACTTGGAGGGCTAATTCTCAAGTAAATATGCTATCGTCAGAAAGAAATACTAAAGCACTGCTAAAATTGCTTAAATCCCAAGGCACCTTTTAAATTCATACAATGCACTGAAACTGTAAGTTAAGAAAAATATATGCTCAGGGAAAAAAAGAAATCCACTCTTCATTTCCCTATCACAGATCTTCTGGATTTAAGGATTAGTCACAGACAATGTCTCTGAAGGAAGGCAGGCAATGGGAAGTAGAGCATGGTGAAGGGTTTTTTTTCAGGGATCCCAGTTCAGTCCTACAAGGAGCATTCTGAATTAACATCCTGAGTGATGTTTGGCTGCCAACCATAGAAAGAGTGAAATAAATCAATAACTTGCAGGTAACAACTCACCACCTAAGATGGATTCAGGTCACTTGCAAGTAGTGAACAGTGCCACACAAACTAATTTTTTTTTTGGTCAGGCCTCACTCTTCTTTCATGTTGTGCATGAGGTAAAGACCACTAGTTAAGAAATACCTAAACTTATGTCATCCCTGAACTGGTCCCTGGGCACCTATCTGTAATCTTGTGTACATTAGATTTAAGAGCCGAAGTAAATGTGGGGCAGAAGCAAAGCTACTGAAATGAGTTCTACCTGTCTATAATCTCCCCTTTTCTTGCTATGTGTCTGCTCAGTGTTTCCAGACTCCTAGGACTGCAGCTTCTAGTGTTGATTAAGGTGGAGTCTAAGAACTTCTGATTATGATACAGAATCTTGATATTAACAGGGCTCTGATAGACAACTGGGTCTTGTTCTTGTTGGCACCTTTCCCTGTTAGCTCCCCATTTTCACTGGAAGATTCATCACAGTGTTTTTCCATCATCTTCTCCTACTGTTACTTCTTCAGTTGATTCCCCTCTTCCAGCATTTAGGTCTTCCCATTTCTTCATATTAGCTTCATGACTACTTTTACTGCATCAAGGGATTTGCTCATCTGAGTGATCCCTGGCATCTTTAGGAGGGCTGTGTGAGAGGTACTAAGATTCATGTGTTGAGTTGCAAAGTAGTTCATGTAGCATGTCCTGTTTGGTAGGAATAAAATCTTTTTTTTTTCCCTATACCAAATGGAGCAGTTAAAGAAAAAAATACAAAATAAAAACAATGGTCTGAGAAGATTTAAATAACCACTCTCTTCCCATGTCTGCAAACAAATTGAATGCCAATCCAAAGGAAATGAGCAGATCATCTTGATAACTGCACCTAGTTGCATTCATCCTGAAACATTCTAGTTAGGAAAATGAGGCTAAGTGAGACAGTGACACAGTCAGTAGAACAGTTTCCAAGATATCCCATTCTGTAAAGTGACATTTCATTTAGGAAGAAGATAACTATTCTGTGATTACTGATTTTTCAGAATTAAAACGATTGCTCAAAATAGAACAAAAAACCAATTTCACTATACAAATTTGCCAACTTCTATACAAAGCAATTCATCACCATTGTATGTTTATGACATTTTAACTGGATGTACTAAACACTGCTCTTCAGTATTTCCTGTGAAGGAATCCTTCAGAGCACTTCTTACCTCCTTCAATTCTCAGTGCTTACTGAGAACGGAAATAATATCGTCAGTGGAAATATGCTTAGGAGAACATGCAAACCCCCCATTTTGCCTATCCCTTTTATGTCACAAAATAATGAATTTATGACATAATTATATTCCAATGGTAGAAATATGCAACAAAACCATTTTTTAATGCAAGATAGAACACAAAGCAAGACTCCACAGAAAACCCAAACTCTATGATTTTGTAGGATTTGTTTAAATCATCAAAGTTGTAGGACCTATTTTAAAAATCCTTGCTTTTTAGATTGAGTAAATCAGGTTATTATACAGGGAATATCTGCAAATTAAACACTGATTAATTTCTTTCTTCGGTACTAGAATGTGACGTTCATACAGCATGTACAGCACCCAGAGGGGAGAGAATAATTAATCTTTACATAGTGCTAATTTTATTTCTTGCAAGAATTATTGCCAGTTTTTCAACATTTCTTATACTTTTTTTCTGGGAGATGGAAAATAATTGCATCTGCATGAAAGGTTCAAACAACTCTGTAATGCAAAACCCCCACATATTAAGAAACTATGCAAAGCATTAAAATAAAAGAAGTTTTGTAAATGGACAAGTGGTGAGATAGGCAATGGTACAAACCATGTTATTCTATAGATAAGTCTTTGAGAAAGATCAAAGATATGAATGTTCTTGCATTATAAGCTGATTTACTTCAGAAAACAGGAACTAGTAAATAGCATAATTTTAGCTTGTAAAGGAAAAATTTATGGAAGTGTGATAGGAAATATTTATAGTGATGACTAAAAGCTTTATTAGTCTTTCAGTGTAAGACGTACTGTATCAGGGTAACATACCATTCTTATGAATCTTTCACTCAACAACAATATGTGCACAGTTAGTGCTAGAGCAAGAAGAAATAAAGATGTTGCAAAATTTCATTTGCAGTTTTTACAGTTTTATGTCCATGTTAATGGTCTAAATTTTATGTTTATTTATTTATTTGGTTGTGTTTTTTTAAGAACTATTCAATGCATCATGGTATTTACTAATTATTTCACCAAGGAACTCAGCAAGGGGAAAAGTATTGAGTTGTGCAACACTTATGAAAACAACAGAATAAGCTGTTGAAAAAAACCCTTACCCCTACCCCCAGCCCTTGATTTTTCCAAGCAGTTCTACTCAAACTAGGACAGAAAAGATCAAAGTGTTTATTAGTGTGCAATTTCTGTAAGCTAACAAATCTGAAAGTTTCATAAGGGTCTGTGATCTTGCTAAATCAGAGACAAGCTAAAGGAACGACTTTTTTTAAGTCACTGCTTTATGAAATACTCAAGAATTACTAATTTTATAACCTTTATAAACATTGCCTGATTTGTTTAATCCGTATTTCAAAAGCTGAAAGCTGAGAGATCTTAGTTACAGAAAAGCCAGTTAATCATTTCCTTTAACAGAAGGGCAGTTAAAGCTTAAGATGAAACACTTTTTGCTTTGCCACATCTCAGAGTTAGGAATTGGGCAGCCCAGCAATACACAACAGCTTGATCCCTCCAGCTAACACCCTCCTTATTACGCAGCTAATAGGTTTGTGGACATGTTATAGTGTCCTAAGTTCTTTAAGCAGATCTCGATGACAGTTAAACTCCTTGAACTCGGTTTCATTCCAGGTTGTAGAGCCCATCAGCTGCTGAGCTTGTTTATTACACATGTGCTAATCCAACTTCATTTGAAATCAGATATTCAGAGAGCTGTGTTGACTGTGAGTTTCATTAAAGAGAGATCTGATTTATGCTGAAAGCAGGGAAGAAGTGTATATTCCAAGATACGCTGCTAAACACAGCCGTGTCTGGGAAGACTGGTTAGCTTAGGGAGTGGTTGCCTGAAGCAAAAAGGCTGACATCAACGATGTCTGGAAATTACTGTAGACTGCACGTCATTATCTGTTTGAAGACCTTATATTGCTGTAGTAACTCCAAAATTGCATGGGCATCTCACCTCTGCAGCAAAGGATAGACACAATAAAGCAGTTTGTCTCCAATTAAGAAGGGATTGTTTTGCTCTGGAGCTACACCTGTTACCTACTTGAACTCCTCATACCAAGTTGATGGTGCAAGTAATAATTTATAACATCCTGCTTTTCAAGAAAGATCATTTTCCTCCTGAGATTGGACTCAGTTTTGCCTTAAGTGGGGAAGGAAGAGCACGTGTAACTCACCAAAAGTTAATGTCTCTCTAGCAACGCACAGATCATAGTTCTTCTATTGTAAAACTCTGCATACCATTAGCAGGCAGGCAGGCATCCTGTGGGCTTGACAAACTTGACTTCTTCTTCCATGGAATTAGGGCTCATAGAAGACAAGCTATTCCCTGCAGTAAAAAGTGGGAGTTGTGGTGATAAGCTGCTAGGGCCTCAAAATTAGATTTGGAGATCTAGGTCAAGCTTGGATTAAATATCAGTTATCATTAAAAGGAAAACCAATACAGATTTTTAATAAAACTAGTAAACTCACAATGAAAATAAAATAAAATAAAATAAAATAAAATAAAATAAAATAAAATAAAATAAAATAAAAGCAGAAACAAGAAAATCACACACCTTTTTTCATTAAATCCCGACACTGACTTATTAACCCTGCAAACTGGGAATGAGAGAATAGAGTTTCTTCTGTGGTATGCTGTAGGAATTGCCTGTTTCATTGCAGCTTTTCTAGACTTGTTACATGTTCCCTATCCACCCTCATTCTTCACTGTGTGTGGCTGTGTGTTACCTGAAGTGATAGCATGAAACTTTCTATCACAGTTCAGGTTCTACCTGGTTGTTTCACAATCCTGTTTCTGCAGTCTCCTTAAGTAGTATTTTCTGTAAAGTTCCATTTGTTCATTTGCAAACAATAGCTGAATTTCACTGTATAATGTTGCTGCACTTTGACCAAGAAAATTATGTGGGGGTTTTCTGTAGTGCCTTCTAAAAAGGTGGTTTTTTCCTTTAAATCAGGTAATGGAGTTTTTAAGCACTTGGGAACAAAAACTGAAAAAGAGAAAAATAGACTAAAAATCTATTTGAATACGTTGACAAGTAATTCAGTGACAAGAGGGATAGTGAAAGTCCTTTGCAGACCTTTGTTATTTACCAGTTCTTGAACAATTAATTTTCTAACTTTACTCCAAGAATGCATAATTTTGAGATTCCTTGAGTCCTTGGTTATTTCTCCATTTCCAACTGGCACTAGTAAGAGGGAAGACTTTTTTTACTGGACCTTTAAAAAAAATAATTCAAGCTATTTTCAGTTCTGAGTTAGCACATGAATTCTCCTGAAAAACATTTTCTGGTTGAAAATAATAATAAATTACTTCATTCTGTTTCTTAGAATTCTGCTTCTCTGTTACCATGGCCATTTTCCATCAGTGATACCCCTTGAGAGTAATTCCAAGATTGACTTTTATCCAAGAAGTTGTAGCAGACTGGAATACTAGATTGCTGAAGAAACTGTCTCTCTTGAGAATGTAAAAATGTTAAATCAAGATTCTGGGTAAACTGCATATTGTAGAACTTCTGCAATAGTAGTGGTGGCAATACTTTCATTACACCTGCACAACCAAACTGCTTGTTGTCCATAGTGTTTGAGGGTGACCATTGCCAACAACCCAGAGAAATACATCACTTCCTAATTTAAAGACAGGATAAAATCAAGAAAAACCATAAGCATGTGCATCAGGGCACTGGATTATCCTGACAACAAAATATTGGAAATGATGGTAGTAATATATATTTAGTTGATCTAATGAAGAGTAAAAGATGGAAAAGGAAAATCCCTCACTAGCAAGGAGATAATTTCAGTTTAACTAACTGTTCATGGGATTAATTTTGTCAAAATTAACGATTGTATTACAGGACAGAAAATTTAGAGCCCAATAAATGTTCAAGATTCAGTAGGGTAAAAAATTAGAATTAGAGCATCTCTCTGTATCATTCCGTTGCAGTTTAGTTTTATAGAGAAGGTTATTCCTTTTGTAGCTGTAGTTTAAATCACTAGAAGTCCAGTGTATCATGCTCTTAGTTTTCAGAATAACAGATTTTCTTGGAAGGCTGAATGCTCTATCTTTTTCCAGGATTCAGATTTTCTTAGAACTTTGCCAGAAGTCAAAAAACTGTGTAAGTATTACATTTTGAAGCCTGTCTGTGACTCTTTTTTAAATACAGTTTTAGTTTCAACTTGAATCAACTCTAAACTGGTTTGGCCCACGAACACACCAGGATTAATTTGTTCTCACAGCCTGGCTAAGAAGAGTTGTTTTTTAGTAACTGTTCTCTGAGCCTGAGAGGCTGTGGGATTCTGCCCTCCCTTCTGCTGACACTTGCCCATATCTTATCCAACAGGAGCCAAAACAAAATGCTAAATCAGAAAGGAATAAGTGTGTTTTATTTTGCAAGGTGTTTTTGGTATGTTGTGCTCTCTGTAGGGTTTCATGATTTTGAGGGTGAGCACAAGCAAGAATATGGGACATAAAACAAACCCAGAGGTGTTTGGATCTGGTTGAACTGACTTAAGTCTATTATACACTCAGGATATTGCATGTTGATATACTCCACATTACTTGTAACCTACTCTAAAATGGATCCACTAACATGAAGCTTTTCTTCTATGACTGAATCAAGGACAGAATCACATTCCTCTGGCACCGTTCAGTTGCCACAAACATGAGATCATCCTTCCTCTGGGGCCACACCGCATTTTAGTCACTGAAGCCCTTGATGAGTAATTCTAGTTCTCTGGGTATCTCTTTTCTGTCAGCGAAATGAGGAAGAAATGTTATGAAATGAAACCTCCATAAACTACATGGGCCTGGAATGCAGTGTGTATTTGAACATTGCTATCACAAACTGCAAAGGCATGACTGAGCCTCAGAAGGTTCCTATCCTGTTCTAACTTTGTTCTGTAGTTACTTCTCTGTATTCTTCTGAGTTGGCTTGGATGGGAGAGTCACAGCTGTCACTGGACACTACTGATAATAATGAAAGACACTGACAAGTTCTCCCAGAAATAGTGGAATAGGTGGATTGTTGCCACATTCATCCTCTGTATTTTACTTTGGGCTAATAGAAGTTTAGACTTCTCTTGCTCATGAACTGGGACTAACTTTCAAGCAGGTTCTAACTTTGAATGAGAGAAAGTTGCTGCTCTACTTCTTATCTTGACCTGCCTTTGATTAAAATAGGTTTCAGTAGTCTAGAAGTAACTTATTTTAGATTTAGGCAGCTCAAGTCTTGTCTCTGTAGTTTTTAGACTTGATGCTTAAGTTGCCTGCACAATGTACAGAGATACTCATTTAAAAATTAAGAGAAAGTCTTGTGAGTAGGTTTACCTAAACTTCTTGACTCTCTTCACATGGTTAATAGATTCCATGCAGAATCAGAGCTTTTCTGCAAAAGTGTACCTGGGAGCTGTTACATTTTTACCTATTATTCTAGGGGAAAATATAGGTTTAATGCCCAAGTGATTTGTATTCATAGATCTTATTTGCAAGAATAAGGATATTTGGAGTGCTACTCTGAGTCCTTCCTATTGGAGCTGTTTCAGTGGCTGTGGATTCTTATTCATGAGCTACAGAAAGAGATTTTTGTTCTTTAGTAACCCAAAATGTCAAGGGCAGCACAGGTGCCTATGGATATTTACCAGTTTCTGAGGGGAAATTAGAGGATCATGAATTTTGGATATGGATACATAAATTCTTTTTATCACTATGTTTGACATCTGTCAGATTTAACTGGGCTGCTCTTCACAAGCATCTCCTCCAAGTTCACTGTCCCTTTTATAGCTCCAACCTGTAGATGAGCTTGTTTATCGCCTTCAGAATTCCTTTTATAGATCCAAAACAGAGCTGATAATTTCCTGTTTCCTTTGACCTCATCATTCATTGAGTTCGTAGACTTCACCACAACTTCAGAACCTCATTATTCCTCCTGCCAGTCCTTTTGACTTGTCTCACCCTTCTGCCTTTTCACCTTATGTCTTACTGAGTATACAGAACAAGAGGGTACAGCTGTGACTATTTTGATCCCTCCTCTAGGCTATTCATCAGTTTTCCCGACCTTTTCTCCTGTTGAAGAGCAACTGGGTTTTTGTAAGAAAGATAGTGTAATTCAGTGACTTGGCAGAATGAGTAGCTTCTTGTAGGAAGATGCAGAACTGAAGCTCAGCACCAGCACTGGACAAATACCTTGGACAACTCAGAGACTGGCAGTTAGAAGTTTTAAAAAGCAGTTTTTCTGGTTCTGTTACCCTGCTTAGTTCTGTTACCCTGTCTCTGCTGGGTTGATGACGACCACACCCTGTCCATTGTATCCCCCGAGCCAGCCTTCTTTGTGTTCCCTGGAGCTCTTTTGTTCTCTTGAGGACCCAGACATTAAGTTAGATTGCCTTGTCCTGGCCCAAGCAGGGCTCCCCATACCCAGCAGCTCCCGTGGTCGGAGGCCCCGGGCTCCCCTCCCCTCACTGCCCCTGCCACTCCAGGGTAGGAAACCCTGTGTTGGTCTCCTGTGCCTCGTGGCTGGGAGGGGGCAGTGCCAGGGCCCCAGCCAGCCCTGCCCCTGTCCCAGTTCTATTGGTTAAGGGACCTTTGACCCTGCCTCTCCCTCAGTTTTCACCCAGTCCAGCCAGACCTGGGGACCGCCCCCAAGGTCTGTTCATACCTGTGCCTTTTTTGAAGAAAGAGAATTCTCTCTGCCTTGCAACTGCCTGGAACTCTTGTTTCTCCCTTTCCCTCCACACCACACAGAAGAGACCCTTTCTTTTTTTATTTAAAACTTATAGCTTCTCATCTGTCATTATGTGACACTTGATTGAGAACAGTGTGTGCCTAAGGCTTGCAGGGTCCTCTGACATTTCTTCACTAGCTAGTACATCACTAGTACACTGTGAGGTAAACAAGTTAGATTCTACTAACTTGCTTTTCTCCCGCAACCTTTTCTTCATAAAAACAGAGGTCTTTCTTCAGGACACATATTTTGAGAGGCCCAGGCCACAAATCTATTCTGACTTTCATGACAATTACCTCTGTCCATCAACTAGACACGTCCCTGCCCTAACAGAAAAGAATCATGGCACATAATACCAACTTCTTGCCTTCTTAACGTAGATATCTGAGCACGCTACTGCACCTTCAGTTTCTTTGCCTGTAGTTGGAGAAGACCTAACTTTGAAGTTAGCTTAGCTGTACTTTGAGCAGGGAGTTGGATTAGATGACCTGAGAACATTTGCAATCTAAATTATTCTACCATTCCAAGGCATATCAAATTACAGTAAAGCAGGGAGGGAGGTAGTGAATATACGTTCAACTATAACTCTCAATGAACTCTGGCTATTAATAAGGGTTTTTTCTACTTTTGTTTAACAAGTGTCTATATCCATTTCTAATGCACATGGCACCAGCTTTGGCTGGATCTGATGCTTTCACAAAAACAGCAGTTCTATATCTGCTTGTTCGAATTTTTGTAAGCTTTAGTTGGATGAAAATGGAGATCAAGGTGGGAGTTCTGCAGCCTCTTTGGATGAAAAAACTTTTAAATAACCCCTCAAATGCTCAAGCTATGTCCGTGCTGGATTCTGCACCTGCGATGGGGCAACCCTGGATGTTCATACAGAGTGAGGAATGAGATGCTGGAAAACAGTGCCACAGGAAGGGACCTGGGGGTTGAACATGAGTCAGCAGTGCCCTGGCAGCCAGGAGAGCCAACTGTGTCCTGGGGGGCATCAGGCACAGCATTGCCAGCCGATTGAGGGAGGGGATTCTCTGCTCTGTTCTACACTGGGGTGGCCTCACCTGCAGTACTGAGGCAGTTTGGGGCACTGTAATATAAGGAAGATATGAAGCCATCAGACAGTGTCCAAAGGAGAGCAATGAAGATGGTGAAGGGCCTTCAGGGAAAGCCATGTGAGGAGTGGCTGAGGGCACTTGGTATGTTCAACTGGAGACGAGGAGACTGAAGGGAGACGTCATTGCATATTCAACTTCCTCATGAGGGGAAGAGGAGTGGCAGGCAGTGACCCCTTCTCTGTGGTAACCAGTGACAGGACCCAAGGAAACAGCATGAAGCTGAGCCAGGAGGTTTAGGTTGGATATCAGGAAAAGCTTTTTTACTCAGAGGGTGCTTGAGGACTGGAACAGGCTCCCCAGAGCAGTGGACACAGCACCAAGGCTGAAAGAGTTCAAGAAGTGTTTGGACAATGCTGTCAGGCACATGGTGTGACTCTTGGAGTGGTCCTGTGCAGGGCTAAGGGTTGAACTTGATGATCCTGACGGACCCTTCCAACTCAGCATATTCTGTGATTCCGTATTTGAAACCTTAAAGTCTTCAAAGTTAAAATACATATCTGTACAGCAAAGGTAAATACCAGTGAAACATTTTTGGATGTTAAAACGAACCCATCCTCTAATTCAGTGGGGAGATAATGTTTTACCAGTAGCAATTACTATGGCTAGGATCTCAGTGGATGGAACCAAAGGCAGTCAAACTTAATACCTGTGACGTGGTATTGGTACTGAGCAGTGGGAAACACAGGTATTATGCTGCTATTCATGTGAACACATTCGAAGTGCAAAGCACAAATGCTGCCTTCCCTGCAGAGGCACAGTCATCATCCTGGCCTGAATTTGAATTTGCTGGTGATCTTAGGTACTTCTTGTATAAGGTCAAACAGGGCTGTCACCTCCTTTTCTGCTGAAGCAGCATTAGTATCCCTGAGACCAGCTGAGGAAAGGTTATAATGTTACCTCTGATCAAGACCAGGGTGTGATGCTGAACTGGCTTCACCTGTGTGTCACGGCTTAACCTCTGCTAGCAACTAAGCCCCCTGCACAGCTGCTGGATCACTTCCCTCAGCGTGGATGGTGGACAGAATTAGAACGGTAAAGAGGAGAAAAGTAGTGGGTTGAGTTTGACAGGCAAAGCAAATCCCACACATCCAAGCAAAACCAAACACTGCGATTAGTTCACTGCTTCCCATTGGCAGGCATTGTTCAGCCATCCCCAGGACAGCAGTGCTCCATCATGCAGAGTGATGACTTGAGAAGACAAATGCCATCACTCCAAATATTCCTCCTTCCTCCTTCCCCCAGCTTTATATGCTGAGCATGATGCTCTATGGTCTGGGATATCCCTGTGGTGAGATGGGGTCAGATGTCCTAGCTGTGTCCCCTCCCAGCTCCTCCTGCCCCCCCAGCCTGCTCGATGGTGGGGTGGGGTGAGAGGCAGAAAAGGCCTTGGTGCTGTGTAAGCTTTGCTGAGCAATAACACAAACATCCCTGTGCTACCAACACTGTTTTCAGCACACAGCCAAAACACAGCCCCATGCCAGTTGCTGTGAAGAAAATTAACTCTACCGCAGGCACTGGCACAATGTAGAAATTCCCATAGCCTGCGCTGTCTGTAATTCCATTACATTCTCTTGCCCATGCAGGATGAAGAGTTGTTCTGACTGCTTGTTCCCACAAAATAGGCTTTTTAAGGTGTAGAAAATAGCAGCCCTTTAACAGGTTAAAAAAGGAAGGCTAGATTCAGGTTAAAGTAGCCAAGTACTTAAGTAGATGCTCATCTAGAAATACTTTTATCTTTGGACAGCTACTGCTGAAACATTAAAGAAAGACAGCAGGAAACTGTTAGAGTGCAGGCTCTAACTATATATCAGACCAACAAATAGCAGCCAAACCCCAATGAGATGGTTTTTTTAAGATGCATGCATACCATTAAGTTCAATGGTTGAACACCAAAGTGAAAATGCAATTCTAGCATCCAGTTCCTTTAAAATCTAGAAGACAGGTTCTCTTCTCCAGGAAAGTACTGGAGTGAAAACAGGAACTCCAAGTGTTAACGCAGAAGTTAGACTTAAATCCCAATGCAAAAATAAGGAGGAACTGTAGAATCTTTGAGGCAGGACATGTTGCAGCTCATTCTTTCTGCTGTCACTGCACAGCTCAGAGGCAAGGCTGGGAAGCCTTTGGTCACACCAAGATGAGTTTTGTTAATTGTCAGTCCTTTGGGATGTATCCACTGCACTGCAGAAACTCTCAGGTTGCTTGTAACAGCAACGAGAGGAGACACTGCTCATCTCACTGTAGTTCATCTGGGCAGAGCAGCATACTACTGATAAATCGCAACATGACATGCTTTGCTGTTGCCCAGAGAAAAGATCCCTGAACTGAGGAGGGCAAAAGACCTGCTGATTACCTACTGCTAACAAAATCAGCGGGCCAGAACAGGATGTTGGGGTATTCACAGTTCAGTACAAATATGAACCTGTGGGGGAATATTTACAATCATGAAAAACCAAAATATAGCCAGAACAGGATGTTGGGGTATTCACAGTTCAGTACAAATATGAACCTGTGGGGGAATATTTACAATCATGAAAAACCAAAATATAGCCAGAACAGGATGTTGGGGTATTCACAGTTCAGTACAAATATGAACCTGTGGGGGAATATTTACAATCATGAAAAACCAAAATGTAGGAAAGTGACTTGAGGGGAAGGTACATTTTTGTTGGGCTCAGATTTGTAAATTGACTGTCAGAAATCCTAATATAACATCTACCTGCATACATGAGGTCAAAAGGACTAATGAGGTAGTCAAAGACTAACTCAGTCATGGGGTATGAGGTAGCAAGGATGACAAAAGCAATTTGGAGATGAGTGTGCCTGCATTTATATGTGCATGCATGCACACTCCTACCCTTTTACCCAGCAAGACTTTCCCCTTTTCCTAATCAGATTAAAAATTGTGTTCTCTCACACCAACTTTTAAACAATTTGGAAGGATGTGCTACAAATTCAAACTGCAATTTCACATCAAAAAACTATTTTAAAAATCCTTTAACAATACCACAAGGTCAATTGGATGTGTTCAGTCAACTCAGAGAGATGTATTAGTGACTGTGTTGAACTGCTTTCAAAATACTAAAGAGTTAACTGTAAGTACACATTAGTCTTGCTGGCAGGAGTTATATTCTGGCTGCATAAAGCAGTGATGACAACAGGTGTGGTTTGTGTTTTATTTTTTAAATTGGGGGGTGGGGGGCGGTATCTGCTGCAGTATTTGCACTTTTAAAAAGAGTGGTCCTTGAGGACATGAAACATAAAACAACAAAATGTTTTCATTTGTTACCAAGGAGTCTTAATTCCTTTTGATTATTAAAGAGCAGGTAAATCAGACAAAAAAGTCTTGACTTAAAGCATTTCTCTTGAAGATGACAAAGTTAATGCCTCCAGTTGCTTTCTTTGGACTGAAGTTGTCAAATATAATGCAAACTGGTAAGTATTGCAGTAAAAAGTAGTGTTTCTGCTGAAAACTCTTGTCTGATTTTAACGAAGTCCTATCTGGAATAGTATTTTCTTTTCTTTCTTTCTTTCTTTCTTTCTTTGTTTCTTTCTTATTTTCTTTCCTATCTTCTTTTCTTCCTTCTTTTTACTTTATTCTTTCAGGTTAAGCATCAGCCTAACTAAAATTAAATTTGAACTATTTTAAATGGAAAACCGATTCTTTTGTGGAAGTGTAAACATCCTTGTGGATTCTTCTTGATTTAAAGGAAGCTTCTGTTGTTATAGCTGGCATCTGTAATGATACATAAAGACAAATCTACCAGCTTAATTTCTAGAAATTCTCATTCCAATAGCTGAGATGGATCTGCTCTATTTAATTCATCAACCAGCCCTGGAGTTCTGAAGGTTTATAAGATTTTCATCTCCTTTGTATTTACACTGTATTAAGTGCTTCCTTTTAAAGTGCATCAAAGCTTCAAAATAAATGGTTGTTCTCAAGCAAAGCTTTCCTTTTTAAGCCAACCTTATTTAAATGACCCAACTTGAACTCTAGTCCAGTATCTCCTAAAGCCTACAAGTTTGTATTAGTCTTCTCTCCTCCACCTCCACAAAGCTTATCTGTGTGATCCCGTCACCCTGTCACCTCTTGTCACTGCAGTTCTAGGCAAAGAGATAAGCAGCTCCCCCATTGCTGCTCCAGCTCAGCAGGGAAGAGCAAGGAATGATGCTCATGACAGGGTGATGACTGGCTGCAAGCAGAAACACCAATGGCCATTAAAGGATTAAAAGTACATAGTTCCTGTTTGAAGCAGGCAAAAGCACTTTATTTTTCCCCCTTGAACCTTCTGTGACTCAGAGTGAAACCCTGCTGTACATGTAAGACTCTTGCAACTCTGTGAACTGAAAGAATTTGGCATTGCACGAAGGTGCTCAGTATTTTAGGCAAGTGAACTATAAATAAGTTCAGTGAATTGTTATGCATACGTTTTAATTGTAATATAAATGGCTTTTGCCTTATTACCATGTTGTAATAATCGAGTAATTTACATTTTTTACTTTTCCAGAAAAAAATGAAGATATCATTGAATTGACCTTTTGAAATAAGCTTTTATAATCAATTGGAAAAATAAGACTAGATTTCACAATATTTGGTTGCATAGTTATATGAGTTTAGTATTGTAAGTGTGATTTGCTTTTGTCTTTTGAAGGCAGCTGTCTAGTTATTTAATACACTGTCAGCAACTGAACAAGTATTTCCAATACAGATTCTAGATTAAATCTTAAAAAATGAGAACATGGAGTTTGACCTCCAGAGTCACTGCCTGATAAAATACAAGTAAATATGTTGTTTAAAGTATGCAGTAGACAAATACATCAGCAAAAGACTTCAGAATTATGGTGATACTGTTTGTGAAGAGTATTACCATTTCCTATTCACTCCTATCATTGCTGCAGTTATTTTTTATTAACAATTCCTTAATGAGGTGAACGCCAGAAGGGTGTATTCACAAAAAGGAAAATCACTTTACATATAACTTAGTAGGGTAACAATGTGTAGACCCTGTTTTAAAGAAACCATGACAGACATATTTAATTCGGAAGTCTGACACAAAAGGAAATCACTCCTCTAATACACAATGAAATAAATAAAGGTCAGGTGGTTCATTTGTCTGCATTTACTTTGCACAGTTCTACCAGTAAAACAGGATGTTTTCTATTAACATTGCTTTCAGGTTTCCTGGTAACAATAGCACCAAAATAAAGACCAGATTTTGTCTAGGTGAAATTCACTCCTCCTGCATAAAGCCCTATGGCTAGAATCTGCAAAGAAAAAGCTGAAGTAAGATGTGGAAGCTGCTAAATTTCTGTGTAAGCACCTGGCTGCTATCTGTACAAGCTTACTGGAGTCATGTCCTCAGCTTCCACTGAAACTCAGAGGAGGTGAGCACCTTCGTTCTCAAAGCTTTTTTTAAAAAAAATGCAAGCCTTGTAAGGTGTATCAGCCTCCCAGTATTTTCTCAGGGACAATATGGATATATGCATATATATGAACAGTGTCTTGGGTATTCAAAATCTAAGCAAGTGAAAAGGAGAGCATGGAGCATGCAGCTTCTGAGCTGTGAAGCAGCAGCAGCCTTGCTGAGCCATACTGCTCATGAGACAGGCTACTGGATCTTCCTCATGGACCACACTTGACTCATGCCCTGAAGTGACCTCCAGCTCAGCCAGAAATACTCGGGGCTGTGAGTTAATTGCTGGCAAACTTTGAACCTTTGGGGTTCAAGTGGAAGGAAGGGCTTTAAGCCAGCCATATGTGCACTGGATGTTCCACCTAACTGGAATGTGGTTTGTGTTGAGGTATGTTTACTTTGGCTACTTTTTTCCTGAAATGTGCAATTACAAAAATTAAAATATTTACATCATTACAAATGAAATTTCAGTGTTGGCTTTTTCAGTTGTTAAACAGAATATTCCTATGTACAACAGGCGAATTATTTTCCTTGGGGGTCAGATACAAAACTGTTTTCAATACAGAGAACAATAAACTGATTGTTACAGCTATACATTTTCTGGTCAAGAAGTTTCCCTGTCTCCAGTGGTGATGCTTGTCCCATAGCTCCCATATCAGCTGTGTGCCAGGCTTCACAGTAGTTGCTAACCAGTCGAATCCCATTTGCAGTTGAACCATGCCATATTATTTTCTGAGGCCTGAAAGGTAACATTAAGAAATTACTTCTAGAAGTCTCTTTTTCTTTATTCCACTGCACATCTATTTGTGTGGTGACCTGTATTTCTGCATTCCTTCCTGCTAGAAGCAAACAGTTGATAGGTAAAGATGAAGACAGAAAGGAGAGAAAGAAAGGAGAACACAGCTTAATATCCTATTCTTGGAAAAGAGAAATGGCATAATGAAAGTGAGAAATTTTTATCACATTTCTAGTAGTCCAAGATACTGTCACTATTTCTATTTCTATCTGGTAAAAGCAGAAAAAATCCCTTATACACAACATGCAAAACATTAGTGGTAATGTAAACTCACCAAGATGAATCGGTCATGATGTTCCTCCCATCAAAGGAGTATATTGGGACATGAATGTTGAATTGTCCACCATTTCCATCAAATATAGACTCCCAGTTACTGAAAAGGGTTTCTCCCTGTTAAAATGTCAAAACCAATTTTACAAAGAACACAAATCCCAAACCTGTGTTGTCCTGACCTTTACAGACTTATTTACAAATCAGAAATCTTATCTGCATTTAAGGGCACTTAAGATTCAAGCTTTCTCACCAGTTTCTGCATGATGTTCCTGAACAAACTTTTCTCATCTGTCATCTCTGCACAAATAAATGCTCTCTGATGCCTTTTCCTCAAAGTTGTCTCTCTGTTCTATTGCCACTCCAAAAATTCAGCTTGATCATCCACTGTCCTTTAGTTCCTAAGGCATTGTTTGAAAAATTGCTGATAACAACTATAGTTATAGAGAAAATACAGAGCTAACTTGTACTGGAACTTTTGTTAAAAGTTTTGTTTTTGTGAAAAGTGTTGCAAAGGTTCAAGGCAGAAGCTTTGCATTGGGCTACTTCTCAAAAACCTTTTGAGTTTTTCCAGTCAAAGTTCAAATATTATTGTTTTCACAAATTTCTCTCAAGGCTCTGTATTTGCATGAACCTCAGAGTAGCATCCGTTCAACATGTTCCAAGCATCATGTGTTATTCCTGTAGGTTTCCTTGGCTGCTTGTTCTGGGAGCCAGCCAATACTACAGAGACATGGTTTGTTTGCTTCAGTTTTAGAGTGTGTCTGTTTATGTGAGACCACAAAATGACTCATGCTCTACACTCTCCTTTCTGCTTCATTGGCGTAAATCCAACATCATTCCTAAGCACAGAATTTGTATTTTAGTTAGAAATGAGAAAAATAGGTATTTTGTGCCACTATACTCCATGACCATACTAGAAGATAGAATATAATAGCTCAGTAGTTTTCTATTTCATCACTACTTTTTTGTTTCTTGAACCTGACTGCAAAATATGAAGCAAAGCTGCTTCTTTATAAAATTTTTGGGGGCTGACACTTTGTGCTTCTGTCATTTTCCAAGATTTTGGGGGCATCTACAGCCTATCCTAATATAACAGATACTAAGTACTCATTTTTACCTTAAGATTGACTATTGGCAAATGGGATCGGTCTGTTTTTCTAACCACCGTGGCCAGATCCTGCAAATGCGATGAGAGGAAGGCTCTGTAGGTTGATGTCAAACCTGCTTGTTGGGCCTGCCGAAAACACTGAAAATCTGCTCGCATGTCTCCAGAAAGTGGGAAGTTCAAAGCTGCAAGATGCAGCTGGAGGTAAAAAGAATTAAAGGAACCATTAAAAAAAAAGAAATAACATTAGGAAGACATACATTGTAAACAAAACAGTGCCCCCTACTTCTGCCAGCACAGACTGTGTACCTTTCATGACAGGTACCAAAGTTATTTGCTGCCATAATATTAAATTTCTCAGAGCTGGGAGTCCCTTAGCAAGAATACCAATTTATCTTTCAATATTAAGGAAACCATAAAGATCATATATTTATATATAATTTTATATATAGATATAATTTTACACACACACACACACATATATATATATATGATATGTTAATATATAATTATATACTCCTAAAAATTAAAATTCTTTTAAAAGTAGCTTGGACTTTTCACACAAACAAAATCTCAAACCCTACAAGGATGGAAAAAAAGCAGTAAAAAGTAAGCAGTAAGAAGTGACCATATACCGTTTAAAAATACAAGAAGTAGCATTAAGTCAAACAGCACAGATGCAAGAACTAATCCACATTCTTGGGGGTTTTTTCTTTCTCTTGGTTTTCAGCTTTTTAGATATAATTCAGTTACTTTGTTTTCTTTGTCTAAATATTTTGAAGTCTTCTAAATGAAGGCTTAGGTTCTAAAGAGTCTATCTAAAACAAGCAGTGCCATGAAGATAGAAAATATTCTAATGAATATTTTAATTATTTAATTGTCACACTATTGTCAGCTTAAAAGTCACTCTGTGTTGTAGGTACAATCACTAAGTGAAGAGGTATTCCTAACTAAGAGTCAGGATTTCTTTTTCTTTGAGATGGGAAAGGGACTGGGATGATGAAAATAGTTCTGTAGGAAACAATTTTAAATTGTGTCTGAGATCTTTAAACAAATTAAAGAACTGCATTTGTAAATTTCTAAACTATCTGAATTTGAAGAGTAAATATTGCAACTCTCTCAAGATGCAATCTATCACATTTCAAATCACAGCTATGCAGTTGCAATACAGATTTCATACTTACTGCTGGTTTTCCATTGTTCATATTTGATGTTGGTCTCAGTGCTGGAATAGACTGAAATCCCTGTTATTTTAACACAAGCAAACAGATATGTTAAATATGCTACTGAGATAAGAATTTCAGACACTCAATTATTCTTTAAATAAAGCAAACACCGAACACTGCAGAATCTGAAACTGTCCTGCCTTTGAAAAATAACCTCAAACCACACAGCCAGAATACTTTATCTACATCTCATCAGCTTGGTGTCACATGAACATGTGTTTGAAAGCTGGCCTGGCCTGTGTAGCTTTGCTGGAGCTGAATGCACCCAACTCCACAGTGCTCTGCCAGAGCTGGTGGCAGCACTGGCTGACCTGGAGTCCTGCATGGAAGAAGCCTGCTCTTGGCAGGAGTAGAAGAAAAGTTCAGTAAAATCAAAACTGAAAGGGTAAGGAGGATGTGAAAACAGAAAGTGCAGTGGGTGGGAATATTATAAAACGGCAAAATTTTCTTCTCTAGTTACAGTATGTATGAGTAATAAGCCACCGGCTGTACCAGATGGGAAACTCGTGTGGTGTCAGTTGAAGGCTGCAGACAATTTATTACATCATGAGGTCTAGACATTTTCCCAGTGTAATAAATGAACTTTTCCCTGAGCTACTCTAACCTTTTTTATTTCTTTCTGGCCATCTTCCTTTTCACAGCTCCTTCCTAGCACTCTCTTGCCCTTTCATTATCTCAGCTGATCAATTAACCTGTCATCAACAAAACTGTTCTCTATCCCATTTGCCACTTCTTGGTTTTTATCCCCATGCAGTTTTTTGGGACAGACAGCATGTTCACATGCAGGTTGCAACAATAACTTGCAGAATTGGGTCAAGTTCAAACTAACAATTGAGGTTTTATAATAGTCTCTCTGCACACTGTGGGATAAGCTACATGAAGGTGATGATTATGGTACACTAAACACAGGACTATAATCTTTCAAAAATATCTGCTTTTCAGAAACACTTTTCTGAGTTTCCCTGAAGGGAATCAGGGCTCAACAAGACTGACTCCAGAGTTATGAAACAGAATGGGTTTTCTGGGGGCTTTTGCTGTTTTGGTTTGTTTTGTTTTCTTAGCTCTTTTTTTTTTTTTGGTTGTGGGTGGGTGGTTGTTGGGTTTTTTCTTGGTTGTTTTTTTTTTTGTGTGTGTGCGTGGGCAGCCTACTTTACTCTGCTTTTTTAAAATGTTGTTTCATCTCTGTAGTGCTTGGAATCTCAGAAGATACTGGAAACAGATGATTGTCTGATGCAAACCAATATGCAAGGCTATGCAGTGGTAGGATGCTTATTTTGAACTGACAAATCTTAATGGAAAATCATGTTGTGCAGTGATCTGCATGCAACATCTGCATGTATCATATATCTAGGCTCAGTTTTTCATGGTCCAATATTTTGTACTCACATGGCTGGATATTGCTGGAGGAGGAAGGCTGTCAGCAGGGATAGGAATTAGCTCACCAAGCTGGAAGAATCAAAAAGGAGATTAAAACAAAACCATATTACCAGGAGCTCCTGAATTTTTTTTAAAAAAGGAATCTTTGTATCTTCTCCACCTGGGTAAAAATACCTCCACAGTGAATAAGGGTGTTGGAAATATTAAGATGTAGTGCAATAGTACCTGCAGTTTTCTCCATCCATTTCGAACACGGATAAAAACCTCACTGGTTTCCCTCAGATAGATTAGGGTACCTTCTGCTACAAAATGAACTTTTTCCAACATACCCTCAATGTTTTGAAATGTTGTAACCTGTCAAATAGGAAAAGAAAACACACTTCATTAGACACACAAATGTTTTGCAAGTTAAATTGTTACACTGAAGTCTTATTTGAACACGTAAATGTCAAGGCTTCTTCTGCAGGAAATGCTCATAAAATCAGTTTTATGTCATTTAATCCATAAAGCTTCAGTAATATAAACATCTTGCCACTTTGGCATAGCATCATCATCATTCTGTGGATTGCAGTAGAAGTACAGCCAAAGTTAATTTTGTACAGAGTGAAGATCATTGCACTGGTACAGTTTAGCATCCTTAGATTGAAGTGGCAGAGTTCAGAAGAGTACTCCAGGTAGTTTTAAATAAATGGCAAGTTTATGGAGACTATAATTTCTTGATACTTGTATATAGTTTCTTTCTCATTTCTTCAGTGTCAGAAGTCATGTGTTTTACGAATAATGCAGACCCTGCTATAAATTTGCATATTGTTTTTTAAACTTAGTTCTGACCTAAGTGGGCTTAAACCTCCTCTCTGAGGCAGAAGCTCCCAGCCTGTAACTACAGTCCTCTGCCTTGGGACACCAGTCTTTGAAGATTTATTTCTCCCTTGAGAATTGCAATGAATGTCCTCTGCTAGCTTGAAGAGGTTTTATGGTTTGTGTGTTGCTCTTGGGGTTTTTTGTTTGCGTGGTTTTGTTGGTTTTTTTTTAAGAAACTATGAATTCTTACTTTAAAAATTACAAAGACTTCTGTCTTAGCTGTTTTTTTTTCTTCATGGGTATCTGGGATCCAATTCTGATTTGATTCATGATGTAAGAAAAGGAAGCAAATCTATGTGTGTTCTCTGGCACAATGATTTTTAGATTTGCTAGTGAAATCTACAGTTTTCACCTTAGAATCAAATGACCTATATTACTGGGTTTTAATTCAGTAATGTAAAGTGGGTTTTTCATAGAAATTGGGCATTCAGTAGTTATTCTAGTATCTCAGCTCTAGTATCTCAGTTGCCACATTCTTTCAGAGACATTGCTTTGAACACGGAATATATAACATTGCGCTACTTTAGCATGCCACCAATCTTTGCACTTGTTTGAATAGGCTGTTATAACAAGGCAAAGGACAGACCTCTCCTCTCGTCTCTTTTCCCAGCTATATGGATTCCCTGTCAAAAACTATGTAGCTCAGAAAACATTGTGATAAATAAAAACACAGGACGAAACTTCCACTCTTCCTTCAGTGCTACCAGAGACCACCGAAAGATTTGAAGAAAGCTTTCAATAGCAAACTCACTTATTTTGTCTCTTACCAGATTCCTGGTGGCAGGTGGCCCTGGCTCTCCAGGAGGACCTGGTGGCCCAGGCATTGCTGCTGCTAAAATAAAATAAGCATACAATACAAGTTGAAGGTCATCTTTTTTAAGAGAGAACATGAGTGACGTAAAGAAAGGACTTAGTGGTGATGTTTAGGAGCAGTGGAAGTTTTAAACAGCCATAATCAAGTCCTGAATAGCTGTGTTCAAGTCAACTATAGAAAATGCATTCTGAGAGGTTTTTTAAAAGCAATGATAGAACAGTCTTTCCTCTATTATTTGGGAGGTTAAAGCCAACAGATTGGAATCTGCTGTAGAAACTCTGAAAATGAAGAACCAGACCCCCTTAAATTGACCAGAACGCTGTCCTGCTAGCTGCTAATGATGTGCACGTGAAAGAGGAAGAACTTTTAGCTCTTGCCCCTATAAACTTTGATAACATCATTATGTATTTTCCTCTAAAAGTAAATAAAAAATTACTTTTCCTTAGATAAAGAAAAAATATATTTGTAAGCTCAGTTTATGTTTCAGAGCAACAAAGAATTCTTCAGGGGTATGAACTTGAACTTCTAAGACTGCAGTCCACATCATCTACTACCTAGTACCTGTCTACTCCAAAACTGAATTTCTTCACCATGAGCTGTTTTCTGGAGCAAAAACATCTTTCTTTTAAGTCAGGAAAGACTGAAAGATATGGAAGATTGAAAGTAAGCATCTCATGCAAATGCATGGCATGACAAAAATACTTTGAAGCTGTTTGCAAGAAAGAGCTTCTACACAATGATCTTGCCTGTTTATTTTTGTGAAACCCAGAGGAGACTTGAAATCACCTTTACAAACTGGAGAATCTATGCTCTGAGGCCTTTACAAAGATACTCCAGAACAGAGCCTTCAAGCCAATGGCAGGGGAAAGGGGTTCAGTTATTAGAAGTGTTCAGAGCTATTCACTTGCAGATAAGCTACTCCTCTTTCCCCGTGTTACACTATGTGAACCCCATATTACAGAGAGTAAGAGCTTTAACAGAGACAACTGAACCCTGAAGATGGAAATATATAAACACCTGTGGTTTTAACATTTAGTAAAATAGACATTTATCAGTGTGCTATTTACAAAGCAAAGAGGAAATGTATAGGAGAGTTATGAAGATTAATGATAGAGAGGATAAGCAAAAGTATAGGGATGAGATACTAATAATAATTTGTTTTGTCTGTCTAGGTTTCGTAGCTAATATTCAGAAGTGTTTAATACAAATTACATGGGAAAAGGCCTGGAGGCCTTTATGGACTTCATGGATGCTGCAGATCTCTCCGCGTCATGATGATCAAGGGCTGATTCACATAAAGCCTCTGTTCCTATAGTGAACATACTAGGGATTTTTTCTTTCTCAAATATTATTCAGAGGATGAATACTTGTGATAGACACTCAATTAATGATATTTACTGGATGGCAGATTGGAAGTCTCCAATGTACCTAGTGCATAAACCAGGCTAAACAGGTTCACAAAATACTTGGAGAGAACAAAATGGAGACAGATGTCTCCTCCCCAAACTAGCATACTGGAGGCACAGGTCTTGTGGGAAAACAGGCTGATTTTTAGTTCTCAGGAATGGAGACCTGTATTTGCTAGACCTGGCCAAACTTCAGGAAGAACAGGTTTGTGTTATAGCCTCTCAATTTAGTTAAAAATTCTGTTCCTATTAGTATACCATCTTCAGCTGAGATTAAGGAATATTCTGCTCTGGTTTTACTTGTCTGTATTCCCATGCTGGGCACAATTCCCAGAGTGAGGGATTATTCATTTGCTCAGGCAGACCTGTTAAGTAATGTCAGAGAAGTCCAGGACCTCATCCACAAGAACCTATTCTAGGGGCTGGACATTAAGAGTATGGGGCTTGTCACTAGCAATCCTGTGACCCACAAGAAGTCAAAAATACCAATGTCTTGAACTGTGACACTTAGTTTATAGCCATATATTTCCTTTGATACCACCTTGTTTGCAAAGTTCTTCTCCTGATATGACTATTTACAGCACATTTTGCTCCTTTTCTAATCCATTAAGTTGAAAATCATTAAAGGTAGAGTAACCAACCTTCCAAAAGTTTTATTTCTATTCAGCATTTGCGTAGCAACTACTTTTTAGAAGCAGTTCTCCAGCAGTATCATTTTAGACTCAAACTCTACTGTGGGTACTGCCTTTTTAACAGAGAATTAGAGAATCATTCAGGTTGGAAAAGACTCTTAAGATCAACTCCAACTAACTCAGCACTGCCAAGTCCACTACTAAACTATGTCTCTAAGTTACATGGTTACACCTCCAGGGATGGTGACTCAACCATTTCCCTGGGCAGCATGTTCCAGTGCTTGGCAATTCTTTAAGTGAAACAATTTTTCATAATATCAAATCTAAACCTCCTCTGGTGCACCTTGAGGCCATTTCCACTTATCCTGCTATTTGTTACTTGGTGCAAGAGACCAACTGCCACCTGGCTACAACCTGCTTTGAAGTAGTTGTAGGGAGAGAAAAGGTCTCCCGTGAGCCTCATTTTCTCCAGGATAAACACCCCCAGCTCCCTCAGCTTCTTCTCATCAGACTTGTTTTTCAAACCCTTCACCAGCTACAATGTCCTTCTCTGGACACACTCCAGCATCAAAATGTCCTTCTTGATTGAGGGGCCCAAAACTGAACACAAGATTTAAGGTGTGACCTCACCAGTGCTGAGTACAGGGGAAGAATCACTTCCCTGGTTCTGCTGGCCACACCATTTCTGACACAAGCCATATGCCTTTGGCCTCCTTGGCCGCCTGGGCACACTGATGGCTCAAATTCAGCCTCTGAGGACCAGAACCCCCATATCCTTCTTTTTTTCCACAGGGCAGCTTTCCAGCCATTCTGCCCCAAGTCTGTAGAGCTGCAGCATGGGGTTGTCGTGACCCAAATGCAGGATCTGGTACTTGGCCTTGTTGAACCTTATACCACTGGCCTTAGCCCATCAATCCAGTCTGTCCAGATCCCTCTGTAAAGCCTTTCTGCAGATCAACTTTCCTGCCCATCTTGGGAGCAAACTGATTGAGGATACACTTGATCCCCTTGCCCAGATCATTGATAAAGATATTAGACAGTTCTGGACCTAATACTGAGCCCTGAGGAAAACCACTTGTCATAGCCATCAACTGCATTTATCTCTGTTCACCACAAGAAGGGCATTTTTGCCCAAAGTTAGCCAACTGCTTAATTTAACGGATTTTGCAAAGCTCTTAAGGCAGCCTGTTTCTACGATGCAGATTTCCTTCCAGCCACAGCCACAGTAAGATCTTTCATGCAATAGCACTCCCATGGCACTAGTCAGTGAAAATTGTTTGCAGAGAAAATGTCCCTTTTGTGCTCTCAGTTCCAACTAATCCCCCAGGAGAAATTGGTGGAGGGCAGGAGGAGAGTGGGGAACAACCTGATCCACGTATGTTGAGAGGGTGGACAAGTGGAACAACCTGCTAGTTGTGAAGGAATTGGTCACATGGGGGTAGTGGGAACATGGCTGTACACTTGCATATACAGTGAAAAGCCTACCTGAACCATATATTGCCGGGGGTCCTGGTGGTCCAGGTGGTCCAGGTGGTCCAGGAGGTCCAATTTTTCCATAGCCTGGTAGGCCTGGTAGGCCAGGTAACCCTGGGGGTCCTCTGGGTCCAACAACTGAGTCTCCTTTTGGTCCCTGTCAGTGATGAAAAGTATTTCCTTGAATGTATTTGTTTCACTGCTGCAAGGCCATCATTTCTTGTGGCAACATTTTCCCAATGCCTGCCACCACATTACTATTTAGACAAGAGTCTGTGTGTAATCTTCTTCAAGGAGGTATGGATATAATGGAAAATGAAAAATTTAACCATATACTGAATTAAAGTAAAAAATCTAAATTTCAGAAAATTTTATGAAAATTCTCACACCTATCCCTGAGCAGCTGATATCTGCAGAACTCTCAACAGTGCTCTCAAAGTCCTGGGTGTTGACTCTGCTCATGTTGAGACTGCTTGCTTTGAAGTGCTCACAGGAGTTTGAAGGTAAATGGTGGAAAGCTTTAACGTACAGTGTGTCTATGCGGGGTGTACATCTCCTGATGACTGTTGTCTTCTCCCTCCTGTGATCAAATGTTTGCTCAAAGCCCTTAACCTCTACGGCTGCCAGACTTCCAGATTAAAAAGGCTCCAACTCCCTTTGTTTCCAGTTTAACGGTGTCCTCAGCTTGATAGAGGAGGGAGCTTGTGTTCCCTGTGCTCAGATTGGCCTGCAGACATGGAATATGTTGGACCCTGGACTAGGAGAGCTCAGCTATGCCATCCAATTTCTTCTTGCCATTAGAACTGTTTCCAAGCAGGGAGATGGTTCTTAGCAATGTGGAACAGCACCAGGGCGGTGGTGTGACCACCCCCACCTCAGCTGTGACACACACATTCATGGTTCTTGACACGGACATGGCAATGCACATATTTGTTGTCGGATCCTAGGGATAAACTAGTTTCCAAAGAATTATTAGTGCATTTTATTCAAAAGCAGCTGTGGTGGCAATTTCCAGAAGATAAAATTAAAAGGTAGAAAATAGACAGTGGCTGAAGTTCACAGGAATGATACAGATGGGTACACACTGGACTTTTCATTCATGTTTTTGGATTACTAGGAAAATAAGATTAATTATTTAGATGGCCAATAATTTTCAAGTCAGCTTCTGAATAATTTTATATGGCCTATTTTGGCATTTGTGAGGATATAAGTAGTAGCATCACAAATTATATATGCTGCTTTGATTTGTAATGCTGTTGTAGTTATATTAGACAGCCAGGCACAACATTACATCAATATTTCATAGCAAATTAATTCTGAGCACAACAGTGAAGTGGCTGTGCTTACGCTTTATGCAAAATTCTCCTATTCACCTAATGCTTAGCATATGAGTTTTTCTACAGTTCTTAGTATCATTTTGATGTTTGTCTCTTTTTAGTGCTTTCCAAACTATATCAATGGATACTCACAAATATTCCTGTTCTACAAATTGCGTGACTTACTACTAATCCTGGTCTTCCAGGTGGTCCGGGAGGTCCTGTCAGAAAAAATCCTCCATTTGGTTCTCCTTTTTCTCCTTTTACACCAGTGACTCCATTGTCTCCTTTTTCACCCTTTAAAGAAAAAGTACTTCAAAACATTGAACCAACTGAGATCAGAACTCAATACACTGATCTTTTAAAGTTACATGAAATCTCTGAGAAAAGCATCTGCTTGAAATCTTTTTAACATCACTTCCTTATTCTCTGATATGGGATGAAAAGAAACGCTTTCCCTATTGAAACTGCAAGGGTCTCTCAGAGCAGAGCATGGGCTAGAGCAGGTGGGGTTAGGTGGGGACAGGGAAAATGCCTCTGTTGCTGTTTCCTGCTATTCTTCCCAGCAAAACCTCGTTCTGTGCTGAAGCTGGAGGCAAAGAGAAAGTCAGAAGAAGCATAA
Source organism: Sakesphorus luctuosus (assembly GCA_013396695.1). Taxonomy (NCBI): domain Eukaryota; kingdom Metazoa; phylum Chordata; class Aves; order Passeriformes; family Thamnophilidae; genus Sakesphorus; species Sakesphorus luctuosus. Next base: position 49,907 of record VWZD01010573.1, read on the forward strand.
AAGCCTGGCTTTCTGCTTTTCTCCAGCAAAAAGCAAAGCAAGACTGACATGGAATGGGGAGGTATTTGAAAGTATGTGGCAAAGTGAAGATTACAGTGCATATGATGAGAGAGGAGGGTGGGCAGGATAACAGAAGAGACACCAGACAAAATTGCAGACACATTGAACTGCATGTCTTTTGTCCTTTGTTGCTGATTATCAACTGGGTTGGGAAACAATGGGTAAGAATAAGCATTTAAGTACTAGACCTCTTTGAGCAAAATGAACCACAGGAATTGTACATTTCTCCTCACATTATTCCCTTCTGTCTAATTTTTTTTCCTTCAAATTCTTTTTGTCTACTTTGTCTCAGGTTTCTGAGATATAAACCTCTGGACAGAAGAGGCAATGGTCAAAGCAAGTGTCAGGTATCTGCAGACAGCCAGAGGAGATGGCTGTGCATAGCTCCTCATTCAACTTTTAGCCTTTTTTGTTTCCCAGTAAGCAGGAGGCTAAAGCTTTCTGTATGGCAGGCCATTTTGGAAAACAAAAAAATGACTACTTCTCAGCTAAAGCTGCAAAGGTACAGGCATTACACTATAAGGTCAAAGAAGCCATATCAGCTTTGCCAGGTGTACATGGGTCACTTTATGTCATAGGAACCTTGGGTGCACTCAGCCAGCAGAAACAAAATCCGCAAACGGGACAGCACTTAAGAGTTCTTCAAGGAGACTGTCAGCACACCACTTTTGGTGGCATCATGAAATGATAACTTGATTCAGTTTTTGTCAGATCTTCTACTGATAAAAAGCCTTGCTCACTTAAAAACATTTAAAATAGTATCATATTTTTATTCATTTTTGCCACTTGAAGCAGTCAGGAGAATAATGGAGAGACCAAACACATTTTTGCTGTAAGAGCTTCCAGGAAAAGTAGTTTCCATCATTTAATTTTATTCAGTGTGCTTAAAAGATAAATAGCTTGACATGGAAGTGATTTCCACTCCTCCTCTGCCCAATGTTCTAGGAGCCCTCTAGGTAATGGACGTCTCTTACCTGAGCTGGCAGGGAAACAAAAGCAGTCATTTAAGGCAGATATGTTGGGTAACAGTGATTTATGACTCACTTTAATACCACTGGGAAGGTAAAAAGCCTCAGTAACAAAGTTTTTTCAAAAGGAATCTTTAGATACTACTGACAACTGCTAGCTCTATACTTGACATAAACCTGCCTGTGCAGCTGGAGTGTAAGAAATTAATATAATTTGTAATGCCGATACTCTTAGCTGTTTTGTGTATTTCACCATGTTATATTGTTTAATGCTTAACTCATAGTAAAGCACACTTGAAAAAGGTTAACAGAACTAAAACACAAATGGGATATAATTACCTTTATGCTATTAATAAAGTGGCTGAAATATGATGGAGGCAGAGGTGGACCTGAAAAATGAAGAAAATACAATAATTATCTGTAATTTTCTTTTTAAAAGCATTGCTTAGGGTATTACCTGTTTAGGAGTTCAAAGGAAAACTATTTACACTAATAGCATTAACCTTTAAATCAAATAGATATTTTTAGTTTCGTTTCCTAACAAAGTAAGACTTGCATGCCCTATCTTGTCTGTCACTCCTCTACCTTAACAGCTTCAGAATCTGATTGTGAATTTCGGATAAATTAGAAGCAAAGAAGGCTCAAATATGAAAAATTCTGTTTTCTGGCAACGTAGCAGCTGGGAAGAGGGGTGAAAGAGAAGCACCCAAGTTAATCCCTGTGATGGAAACCAAGGTAAAAGAGAAGCTTTTCATATGTTTTGCTGGTGGTGTGGTGATCCATCAGTGCTTGTGTGGTCTTTCATGCAAAGACAGTACCATAGCTGACAAGAGAAAGACAGAGTGTTGTTGTGGTGCTGCTGATTGTGTAATAACTGTTCCCTGCCATTTCTCTGCAATAAAAACCAATACCAGATTCAATGGTTATATCACCTGTGTTGTGTTGGCTGCAAATAGCGGTCAGCCAAAGCTGCCAAGCCAGCATAAAAGTCTAAAAAGCCTTCAGATATTATCTGTTTGGTATACACTTGGGGAAAAAACTATTTTACAGCTGTCCATAAAAGTTCAATGCATTTTCTTTAAACGTGTTCTAATTAATTTTTGAGATCTTTGAGTCCAACCCTATGCCAGCAAGAGAGCTTATATCTCAGGATAAAATTAAGTCAAACAGACAATGTATAGATCTATATTCTGGGACAGACATGTATTCCCAGCAGATATTTAGATTTTATCTCAACCCTGCCAATTACAGCTTTCTGCAGTGATCTGCTTGATCTGTGTGAGGGGAAGGGAACAGAGAAGTTGAATGAAATGATAAATGTCCTTCTCAGATGTTGCTTAGTATTAATCTCTACACTGGGCATTATCTGTGGTCTTTCTAGGATGACCAGCAAGTATACTAGGCCTGAATAAGGTCCATGAAGCCCCTGTGTGTTTAGTTTGCTAGTATAGACAGCTAGGGAGGTTTGACCGACAGTGCTTCTCAAAGAACAAACATAGTCCAATCCTCTTTTGCAGACATTCAGTGGAGGCTTGGTGGGCAATTTTGGGCAGGATCTTCAGGGACCTTAACACCAGCCAGAGGGAAACATACTTTGTTGTGTGGCTTCTGCTGGTAGACCAGAGATTTTCATTTCAGTTTATTTTCCGATGTTGCTTAACAGACTAAGTGCTAAACAGGACTTTGGATTTACATATTGAATGACAGAATCATGCCCTCCCAGCAATCATAAAGTCACAGTCTTTAGTGAACTTTCTTTTAGAAAATGTGAAGCTACACTGCTTTCACATCTGGAATCTGCCCTAGAAATTGACAGTCCCTGAAGCGAGAGAACTCACTTATTACCAGATTTAACGCTTGCCCAGCAAGAAGCCATTTTGCTCCACCTCACTGATTTTCCTTTAGCTCCATTGCTTCCAGGAGTCACAAAGAGTCTCCTTCATACAGAAAAGAAAGTTTCCTTGTGTATTTCTAAATGTGTTTTCTTGCAAGGCTCCAGACTCTGTTCCTCCAGCCAGAAAAATCAGGGTTATGCTGGAGCACAGCATTTGTGCTCTGGATATTTACTACACCTGCCTCTATATGAAGGAGATAAATACTAAATAAAGCACAGCCTGCCATTTATCCACTTTTTGTGTTGACTTCATATTTTTGCATGGTATCAATCAAGAGACCCTGTCTATAAGGTTGGATAGGAGACATTTTGTAAGAAGAAAAAATAAATCCAGTGCATGGACAAATACCACAGCCACCTGCTCCTCAGAAAGGTTTTTCTAAAAAATTCCTGTACTTTTATCATGCAACTTCTGGCTTGTAAATTTTCCCTGTCCATGATTATGTGGGCATCTAAGAGACCTAGAAAACTGGTTTGTATTAAAGAACATTTTAGCAACTACATCAATAAGCAAGAACAAAACAGGAATATTTTTTTAGAGCAGCAACAGAGTTGGTCTTAGTTAACATGTTTTAACTTGACGAAACATTGAAGCCAGTTAACTATTGGATTTGGTTCATAAACAAATAAATAAATCTTTGTTATTTTAGGATAAAAAGGTAAATTGATTTTTCAGTCTAACCAGAATTCATGTGTTATTTTTGCCATCCTTCACGAGCTGCCATTTTGCAGCAAGATCACAAGCATAATCATCTCATAATCCTCTCCTCAGGAAGCACCTGAAATCATTAGGTATAGGGAAAAATATTTATAAGACATTAATTTACATTCAATATAGACCTGGAAAAGAATAGACATGTTCATGGTGGATAAGCCAGCACAGAAGACAAACTTTTCTTAGTTTCTGTTTAGAATTTAGGATACCTGGTGGTCCTGGAGCACCTCTGTCTCCCTTTTCTCCTTTCATGTGTACTGAGCTGTGCTGTCCCCATGAATCTCTGTTTGCTTTAGCACCTGCCATAAAAGCATCACAATTTCATACAATTTGCAAACAGCAGAGACTATAGCAGTGACAACCAAACCACTGGAAGTGACAGCAGACTTTTCCATGCATGTGGTGCACATAGCTCCTGTCCCTATGTGCTTGTCTCATTCTCCTCATGATCATTGAATGGCTGCCCAATTTCCCTCTTATCAACCCCAACACGTGCAAGACAGTTTCTTTCTCACAAGTCCATCTTCCCTTCCCTTGCCTTCCCTTGCCTTGCCTTCCCTGTTATGCAGTAGCCAAGAAAACTCAAAAAGCACTTCATGATGAAAACCAGTAAACAAATAGAGCTTATTTAAACCAAGGTACAAGAAAAGAATTACTCACCATGGTCATTAAGAGCTTCTTGATTTCCAGGGTAGAGAGCGTTCACCTGCAAAGAAATAAATCCATTAAAAATTATCCATACACATGAGAAAATGGAGGTACACTAGCATGATCGTAAATGTAACAACATTCTGGGATTATCTCCAGTTTGACAAGTTCTGAGTATTAGCTAATCAAGTTTTTACAAGGACGGTGCTCTCTTTAACATGCAACATGCTTTCAGCAAAACATGCATTTGGAGGCATCAGCAAATCCTACTCTCAGTTGTGCCAGCGAAGCATCAGAAACTCATTCTCCAAGAACAATTATGGATTTACAACACTCTGTTTGGAAGAATGATTTGATTTTTGACAGGAAGATAACAGATTGTGTTTGTAATTTTTTTTATCAGATAAGGGCTATCCGATGTTAATCTACACTCCAGATGCACTGAGACCACAACTGGGAGGCAGAAGCTAGTCTAGTCTCTTCTCTTCTGGCACCAGTTACCTGTGAAAGTGGGCATGCTTCTTGCCTCTGCTGCCTGTCTTCAAGAAAGAGACAGTGCAAGTATTGAAATGTGGCACAATACTTGGAAATCTTCCTACTAGCAAGTACTATTTATATGAATCTAAGCAAGTATATGAAAAAATGAAGTTGCTGCATCTGGCTAATCCTGCAGTATTAGCCTGTAGAAGTCTTACTCACATGGATAGCTCCATTAACTTCAGAAGTTCAGTGCCCATGAGGAAAACTGGTGGGGTTCAGTCTGTAGTTCTTTATCGACATTCATTTATGTAGGCATGAACAGCAGACTTCTTATCTATAAACTTGGATAGGTTTAGGAGATTATTCACAAATGTAGGACAAATCTATCTAGCATGCTCAGGTGCATGAAGAGATGTTTATAAGCACACATTTCTAATACCTGTGCACATGAAAGTTACTGCTATTATTTGCCAATTGTAGCCTTCCTGAATGGTGGCTTTTTATTATCCGAAATTCAGCTAAAACAGGCTTGTTCTCTTTGAATCATTCCACAGAGAATCATAGGAGAGTTGAGGCTGGAAGGCATCTCTAGAGATTGTGTAGCTCAACAGAGGATCAACTACACCAGGTTGAACAGGACCTTGGTCAGTCAAGTTTTGGAGGTGAGGCTGACAAATATCTGTGAGACTATGGACACATGTGCTTAATACACAAGAATGTCCTATGATGGAATGAGAAGATTTAACAGAGAAATTCAAAGAGGAAAAAAATGGTGCCTGGAGGTTGTAGGCCAAAGCAGTAGAAATGGCAAATTACCATATAGTAATGACTATTTATCATTAATTAACAGAAAGATCATATATTGAGATAGGTTAAGGTGATGATGCATATCAATGCATCTAGTACAGTGTAAATCAAGAGCTGTTTCTCTAAAAGACATGAAAAAGAAATGGAATGGAAATTGGAGGAGAGGGTATAGTGTTATTTTGAGCTATACTGTTTAACAGAAATGTAGAACAGTCATCCTGCACACTAAACAATTCAGGAGAGGACTATGGGTCTCGAAGACAAAATCCTTTCAAAGTACCTAATTCACATCTTAACAGTCTGATATTGCCCTAGGAAAAGTTCTTCCAGGACTGAACTCTGTTCACTGTTTAATGTAGTATGCAATTTCCATGATTCATTAAACTAAAATTACACCAGAGTGTTCTGAAAATACGAAACCTATCCCCTTTCTTTTCATAGTATGTGTAAAACTGCAGGTCCTTTGAAGGTAATGAAGGCTTTGTCATTCTCTTTGGAAAGCAGGGGTAGAACTTCACCCGCTGCCATTCTCAAGATAATAAATGCCTGTATGTGAATAGACTGCATTTGAGGGTCATATAAAGAACATGACCTTTCTTTTCTGATGTATCTTTCATGCCACAATGAAATACATAAAACTTATTTTGGACAGGGAAATTGGAAACAGCTAAAGACATAACAACATGGGGACAGTATTTATGTATGCAACCAAAAAATATGTGTACCTGTATGCATACACATTCAGCTCCCAAAGCAACTATTAAAACATGGAAACACAAGCTTTGAAAGGCATTAAAAGTGTTAAAAAAACTAATTCATCAAAGCCCTTTAAGCAAAAGTCTAGGGTTCGTAGTTCTGTTATATATTTTATATATGGAGAAGTATGGCTATTTAAACACTTGAAAATCCATTAGCTTGAAGAATGGGTAAAACACATCCTTGGTGCAAAGCAGAAGGCAGGGGGACAAAAGCTGCAAAGATACCATGTATAGCTGCTTTGGTTATGCTCTGCCATGGCCATGCATTCTGCTAAGAGCAGATTCCGTGTGTGACTTACTGGCATTTTGCAGTGAGGTCTGGGAGGGACTGGGAAAACTGTCTATAGAAAACAGCAGGGAAATTATTTTAATGAGGTATAATGCTGCAGGTAACACACCATATAGATCCAATAGATATAATGGGACAAGCTTGGAAATAAAATCAGCACCTCCCTGGCAGAGAGCCCAGCTTGCTGCCAGGTCTGTCACCAGGTCCTTCTCTGTGAGTGTGGAGGAACACAAAACTTTTTTGTGACAGTGACTAAGATTAGGAGACTTTTTCCTCTGCACACAAGCAAGATCACTCACTGTAAACTGTGTTGCCTGAAACAAGGTTTGATGTTTCCCTCTGCAAACTACTAGGACAATGCATGTCTGCCACAGAGACAGGTCCCCAGTTGTACTTACTCCTTTGATATAAAGTATACGTCCTGGAGGTCCAGGGGGGCCCGGGGGCCCAGGCAAGCCAGGAGGGCCCTGGTAAGAGAAAGTGAAAGAAGGAAAATAAAAACGTCAAACCCAAGCCCAAAGCACTAAAAATTGAAACTAAATTAAAGACAGTGGATCTCTCATCCCAGGAAAATTAGGTATTCTACTCTGATCTAGGATTCTTGAGACTGCTGAGATTCACGTATTTCCAGGTGGCAGTCAGACAAGCACATTGCTACTCACCACCTACAAGAGCCCTGCTAGACAGGCATGACTGCTCTTTAGAAAAACTGTGTCAACTCTTGACTGTGTCATTTGAAAACCTGGCACAATGCCATGTTCATTTTTCAGTCCACAACAATGCAACTTAGTGAGGTGACATATGCCATCTCATCAATAATTAGATTTTATCTTCCCATAGCACTCCAGGAAGGACTACTGGAACATGTAGCCTGTTTTGTTTGCTTTAACCTGTCAGCCTGATGTACTTAATATAGTTATATTTGCTGCAATAGTTTTTGTTTGGCTAAGGCAGACAATCCAGAAAATGAACTTTAATAGTGTTTGAAGATATGAAGGAATGGAAAATCTCCTTTAATATTTTATGCCAGTGGGTAGTCACCTTTCCTGTAATTTTCTTCCAATTAGAATTTGTCTAATTGTCTGTTTTCACCTTCCAGCAACTAAATTTATATTTATACCTTTTTCTAGAGGTATAAGTAACCTTCAGTACCTGTTTTTTTTTCCTGTGAAGGTACTTATATACTTAACAATTCTCAATCTCCCTGTTACTCAAATAAAGCAATATAATCTCACTTATATTTGTTGTCCAGATAGACAAGACACTTGTGCTTTACATTTTGTGTGCCATATAATTTTTTCTTTTGAACAAAGTAGAACCAGAGGCTTCATAAAACAGAATTCATTTTAAAAAAGTGTTCTACTGGAATACAGCTATACTGGTTCTAATCGATCATAGTAAAACACCTTTGTTGGTTTTTTCAATGTTATCTTTGATGCAGATGAAATATCATTAGCTGCTGCTGTAGTATGGGTTCCAATTTTTCCAGCACATATTGTCCCATAACATCAGAACAGCCATGCAAATTACCCTGCTATTGTGAAACTTGTTGCTTATGCTAAGCAGTACTAGTTGTTGTGTGGCCCAGTCTCAATGTTTGCCATGAGACCATTTGTCTGGAATCTTTTCATGAGAACAGACTTGCAGCACCAGGAGCCTGGTTCACCACCTGTCATTCCATAATTACAGGTTGTATGTAAGCATGGATATGCTATCCTCTGTGCAGAGGTCATTATTTTGGATGCATGTACATGGCAATTAAAGCAGGTAGTAGGTATTAGAGAGTATCCTATTGTTAGTAGAGTAGATACCACTTCACTGTGACATGCTCAAGTGCTGTTTGTACCCGTGCTGGACAGCTAAGAGCCTGTGGGAGTATCTTCACACCATGAGAGGTCATACTGGTGGCCTGGATCAGGAAGTTCTTGACATACATAAAAGAACTGAAATCCCAGATAATTTGCTGTTTGAACCAGCTATGCAAGCAGTGAATCATACATATAACCTATACCTGGGAGCTGATACCACTATGCGTATCTGCAAGAACTGTCCAGAGGGACCCAGAAGTTGACTTTTCAAAGATTTCTGCTAGACAGGAAAAGTAGCTGAAACACATAATTATTTCTAGATCATTTCAGGTTTTTAGTCCCATTATCACTTGAAAGAAGTTAATGTAAATCAGACTTCAGATTATAATGGGGTGTTTTTTTCCAGCTAATTGCAATACATACGAACTTACATTAAGTGCTTCACCTCGATCACCTTTCACACCTCTCAGTCCATTCAGTCCTGGACGGCCCTGAAATAAGTAGAAATAGTTTAGTGTGTGGCATAAGCGAGGTCATCTGTCTTTATTCCACTTGGGAGCATAATACATACTGGACGTCCTGGGAAACCAAGTTCTCCTTTGGGTCCAGTAGGTCCTATTGGTCCCTGGACAAAAAGACAAAATGTGATTATGGCCCATATTGTTGACATATATTTGATTATTTAGAGTAAGAGGCATAGCTTTAGATCTGCCTTAAAAATTAATCTGTGATTGCCTGCAGAGAACACACAGAATGTCCCCTCTGCCTGCTCTGCTGAGTGATGCCAGAAGCTGAAGACTGAACATAATAGTCAGCTCTGGTTTGGAAAAGACTGTCCATCTAAAACAAAGTCTGAATTCTCAGCCTCTAGTAGGGTGTGCAGTTCAAAACTGAGTCACTGCATATCAAAGAAAAATCAAATGCATTAGTCAGTAGAAAAACAGAAGCTAGATACGCATGCTTTGTGTATCTTTTTTAGTTGTCTTTTTTCCTTTGTTTTTCTAATTATTTTTAATCAGGCCCTGTGAGGAAATGTCTGTGGATCAGTCTGAGAACTCATACAGTGCCAGGCTTCTACATGCCTCTTGCCAGCCTTGCTGTGTGGATTCATGGGGCTCATAGCTGAAATAAAACAGTTGCTTCCTTATCCAGGACTGACTGACTCACGAGGTCTCACGAAGTTAAACAAGTGACTGCAAAAAGGGAGGACAAACAGGCTGCCTGGGGAAAGGGGTCCAGCACTATGGATGGTGTGTAGCTGGGCACTGCAAGCATGCAGCTTCTAGGCAGCCAGCAAGGGATCAACAAACAGCACTAAACCTGAGGATTTGCAAACCTTCAACTGCTCTCAACTTCCTGAAACTCAACAAACCCACAAGGGTCTAGACAATCTCTTCACATACATTTCAGTCTTTTTGGTGTCATTTCTTTTTTTTCAGTCTGGTGAAATGTTAAGAGATACTCCTTCCTGCATTATTTGTTAAATAATCTGTCTACAGATCTCACACAGTTATAGGTAGCAATGGATGTGTTTAATCCTTCATATAAGATTATGCCATTGAGAAGTGATACGTACATTCATGAAAAATTTATCTGATTATGATGAGATAATTTGTTATAGATTTCATCAAGCTAAAATTCACAGGTTAATTGTTGCAATTTTTATCCTGCCAAAACTGTGGGCTGGATTAGACTTGAAATTCGTATGAACATATTGATTCATAATAACCCCATTTAAAGCTCACTAATGTCAGCTGAAACTGTTTGAAGGTGGTAGGATCTTTATTAATCTTCAGTTTCATTTCCTGTTTGAAGGTAATTTCTGCCCATATGATCAAAGGTAAAGACTGTGTTTAAATCAGGCAAGAGATTGCTGGTGAGCTCTGGCAAGTTCAATATTGTGGCCTCAAGCTTTCAAAATGATTCAACTCACCTTTCCATGCTACCACATCCAATAATGAGGCGTGAAAAAAAAACCCAACTAAAATATTATGAGGCATGTTTCCATTTCACTCTCTGGTATTTAAGCCTTTAAAGAATATGCAAATCTGAATTTCAGTCAGCAGTGAAGACAATTAGAAACAGACTTCTGTTTTAGTTTAAATAAACAGAAGTGTCTGATCTCTTGCTTGAACTGGGACTTCAAATAAACACTAACAATGTGAGTGTTGCCTATGCTGGGACCACCTTTACTACTTTCTTTGTCAAAATGCCAGCCCAGTCCTGACAAATGTTAGTGACTCCCTGAAGCAGAGGCCAGCAGTCACATCTAGAAGTGAAAGAAGGAAGTGAGGAAGCCACAGGAGACTGCTTAAGAGAAAAGGAAATTTCATTTACAACAGATTTGGGCAGACTGACACTGATGTTCTTACTATGGGCTCTTCTTCAGTGATGTGCAGCTGTCTGCTTCACTGACAAGGAACAGCATAATCCAGCAAGTAAAAGAGTCTTGTTTCTCCTGTGGCAGGAGGTTGGATTCAGTCTCTCTTCTGTTTTTGTTAATAATAGCACTAACCTCCTGACTATCCCTACTTCTCATCCACCAAACTACTGCTTCTCTGTAGCTCTCTCTGCTCCAGGCTCTCTTCTGTCTGCTGAAGTCTCAAAAAGGAGGTGAGCAATGAGAAGGGATTTGTTTTTAAATTCTGGAAACTTATGTATGAATTCATGTTGCTCTAACAGCAGAGAGGAATGATCAGAGTCCCTAGCTGCCTGAAAACTGTTCTTGGGCCTCACAAAGAGACTTACTTTGTGCAAAGTGGAACAGAACCATTTTACTAAAACCTTTGATAAATTATGCCTCAGAGTCTCTGGCTCAGCACTCTGAAGTCTGTATATTTTTTCTGCACAGGACTCAAATTAAGGACAGAGGGATTTCTTCTGTGGGTCAACACTGCCCTGTTAGCAGCGATAATCAAACCAGAATTCTGCACTAAGGAGAAGAACTGGCTGAGCAAAGCCTTGAGACAGGTTCTGTGTGCCATAATTTTCTGCAGTATAATCATTCACACCAATGCTGAACAGCCTTGTCTGCATGCTGAACTCTATGAAGCATCTTGCAGCAGTACAAAAGGACTTTGGGGTTGACAGAAAAAGGACCTGTCCAAAGGATGCACAGCAAAAGGCAGAGAGGCAATGAACACCACCCAGAACATGAGAAATTCCAAATAAATTTAAGGAGAAATTTCTTTTCCCTTGAAGGTTGTTAAATACTGGAATCTGCTGCCCAGAGAGACTGTGGAATTTCTATTCTAAGAATTGTTGAAAACTCACGTTGGCAAGTCCCCTAGTTAAACAGACCTGCTTCAGGCAGTGCTGTGGACTAGATGATCTCTGAAGTTCACTGCCACTCAAAATTCTGTGTCAAGGTGAAAGGATAGACTCATCTTGCAGTCATACAAGGAGGAGAAAAGGAACTTCCTTTCTGGTAAGTCAGGACAGTCCCCTCAGGGTATTCCAGTACACAGTCATTAAGAAAGCAGTTATTCAGCACACCCAGCTAGCCCCTTCTAAAGACTACAGAAACTGATGTCAAAATCTCCTACATGCCTTGGCATGCAGAAATGCCAACACCTACTAACCTTCAGTTAGGCACAACAGTGACCAGGCTACACATCAAAAGGAGAAACAAAGAAACGCTCAATATTCTTGAGCAGTCGAATACTAGGCCAGAAGAAATTGCTGCCCTGAGTCTGGGCAAATGTTCTTATTTTATAACTCTTTACTTGTGCTTTCATACAACATTCCCAGTCCAGTCAAAAGTATCAGACCAAATACCTGAAAGAAGGCCTCTAAATCCTGACTTCAGTACATGGCCTGACTCTGCTGCCTGATATAGAGCCTTCTCAGAATCCAAGGCAGTTGCAAATTACTGGCATCAACAGAAATTCAGCTGATGGAGTGAGTTGTTTTAATGTAAATCATAGAAACAGAGTAATTTAGATGGAAAAGGACCTTTAGAGATCCTCTAGCACAACCTCTTGCTCAGAGTAAGACAAATTAGTGAGTTAGGTCATGCCACTCTACCTTGTTACACAATCCACCATCTCTCTGGGCATTTATTTCTCTGTTTAAGCACTTTTACTGTGATTTTTTTTCTTTTTATCTAATTGAAATTTCCCTTGCCTGGAGTTGTGATCTTTGCTGCTTACCTTTTTCCTGTGCACTTCTGAGAAGAACCTGACACTGTTACGTGATTCCCTTTCAGGCTGCAGCAGGGAGCAATTAGAGCTCCTCTCAGTCTAAACTTTAGTCTTCAGGGCTAAACAAACCCAGTTCACTCAGAGTCATGTTAGGTAAGTTTCTAGCTCTTATGATATTTTACTATCTGTTTAGATAGTAACAGACACCTTTGTGCTACCAGAATTTAAACTCTGTATTAAGTCAGTAGTTTAGAGCACCACACACGTAATAACCACATTCTCTTTGGAAGGACACTGATCACCCTGAAGCAGGAATACTGCATATCATCCCTACTCAGAAGGACTGAAAAGCTAACCCTAACTACCTTTACATTTACTAACATCCGTAAAACCAAAGTAAAATTAAAGAAAAAAAAGCACCACTCCTCTTTGGACTTGTCTTACCATTGGTCCTGCTGGTCCCACCACTCCAGCTTCACCCTGTTGAGGACAGACACACAGAGAGCAATGATAAGGAGAATTCCTGCAATGTCTAGCAGAGGTGGCTGGTAACAAGGCCGTCAAGCATTTTGGAGGAACACATCACAGTATTAGCTCACCTTCTCTCCTTTTCTTCCTATTAATTCAGTTATAGATCCATCAGCAGCAATGATAGCTCCTGGTTCTCCCTTTTCACCCTGCAATTATCAAAGTAATTACTGTTTACAAAGCAGTTCTCAGTGAATCAGAAGAAGTCAAAGCAGCATTGCTGCTGTTTGAAGCATGACAGATTAGTCATGCTGTGATATGAAACATAAAGTGACACCAGTGTGAATAGGATAAAGCTTGATTCTGTGGGAGAAAGGGATGATCTTTTAAAAACGTAATAAAGTACACCAAAAATATCTCCCTGAGATGAGTAAGTACTTATTTTTTACAAAAGACGTTAAATTGCTCTCCATAGAATAATTATGTGAAACCTGCTATGTTCCTGAAAGATCTCTGCTGAAGGCAGACAAGCTATTGGTGCCTACTGGCTTACATAATGGTGAGCAAATCCTGCTGGAAATGTAGAATCTTCATAGAACAATAAATGCCCTGATTTTACTATCAGGAAAGCATGAATCCTTCTCTCTCTATGCCTGGCATGATGCAGTCTTATTAACTTTAATGAAGGCCAATTCCCAACATTCAAATTGTGACCCTCTGCATTCCACTTCCACAATCACAAATTATCACTTCTTAGTGATAGTATGTGGTTCCCTCTCTGGATCTTTCCTTTGTGACTTTCCTCTTCCTAGCTCGGGCATCTTGGCATAACATCTTTCCCCAGACCTCATGGAAGAAATCTGTCTTGGAACTAACATTTGCATTCATGATTAAAATGACAGTCCAGGTTATAGCCCTTTCACTGAGCTGTAAGTGCTGTAATTCTGTTCCTCTCTCAGGTTCTTAAATCTTTAGAGTTTTTGAAGTCTCTCTGAAGCTACTTTGGATACTTTGGAGTCTCCATAAGGCTTGGTTGTCTTCCCTGACTTTATCTTCCATGAGATTTTATGGACCTGAGGTTGAATTTCATGCTCCTTAAAGTAAAATGCTCCTAGGTGTCTGTACAGCTTCATTGTAGTTCCCACCTTCATCATTCTTGAGCATAACCTGGTGTTTGTGCCTCAGAAACAACCTCAGCTATATCTCTTTGTCTTTGGGGAGTACAAAATATAATGACTTCAAAGTTTTGAATTCTCATCAGTGTGGACAGCAGAAGCCAAAAAAAGTGCCAACTAAAAACAAAAGTAAAAATCCCCACAACACAAACCAAAAACCACCCAACTGTTTCCAATGTTGAGCTTGATCATTTTGTGCACTCTCTGAAAGAACAGGAAACTTATGACAAAAGCGGACTGGTATTTGTGACCTGAGATGTTTCCTTCTGAGTAATGAAGATGCTTTTCATCTACAATCCCATTTCAAACCACAGTTAACCAATTCCAAGTCTTCCTATTACTTGTGAGAAAGTGAGGTCAGCTACTTAGAAAGAATAAGCAGAAAGTGTTTGTCTTTTTGTTACCCCCAAGATATTAGATGTTCCTCTCCCCTGCTTCCTGTAGAGGGATGAGAAGGGGAGGAAGTAAACTAGAACAGCTGCAATATTTACTAAACAGCAGTCTTTCGTAACCTCTCAGGAGTGCTATAAAATACACTCTTTTTGTGAAGAAAACAGGGAAGGGATCATAAGAAGAGAGATCCCCAAGCCTTATACTTTCTTTGGGAATTGAAAACTGCAGGCTTCAATCTGTAGGTAAAGCCTTCTTGAGCAAGGGAGGAGGAAAAGATCAATCTTTTTGTATTTGGCCTTTTGGATGAGATCCCAGGGTGTCAGCGCAGCAATCAGCTGGCAAGAAGAGGTTGCTTCTTTTTAATGTCTATGCAGACTTAACTGATAAGTGCATACTGCACTCCAGAATTTCAACACTGGGGCAGGAATATCAGATTTTGTTGGGATTATATCAAGGGATGTTGTTTAGCACTTTTAATTTCTGCCTACTAAATTTTTCACATGAAGTTAGTAACATGACAATCCTTAGTAAAAATTAGAGTCATTAAACTTAATGTCACTAAGTATTTGTCATCTAACACATTTCCCAGCATGTACTGTTCCCTGTGCATGTTCTTATACCTGTTGTCCTTTGGGTCCTTGTAATCCAGGCAAACCAATATCACCCTTTGGTCCCTGAGGGCCCTGTGAAAAACAAGCACATAAATCCATAGTGATATCTCTGGATATTATGGAGCTAGGTCATTTACCAAATGTAATTTTCATTAACTGTCAAACTTAAATCACTCTGGTTGCAATGTAAGAATTCTCACAGGACTAAACTTTGAATCATATTATTCCCTAACCCAAATATCACATAGGGAAAAATCTGTTAAGAGAACAAAACGAAAAATCCCTGATGTTTTTCACAGTGTAGATGATACACACATTCACAAAGGGAAATATCCAAACATTAACAACACTGGAAATTCAATGTGAAATTCTCTGTTTCCTCCCTACTCTATTCTCTCCCTCCATGATAATTCAGCCAGATGATTTTCAACAGAATTTCTGAACCTATATTTTTAACACTATATTAAAAAATTCTGGAAAAGGGGTTATCTATTTGTAAATGAGATAATTTCTTTATCTGTTTGGTGGTGAAATCATGCTAGTCAAATCAAATTGTGCTTCACAATCAGTCATTGCAAGTGCATTCAGAAACATTTCTTTTACCCTCAAAGAACTGAATTCAAGTCTACATGATTTCTGCATCAGTGAAGAGATAAAGAAAAAACATGAGATAAGAACAAGAATGGTATTTTCATGTGAGTAGAAATTCTGTAAATGACAGAGAGAACAAGAATTCATTATCCTACTTTCTAAATGCTATCAGCTCTTTTTCAAATGAAAAGTATTTTTAAGGTCTTTTTTCCTTTTTACTTTGGTTTCCTATGCAGATTGCAACACTTAGACTTAGTAAACAACCTTCTGTACAATTTTAGGCAATTTGCCAGTATTTGTTAACATCTTTTTTCAGCTTTCCCAGTTTTCTCCTTAGTTATTCTGAGGCAGTTGACAAAGGATCCTGAGACCATGTGCGTGCTCTGAACTGTAAAATAATCATAACAAGGGAAAATAATTCCATCACATTACCTAGAATATGAATCCAGGAGTATGAACAATACTACCTGAATTTATAACCTAGATAATCACAGAATCATAGGATATGCCAAGTTGGAAGGGACCTACAAGGATCACTAAAGTCCAGCTCCTGGCCCTGCAAAGGACACCCCAAGAGTCACACCATGTGCCGGAGAACATTGTCCAAACACTTCTTGAACTCTGTCAGCCTTGGTGCTGTGACCACTGCCCTGAGGAGCCTGTTCAGTGCCCAACCACCCTCTGAGTGACAAATTTTTTCTAATATTCAACCCAAACCTCCCCAACACAACTTCAAGCCATTCCTTTGAGTCTTGTCACTGGTCACCACAGAGGAAAGATCAGTGCCTGCTCCTGCTCTTCCCGTCACAAGGAAGTTGTAACTGCAATGAGGTCTTCCTTCAGTCTCCTTCAGCTGAGCAAACCAAATGCCCTCAGGTACTCCTCACGTGGCTTCCCCTCAAGGCCCTTCACCATCTTCGTTGCCCTCTTTTGGGCACTCTCTAATGACTTAATAGCTTTCTTATATTGCAGTGCTCAAAACTACTCCATTATTCAAGGTGAGGCAGCCCCATCCCAGTGCAGAGCCGAGCAGGACAATCCCTTCCCTCACCCAGCTGGTGAGGCTGTGCCTGATTCCCCCTAGCACACGGTTGGCCCTCCTGGCTGCTGACTCATATTCAACTTGCCATTGACCAGGACCCCCCGGTCCCTTTACATGGCACTGCTTTCCAGCATCTCATTCCCCAGTCTGTCCATACACCCAGGGTTGCCCATCCCAGGTGCAGAGTCTGGCACTTTTCCTTGTTGAACTACACATGGTTGGTGATTGCCCAGCCTTCTGCTCTGCTGAGGTCTCTCTGCAGGGACTCTTAGCCTTCGAGGGAGTTGACAGCTCCTTCCAGTTGTGTGCCATCTGCAAATTTACTTAGCATTCCTTCTAGTACTGCATCCAAGTCATTTATGGAGATGTTTTTATGTTTGTATGGTGTGGCAGTCTGAGCACAGTAGGTAGGTGGCTTAGAATAAGGCATCTTTTGATACTATGATTGTGCAATGCTTATATGGTAGCCCTGGTACATTATTATAAAAAATCATAAATGTTTCCTAAAAGATGAAATACAAAGAGTATGTCTCATAGGGCTTTACTGTATTCTGTAGTACTAACAAAAAAACAAAGCCTAAATAATAACACAATTAAATATACATACAAAGATAACTCTTAGAAGTACATTGTTTCCATTTGTTTCTCCTATATGGCATAGATCTTTCCTTAGGTAATAATTTTTCTTCAATTTCATCTTGATTTAAACTACAGAACTGACACTGAGATAAGCATATCACAGTGTACTTCATTTCCAACAGAGTAATATTCTACTATAGCTGGCAATTCCATAAAGACCTGCAGTCTCCCATAAGAAAATTTATTAGACCTAGTGCAAATTGTGCACAGTACAAATTTTTAAAAATATTTAACTAATTTGAAAAAAACTTAAATCCAAGGAAATTAATGCTTACAGGAAATCCTGGTAGACCCGGCTTTCCATCTGGCCCCTGCAAAACCAAAAAACCCACGCCTTTACAAGCACGTATTACAAACTTGCATTTCTCGTATATTGTGTGATCTGTGAATATCAACTCATCTGCAATTGAATTAAGAATTTCTTTCAGTTGATGGTAAACTTGTGAATGCTCTGCTATGTCTTAAGCTTCTAACTTAGAATTTACTTTCAGAAACTGAAGAGACGGTGATCCAAGGAAGGCTGAAAAAAAGGTGACAGTTTCCAGATATGAAAGGCATGCAACCACAAATCAGATTCCTTTGAATCTTTTCCAGATGCCAGCACAGAGACAACAGTAGCCTGCCCACCTTTGCCATTTTTCTTCTGGCTGTCTCTGGATAGGAAATAGAATGTGTAATAGGCTGTGAATAGAAACAGAGATTGGGATTTGTACTGGGCATATTTAAGATTGCCCTGATGTGATAAGTGCAGAGACACATTTCAGTTCTAGTTCAGATCTAGATGAGAATAGTGGGGTGTCTATTACCCCACCCACTATGAGACTGCGCCTCTTTCCTAACCAGAGTGAGCTCAGAGACTGAGGTTCAAACCTTTCCCATTGCGACTCCACTTCAAGCTACTGGCCCTGCTTCTTTTTGCTGGGAATGTGACCCTAACAGCTATTAGAAATCAATGCATTTCTGCTGGGGTCATGAACCTACTCATCTATGTTATTTTGAGAATCTGTCATCTAAGGTTTGAAAGGCAACTACCTGCAGTAACAGAGCTCACACAAAAAGGCCCATACTATCCTGGTACCCTATTATGTCCAGGGATTAGGAGACTCAGGAAACACATCGAACACTCTTCCATGAAAACTGTTTTACCATAAGCACAGCTGGATGCAGCCACAATAACATGAACTTGTCCTATCGTGTAACAAGCTGGAAAGAGCCGTGCTAGACTAGCAGATAAAGGTTACAAGCTGTTATTGGAGCGAATGCCCTTCTTTCCAGTTCAATGACTAACTTAGTAAATATTTGGTTTGGGACAGATGTATTAATAAGATACATGTTTTTTTCAAACTTTGGCTACGTAAAATTATGCTATTGGCTATGCACATTCTGGGTTTCCTTGTTTCATCAAGAGTTGAATGGGAGGGAGATAACTGTGATCACAAATGAGAAAAAAGTAAAATAAAAGACACAAACAACAGTCTGCAAATGAAACTAGCTGTGAAGTAAGTTGTTTAATTTGTGGGGGTTAAGATTTTGTAAGGTGCACTTTGGGGCAAGTTTGAATAGACTCCACAGCTTGGAAAAGGTAGATTTCTCTATGGATACAGTCCTAGGAACCTGAAATTATTAACAAAAAGCATTCAGAATGTCAAATATTTGACTGGGATATTTGAACCGGAATTTCACATCTGTTGTTGTCTCATGAAATTCCCAGTTTTTCATCTGCAGCTATAATTGCTGTGAGACTAAACTCACACACAGGAGCCTAGCATTGCTAGTTAGTCTCAAGCAGAACTGAGAAAAATACATTTTATCCCAACATTCTGTGACTTGAAAAACAAGAAGCGAAAAAAATGGAAGAAATGCTATGTAAATCTTGGTCCCTATTTTTGCAAGACTTCTACATTTATGTAGAATTCTGTGCATATAATTAAGAATCAGACACAAGCAAATTTCTTTATTTCATAAAAATGTGTAAAAGTAATTTTTTCAGATAGAACTTAGTTCTGCCCTAAAATACTTTCAACAGAGTTCAGAGCTGAAGCTAGCAGGAGCACAATCTTAAAGCATAGGAAACTCATCTCTATTTGATACTTAAAAGGTGACATTGAAGTTGGAGCAAATCTGAAGATCTAATAAAGCAGTATATACTCACTGGAGGCCCAAGCAGTCCTTTAATTTCAGTAAAATTAAACATTCCATTTGTATCATTGAGGAGGAACTAAAAAAAATGGGTTAAGAAACAGGTTATTTAAAATTATTATCTAAGGCACACATACATTTTTAGAAATGTACAAAAAATTAGCTCTTTATAACAATGGAAAATACCCCATAAGTAAGGCCACAGAAAAGGCTCTAGTTCTAATTTTCATTATACATCTAGAATAACAAAACCTAAAATTTGTTTTACATTTCTTCCATAAGGATCTCAGGATGCTTTCAAAAATTTAATTAACTGACTCCCATTTTTAATTTGAAAGATACGACACCAAATGTTGCAGCCTGAATTAATTTATCCTCAGCAAGATAAATACTGAAATGGAAGTTTTATGCTCCAGTACGTCCCTGGCATTCTAAGAATGGATCAGCTTGATCACACTTATCCTGTCATAGAGTTGAAGTTATAATTATTTTGTGGCATGTCTGCATCACACCATGCAGAACCATGCAGTGATTCCTTAGTCAGCTCTGGTCATGCTGCTATGTCTGAAACAAGCTTGGGTCTCCCAAACAGTACAGTCACTTGGATGTGGAGCAGCACTGACTCTAATCAGCTCCCAGTCTCAAGATCCCTGAACACAGTAGTGTAATGGCAATGCTGTTATACCGATTCCTATCCCGGAATTAGTGAGTTCAGAGGTAGACTGGGCATTTCTGCATCATTTCATCACAGAAGCATAATAATGAAGGTGGACAGGGACCTTTGGAGCTCTAGTTCAACACTCTTCAATGCAGGTCTGAATGGATCAGATCACTCAAGACCCTGCCTAGTTAACTCTTGAACACCTCTAAGGATGGAGATGACTCAATTGTTCTGGACAATCAGTTCTAATGTTTGATCACTGTCAGGATAAAAACGTTTTCACTTATATTTAATTGGAATTTCCCTTGTTCCATCTTGAGTCTGTTACATCTTTTAATATTACATCTCTAAGAAGAGGCTGCTTCCATCTTCTCTGTATCCTCTAATTAGATAATTGTAGACAGCAACAAAACCTCTCCTTAACCTGCCTTTTCCCAGGCTGATCAGACCCCACTCTGTCTGTGCTCTGGTTCCCTGAACATTTTGGCAGCCCTGCATGGTACTTGCTCCATTAGGTCAGTATCTTTCTTGTACTGGGATTCTCACAGCTGAAGAGTACCTCAGAAGCCAATCACAACTCCTGAGTCCATCAGTTAGACAACTTTCCAACTGTGTTTCTATCCTCTTATCCACTTTTCACGTAATCAGTTTGGTGACAGCAAGACTATGGAAGACAGCATCAGAAGCTCTGCTAAAGTCAGGGTCTACAAATTCCAGTGCCCATTCCCTGTCCACAGAGAAAAAATTATTTTGATCAGGAAGAAACTGCCATTAATAAATCCATGTTGGCTGCTCTCTATCAGAATCTTGTCCTGATGTTATGATTAGACTTTCATTTTGGTTTCAGATAGCTATGTTTCTGGTTTAAATATGTGTTTCCAATACTATATCATGTAGTCTTACAGTACAATTCAAGACAGACAATATGTGAATGCTTGCACCACGTGAACATTTTAGGTAAAAAGATATCCTTACTCTGCTTTTGTTGTTTGTTTTATTTCTTTCACCCCAACAGTCCCATTTGACACTTTAGGCTTGTTTTGGATTCAGAAGTACATGTTGAATCTTCTTGGAAGACTGAGCTAGTCCATTTGCTTAACAGGCAAGACATGTCATCCATTTCAATATAAGGCTCTATGTGAAACACTATATTCCCATTGAACGCAATGAAAATCTGAATTTCACAAGGCCAGGGCAGGGCATGCCTTCAGGTGCCAGGGATTTACTTACCACCTGAATAAACATGTTGTCACGGAGGTATTGTGAAATCTGAATGCCTTTTTCTGCCTGTTACCATGTGCAGACAAGTGGTATCAGATCACAATCTTTTCCAACATTTGTTGTGAATACAGTATCCAGGAACTGAATTTGAAGCTCTGAATAAGGGGTTTGACCATATGGCTTCCAGAGATCACTTCCAATATTCTTATGAGTCTCTGAATGCTGTTTTTCTAATCTGGTATATGTGAAGTAGGACACAAAAGAGAACAGACCTGCTTGGAACACATCATACATCTTACCGTATCGTATCGTATCCTATCCTATCCTATCCGAGCATGGTAGTGTATGGTCAACTTTCTGTGCTTTGTGGTTGTGTTGGCATGATTTATGCAGCTAAAGCTGGTTACCTTTCCTGGGTGCTGCAACCCACTCCCTGTCCTCATGTTCTGCAAAAACCACTGGAAAATTGTCAAATAAAAAGCCAGTTTAAACCCTGCAGGCAGCATTCCATCTTCCAGCCTTCATGAGCTCTGCTGCGTTGCTCCAGGGGTAGCATGGTGCCATCACTCCCACTTTATATCCAGTTCTATATTGCCCAGAAAGGGAATGGGATGTGGGCTGCTACTTTAATGACAGTAATAAAAGAGTCCTGCTGCTGCAATTGTTCTGCTTTATCTACAACTGGTGGCAGAAATCCAGGAGCCCTGGGTTGACACTGTCTTTTCATTGCGGAATTACTCAGTATTCATTGTTTTTGGGCTCAATCCAAACTATATTGAAGCCACTGAAAAGAATCCCAAAGGCTTTGCTGAATTTGGGATAGGGCACATTGTATATTTTATACATAGATTTGATCTCCAAATGGAAATTTTGGTTGGGAGTCAGATACTGTATATAATGCTGAAGAAGATTTGAAAACAGAGAGTCCAAGAGTGATGATTAGAAAAAAAGATTGCATTCTTCACAACTTTCTCCAGGTTTTTATCTTCAGTTTTGGGTGCGAAAACAGCTTTAATAGCAACAGTCCAGAAATATAACTCTTCAGCACATCAAATTAGTTCAGAAAATGGGGACTACAAAGTAAGGACAACATTGTTTTTAATATTTTATTCATTGTTATATTTTAGGATGATTGTCTGGATTGGATTCTAAATAAACCTTCAACTTTGTATCCACATGGCATGAATACATCCTTATTAGAATTATAGAAAGAACATAGGGAACAGAATCTTTTGACATTTGCTTTACACCCTCACCATTAACCTTTCTTCAGGACTTTTGTTCCTATGGGTGAATAATGACAGCCAAAGATAATTGTTTAAAAGTTTGAAATTTAAATCTAATAACATTTCTGTATTCAAAATTATTTCTGTACTATACCCAACTACATTTGTGTGACAAAATCATACCACCAATTAATATGGTCTTCTGGCTATCCACTCACAAAAATGCACTGAGTGTCACAGACTGCTTCAAAAGAATGAAATAATCAATATGATGAGGAATAGTGACCCTATTGCTTTGAAATATCAAACAACATCAAACAGAGGGACATTGGTTTTGGTTTTTTTAAACAGGACAGGTCAGAGCAGACTTTCTGATCACAGGAGGCAACAGAGGAGGCAGCAAGGATGGGAAGCCTCTGAGACCCACCATGCTGGTGGGTACTGCAGAAGCCTGGAAATGGGTAGGTTCCCCAGCAGACCTCAGTTTTATCTTACCACATATTTTTATGGTGTTAGAAGTGGTTTCTGAAGGAAGCAAATCCCCTCAGTTCACATAGGGATCAGGGTAAGTGAGGGGGAAAACAAGGTCCACTTTTCAGTGCAGTTCAATCAATGTGCTATTGGCCAGATGCTGGTGAGACCTGGCCCTGAGCCACAGCTGTCCACAACAGGTCTTAATATTTCAAAAATACTGAATTTTCACTGACTCTTTACTGTTTTTATTTTGGTCAAGAAGCACAAAATCTGTTTAATTGCAGATGCACAGCCCTTCCTAAGAAAACATCCCTCCAACTCTGATGGATCAGTCCACTGGAGTTCTGTAGCTCGAGAAGAATTTGTCCTTGGCTATAGAATGGTTAAACAAATGAACTAAATGACCCTGACATGGGGAGGGATCTCTCTAACTGCCCCATAGTTCACTTAGATCACTGAACTGATCTCTGCTGCTCTACCCACCTCAAGCCAATATCCACATTACAACAGCTGGCACGGGTAGTTATTTTGGTTCTGCAATTCCAATGGCATTGATAGGTCTACTTGCAATAGTTCTTTCTGTATCTGAAGCGAACTAGGGAAGGTGAGAGTCTGAGTCAACAAAACATGCTTGGGTGATGTAACCTTCTATCTCAGCAAATGTATAGTAAGTGAATGTCCTGTTCTTATACAAACATTGGTGAGGTAGGTAGAATCAAATGTCATATACAGGAAAATATACTTCCACACTTGTTTAATTAACTGTATTAAATCCAGTACACCAAGCCCTCAGACCATACGAGGGATTTGAAGCACACGAGGCCCTTGCTGTACCTCCCCAGAGCAACTGCCTGCTACAAATGTAAATGAAGCCACTTATATTATGCTCCCTATTTTTTAAGAGTGCTTACTTCTAAAACTCCAAGGTATTTAGAGAAGGAAATGTGCTTTTGTATGGATTTGTAACACAGCTAATGTAATACAGCTTCTACCAGGCTCTATGTATTTCTGCAATGCATGGTAAAGGTAGTTCTAGAGAATTCACAGGATTCATGTTTCTTCAGACTAGACAGGCGTGTGGACTGTGACTATCACAAGTCAGGGAGCCCTGCAGCCTCCAGCAAACCTGTGTTATTAGTTTGCTATGTCAGCTTCAATAACCTTTTTATATTTCTCATACATTCTGTCCTCCCTTTGATGACCTCACAGTGCTTTTTCAAGTATAAATGAGCAAAGGAGCAACTCATTGAGGTTCATTATTATTGCAAACAGAGCTGTTTAATCACTACTAAGAATTAAGGCCTCACAGTGGCACCTTGGCAGGGCTGTGAGAAAGAATATGAATTTTGCATCAGCATTTCTATCACAGCTATTGAGGACTTCCCAGAAACTCCAACAGAAATGTGATAAAGTGAAGAGCTGGTGACAGTCCCGTTTGGAGCAGGACTTCAGACTAGATGATTTTCCCATAGCTAACATTTCTGTGAATCTGTAATTCTGTTCATCCACAACTCAGGATCCAAGATCCTAAGATTCTGAATGGAAAATGGAATCCTAGTAAATTTAGTAAAGAACACAGTCTTTTTGGGACTGGTGATGTGGCCTGTGGGGTGCTATAATTGCTATCAGTAGCAGAAACCTGAGTGACAGCCTATTTATTTCAGTCAAAAGAAGGTTATGGATAGGTTACGATAACGTTGGTACCAAGCTCCCCCTAACACAGATATCTCAGCTGGGCATTTCCCTTCTTGCAATAACAAATCACTTCCTAGTGCCCCTATATGCATTCCTATGGACAAGTCTGGCTGTTTTAGGCACCTCCACCTCTCAGAGGTGAAGTTTTCTGCAGTCACTCACAGTTTCTCCAGATCTTAAGACCATATCAAGCCAACAACAAGCATTTTTGTTGTCAACTTGAAAATGGGATTCGTCTTCATTACTGCTAATAGTATTGTTTTTGCAAAGGCTGATGTACACATAGCAAAATTAACTGAAAATGTATGTGCATATAAAGGATACTGAAGAGTTTTTATGAGCTTCTGGTATTTTACCTTCAGTGCTTTTGGCTATTGCTTCCACAACAGACTCAGTGCTCTGGTTTGTATAGTGGACAACTGTCAGAAAACACTTCTCTCCCTTACATACCACTTCGTTTCTAGTGCTTTGCTTTGTTAAATGTTCCCATTTTTGTATTTCCCTGTTGACTTCTATTTGATGTTCACAAATCCTGCAGAATCACCTGAAGAGTTTGTGAGGGGTGCTCAATATGACTTCATAATTCTTGTATGTAAGCTCTACACCCACTTTCTTCCCATTTAATCTTTTCAAGATAAATCTATTTGATACAGAGACATATTGAGATTCTTTTGTTTTGAGGAATAGACTTATGACCTGAATATCAACAGCAGAATTGCCAGTTTGTTAACACCTTGTGCCCTCTTCTCTGTAAGATGATTTACAGACTTCAAAGCTTGAGAAACACACTTACCTCAGGTATTGCTATGACTGGTCCTGGTGGTCCTGGTGGTCCAGGCGGTCCCACAATACTGTCCCCATCCTGTCCTGGTTCACCCTATTTCAAAAGCATTACATGTGGAAAACCAATATACCCAGTACTACAATTCACATGGGTTTTTTGAAAAGAATGAAGCCCACACAATCTCACCTGAGGTCCTGGGTCACCCTTCTCCCCTTTTGGACCCTGCATGTGATTAAGGAAAAGAGCATAAGTCATTTAAAAAGAAAAAATGTGAAAGGTGCTTTCTTTAGCTTCACAAAGAGCACAACAGTAAATGGCAGGTACAGAACGATGAGTCCCCAGCTCTCTCAAAACACATGTGGGGCCAGCTGGCTTGTACTCAGACCTTTCGAAGATTTGATGTTTAAAAGTATTCCCCATAACTTTTGGCAGAGTTCACAGATGACCAGAAGCAAATGGGCACAAAACATTTAATTAGTTAGGGAATTAATTCAATGAACCTTTTTTTCACTTTTTTCCAAAATCAGCCATGCCTGGCTGTGCTGTCCTTTTCCAGCATTAACCACATCAGTTGTGTCTGAGATTTCCCAGGAGAGCAGACAGAGGAACACAGGGGAGATAAACTGTCATCTTTCAGGCAGGTTATTTCTAAGCTGACCAGCCCCTGGATACAACTCTCTGTGCTGGAGATGCACACAGTTTGTCCAGCATGAGTGAGAGGAAGGCATCAGGCCACCCGTGGGACTCCCCAGGCAAAGCACTCTGTAATCCTTGAGGGTCTTAGGCATGAGAAATACATTAAAATCACCTGTGAGCCTGATGGCTTTCCTCTAATTAAAAGCAGAGCTGATTTCTGAATAATTAAAAGCAGAAGGAGCATTGAGGAATCAGAACTAGCCTCTGTAGATGCCTATATCACTTCTGACTGATGAGGGAGGGGTGAGCAAGGGACACTTTGCTCCTGTGTTTGGTGTCTGAGGGAACTGCTCCAGGTAAAGCAGGACAAACCCAGCCCCAGGTCTCCACACGCTGCCAGCAGGTACTGTTACGGCTCCTGCTGATCCTTCAGAGGTAGGTTTGGGAGCCAGTGTGTGTTAGATGATCCCACATTACGATAGCCCTACTCACCACATCTCCAGGATGCCCAGCAATGCCAGGGAGGCCTGGTTTTCCATCTGTGCCCGATATTCCCTGCCACAACAAACACACTGTTATTCTCTCTAAATTGCATTCAGTTTCATGCAAACAGGATGCTGCCATGCAGGGACACAATATGGTTCTGGATGGACTCATGAGCAGGTTGGGGGGAGGCTCCATGGAGTCAGCATTATCTCATTAGTCATCTGCTCTCTCCACTCCTTCTCTTTTACCCTCTCTAGAGCAGGGTTTGTTTTCTCTTAGTGCAGCTTCAGTTGTTCTTCACAGCTCCCACCTCTGCTTACCAAAAGAGTGAATTTTGTTGCTTTCCCCCAAAATACATTTGGTGAGTTCTTTCCACCCTTCAGCTAAATGACCCTCAGGCTGGAGGAAGAGAAGGGAGAGGCACTGGATGTAGACAGGAGTTGGTATGTGGGGCAAAAGGGCTTGATAACCCCAACTGCAGTTAAATATAGGACTGTACTTGGAATCTGACAGTCGCTCTATTCTATGGGAAAAACAGAAGCAGTGACGATAATGCAATTTGCCCAGAGAAAAATGGATAAAAGAGGGCTCTGAATTCTTAAAGGGACAGATAAACAGTGAGCAGCACTTTTTGCATCTATTTTTCTCTGTGTCCTAGGAAATGGCACAGCAGCCTAATGATTCATCCAAGTGACCAATTAGCCTTTTTTGTTTCAGTAGTGAGGTTATTTTTTTGTTTGTTAGCTTGTTTGGTTAGTGAGGGTTTTTTGGGGAGTTTGTTTTGTTTTGCATGGGGTATTTTTTGTTTGGCTTGAAGGATTTTTGCTTTTGTTTTTTCCCTTTTTTTCCAATTTTTTTTTGTTTGGTTTCTTTTTTAGGAAAAAGCTGTTTTGGTTCTAACCTTTTGTTCTGCTTCGAGAAAATATTTTTGAGTTTTTACGGTAGATAGCAGCACAAAAGATTTACTATGTCTACTTCATTAAGAAAGGATATTCTCATGGCTGTTTCTGGTCTCTGTCTGTGATCAGCAGTGTGTGGCTAAGGAATAAAGTATAATTTCTGAAGCACTCTGTTTTTCATTTTATAGACAAGTGCAGGATAAAAGGTGTCTAAATCGAAATGGAATTTCGGCATCAAAGCATATACTGGGATTTAGGTATCTGCATGACTAGTAAAAATGGTACTTGGTACTTAAGTCTCTCAGTGCTTGTGGGAAATTTTAAGTATCTATAGCAGCAAAGGTAATTGGGCAGAGGAGATAACCTTGGATGAACAGCACTTCTGAAACAGGACAGCTTCCTAGTATTACAAAGACTGAATAATTTCTACCATTGATTTTCCTAAAGAAATTTAAATTGGAAGAAAAGATCCAGGATGGGTAAGATGCTTTCTTGCAAATAATGTATCTAGAGACATCTCGAATTCTAACTCCTTCCAGATTTTAAGAATGTAGCTCATTGCTCAAATAAAAGAGGACTGAGATATTTTCTAATCTGAGGACTGAAGAAATTGATTATTTTTTAAATAGCCCTGCAGTAACTCTGCTTACAAGATACACATCTGAAATGTATTTATCACATGAGACAATTATAACTATTAGAACAAGGACCTCAGAAGAAAGCACATGTATGTCTAATAAGTAAGAAAATATTCTATAGTGTCAAACAGATTAAGAAGAGTTAAATAACTCTATTTGTCAATGCATCAGCTTTAATTATCATGCTGACAAATATCTCTGTGAAATGACAACACTCAAAATATGTATAGCAGATGGAATTTATGGCAAGCGAGGCATGCTACATTGTTGCGTTTTTTCTAGAAAACAAACAAGCAGATGCTGCTAAAAGACTGTGATAATACTCTTGTAAATACTCAATAAGCATAATTGCTTTTATCTTGTTTTCTAGAGCAACTCTTGATTTCAGTGGTGACCTAAATGCAAGAGAAGATTCTACATTTTATTTTATTTAATACTTTATTTTTAAAACAATTTTCTATATTTTCATTTTCTGTAAGTCACACCAGCGCTCTCTGGTGGTTTAGGCCTGCAAAAGGCACTCAGTTCAGCCAGGGACCAGCAACAAGCAGCACAGACACAAACAGGAGCTTTGGGGTGGGCTGCAAGAGGAGTTCCAAGCAGAATAGAATAGCAAATGACAGATATGAACTTATTACTGTAGCACACAGACCAGTGTCATGGGTGGAGCGCTCTGGTGTGGGGTGTGAGCTACACATCATGGTATCAAGGAGTAGGAGGCATAGGGAACTCAGTTTTTCTGTGTATAAGCTTTGGTGATTTTCATTTTTGTTCGGTGAAAATGTAAAGGGCCTCACAAGACACCATGACATCATGCACCTGAGGATTTTAAACGCAATTTTAACCATATTTTAAGTAGAAGTCTTAAGCACCAGGTTACACTGGCTCCTGATAATCACAATTCAACAGAGGAAAGGTTTTATTTTCCCAGAGAAGCCATCCTGGGCTTTAATATGCTGACAGATCAAGAAATATTCATCATCCCCTGAGTGCATTAAAAGCTGAAAGGAAACTGAGGAAAGAAACAATTGATGGTTTAGATCAGGTTAAATAAACTTCTCACCTTTGAACCTGGTGGACCAATGTTGCCTCTTTCTCCCTGAAACAGACACACAGTAGGGCTTAGATATTACAGTGAACAACATTTACAAGGATTATAAATATATATGTTACTTTTCTTACAAACAGAAGAACTGAATGAAGTAAAATGATTCGTAAAAATATAGCATATTTTTGGTAAAGTGATGCTCAGCATATATTTGTGAATTGCTGCTGGTAGTTTAACCTCCCAGTTGCCACCTACATCTCAAGAATTTCTAGTCACCACACCTTATTTTCGCTGAACATCTACCAAGCCACATGCCTGAACCTTCCTTTTGATGCCTGGAATCTGCACGTGGTAACATTCCCCAGATCTACCAATACAAGCATGACCTTGTGTCTCTGCAAAGCACTCACTATCTTCCTGCAGAACAGTTAACTCCATTTGCCCCCCACTACTGCTCTCTCCACCTATCCAGCCACTACGCAGTCACATCACAATGTAATGCACTGTGTCACCTTTGGGACTGATTCTGGAGAACTTTAGCTCTAAGTAGACATGGTTCCTCAATTTCATCACATGCAGAGAACATGTAATTTAGTTTATTTCACTTGAGATAGAGAATATGAACAGGAATAAATCATCAAGAAGCAACAGCAATTGCCTCAAATGTTAAGTTTATGCTTGCTGCTTTTTATGAGTGTTTATATTCATGAATGCATGAAGACTGTAGACTGTTTTTTAATGAAAACAGTTTTTCATAATAATAAACAAAAGCAGAATTTGGATCTATGCTTACTTGCTAGGAAAGAGAGAAAACTGATCACAGCAGGTCTTCTCTGACAGCTATACCAGTCTGGGATATTTGAATGATGAAGGATACATGAAACAGAACGATACATTCAGCAACTCGTGATGCATTAGCTCTTGGTTTTTGGCAGTGGGTGGTTGTTGTATTTTGCCACTGTTGCCTAGTGAAGTAATTTATAATCACGAAAAGTGGGTGTAAAATTCATCCCCGTGAGAATGATAGTGTATTATAACCACTTTAGATTAATTTTGCTCTAGTGTACCTGATTTTGTAAGATGTCAGGCAATAGTTTGTTCCATTCTGTTTTTCCTGTATCTTGGGGTTGAGTGACTCAAGATTAAACAACTAAAATATTTAAGTAGGTGATGGCGAAATCTCTTGGCCAAGGTTTAGGACTATCTTTTCAGTCCCAGTCTAGTTCCTAAATCCTAGGAATCAGGCTACATCCATTTCTGAAGACTTTGTGAAGCAGCATTTCTTAGAAACAAAATTTCTAGCAAAGGGCAGAGAACAAGATCTTAACAAAAAATGTTGGAGACTTGGCACCTACTCATGTGCACAGAGCAGCATCATGTGAGAGCACATCTATTCTTGCCAGTCCTTTGCAGTGACACTCACCAACACGTGTTGTGCAAATTTTGATTTTTTCACTAGTAAGGAATGCGCTCCAGCATTAACAGGAGTAGTACCCAATGGAGGGACTTTTCAGCCCTACAAGAAAGCCCTGAGCTCTGCAGACTCAAGACATAGGGGGCTGGCCAAATGTTTGGTACTTGTTGTCTTAGGAATCAACTGCACACAGTTATTGCTGGCAATGGGCAGTCAGTGGCTGGTGATGTGTATGAGTTCAGAGGTAAATTTTAGGGGGAGAGAATGGGGGCCCTCACGTACTGTCTTTAATTTCCTGCTCTTTCAATACTAATGTTATTTCCCAGAGCAATGAAGACTTTGAATTTCTTTAACTTCATATTAACAAAGGTGCTGAAAGGTGGTGTCGTGCTGTGCTATTAACCTGAAAAGTAGTCGAGCTTGAGGTAGCAATTGGAAAAGTGTCTTGCTGTTTAAGGCCCCATTCTGTGAATCTGCCCTTTTCTTCTCTGATTTTTCAGGGCTCCATTTTTGCCTCATGGGTTACATAAGCAATAGCAACACCAAAGTGGAAAAATTCAGCCACTACTGAGCTCAAATCCAAACCAAGGCCAAGCAGTCATGACATCATTCTTCTTGCCCCCACCACCTTCCAGAATGTTTTTCTATCACTTTCTAGAATCGTGCCAGAATGTTTGCTCCTGCAGGTTTCTCTTTCAACAGCATATATGTAACCTCTTGGAAACCAGACTGATGTATAATTAACCAAAAAAGAGAAAGTGCTGAATGTCCTTAGAATGTTATACAAAAATGCCATGGAAAGTAATGGCCCATCTAGTATTTGCTCATTGCTTTGGTGTGGATGTGAAGTAATTCTAATAATACACATTCTGGGTAGATACTCAGTGTAAATGGGAACAAAATTTTTCCCATACTGAATCAGTACATGGATCTTAAATGAAAGCTGTTTTGTTCAGGCAAATTCTGGGAATATAGAAATAAAAAATATAAAAAATACATGCCAAAGCCAAATAGGTTAGCTTTGAAGTCACGGTACCTTTGGTCCTAATGGTCCACGCTCTCCATGTCTTCCTGCAGAACCCTACAAAAATACACAGAATTTGCTGGTACATTCACATAACATTTCATAAGAAATTTTGTCAGAAAAAAACCCTAATTCACAAAAACAACTGTTAGAAAAACAATTTTGGAGACCAGTAGTATCAACAAAGAGTAGTAAAATGTAAGCACTGCTTAAGGGTTGTTGTTCTGATAAATACTGCTTTGTTCTATATTATCATGCAAAGATAATAATAATAGTGGCTAATCTTCTCAAATGAAGATTTGGGAAGGGCTCTCCCCACCTGTGTGTGCCCTTCCAGCCTGCGCAGTGGATTTTTTTAGGTGAGGCACAGCATGTGCAGAACTGGCCCCACCGTTTAAGTCCTAAGGTTCATTTGCCACGGCCGAGCAAAGCTTGGACAGTGACAGTGAAGTCCTCGGGACTGTCACAGCAACCGGTACTAACCGGGGCTGACCCTGCTGAGCATCCGAGATCTGATGGGATGGGATGGCAGGGAGGCATTGAACTGTTGGGGGCGGTCCGAACTGAGACTCGAACTCGCGACCCCTTCGGATTCGGAGACTGAAGTGCTCTCCACTACACCATGGGACAGACCTCCTGCAGAGACGGAAAGATTTCTTCTTACAAAGACTACTTCGGTGTTACCACTGCATAATTTACATATTTTTAGAAAATATTAGAAATAAAAAGTTATCCACGTCCATTTGTTGCAAGGGATTGCTTTCAATTGCTTACAATTTTTTGCGCTTGCTTTCTCGGCTAAAACTAAGATAAGTTACCAGTTTAGAGGCAACACAGTCTTGCTAGTTTGAAAAGCTGTTCCCCAATGTTTGTTTCAAAAAACATTTGGAAATGCAAATTTCTCTCTTGTCTCTTTACGGTGGAATCAGTTGAAAAGTACAATTATGACTCGTGTGGTAAAATGTACAACAGTTCATCACTGATCATTTCAGAAAGCTGGATGGGAATGAAAAGGAATTCAACAAAGTGATTGAGTTGTCTTTATCTGGAAAATGAAGACACTAATAAATGTTAATGCTAAATAATGCTAAAACATGAACAAAACTACACTATCTGTGGAAGAAAGAGAGTAGAAACCCTGGAAATGAGAGCTGAGTCTACAGACAAAATTAATTCAATCCTTCTACTTCAAAACATAACCACTACTTTCTGATAAAAGATTATTAAAAATTTTAACAGGTACAAACATAGTTCCAATAAATGTAATTTATTTCCTACACATAGTGATAATAAATGTAATTAATTTCCTAGCAGCTACTTTGAATTGCAGCCCTCTTAGAAACAAATATTGTTTTCACCCAAACGCAACTGTGGGCTCTGGATTTGTCATGGGTGTAAGTGGCTCATAATGTAGTATCAGTAAGTACATAAAAGCATTTTCATTATTACAACACAATTCTTATGTTCGTTCTTTACTGACTCAAACTTTGCAGAGTAATTAAGCAGTAACAGGAAAATTTTGTTCAACTAGAGCAAGACATTTTTTGAGTATTTATAGCTTAGTGACTTGGAAACAATGCCTGTCATAAAACCAAAAATGAGAGTGAGGCTGTCATTAAGGCAGGCCAGAATAGGCAATTTTGGCCCTGGTTCTGGACACCAGATTGTTTCAGCTAACAAATTCAATTCTTATTTTTGCAACTGTATTTTTTGTGTCCCTTTTTTAGTATCTAGGAAAAGACGTAAGAGGGGGCAAAGGTCTCTAAGCTCTTAAACTGAGTCAGTAACTTTGGTGACTCACAATCACTAGCACTTTAAACCAACACAGTAAAGAGCTGCTCAGTCACTCCTGTCTCCAGTGCTCAGTTCATTTCTGATGTTCCACGGAATCATAGAAACAGGGCTGTACAGGGCCTGTGGTGGCCATCTAATCCAATTACCCCTTTGAAGCAGAACTGTCACCAGCTCTAGATCAGCTCAGTGTCTCTGTCCAGCAAAGTCTTGATATCTTCCAAGAACAGATCTTCTGCAACCTCCCTGGGCAAACTGCCCCAGTTCTGCACCAACCTCCTAAAGGACAGGCTTCTCCTAAGTCTTAGCCTGAGCATCTCAAGCTGTGAGTTGTGACCACTCTCCCTTATTGCACCACAAGGAACAGTTTGGCTTCATCATATTTACACTTGCCCCTCAGAGACTTGTAAGAAGCTATTGGATCACACCTTGTCTCCTCTTTTGCCAGACTAAAACACTGAAGGTCCTCCAGCTTCTCCTCATTGGTCATGTACTCAAGGCCCCATGTCATCTGTACAGGTCTTTGCTGGAGTGTCTTCTCTACATCCTTCTTGTAGTGAGTACAAAAAATGGCTTCAGTACTCCAGTGCAGCCTCACTAACCCTGAGGGAAGGGCTATAATAACAACATCCTTGCATCTGTTGGCAGTGCCCTTTCTGATGCAGCCCAGGGCAGGGATGCCTGATTTACAGTGTCAGTGCACTGTTGTCTTGTGCTCAGTCTGTCATCTCTTGTAACCCAAGGGCAGCAGCAGCAGCACTTTCTCTAAACTTGGGCAACAAAAGTCATCCTTTCAAATCTATACTTTGGAAACCTAGAGGATTCTTTTGGAGTGAGCACAGGGGCATCTGAACCAAACTTCAACAGTGCAGACAGTTCTAGAAGGGGAAATGCTGGATAATTGCCTACTTTGGGGAAGGCATCATCAGCTGCAGTTTTGATGCTATTGATAAGAATGAAAATGCAGTGATTTGGAAGGCACTGATGCATTATATTCCCATATTATCTACTTGATTATTTAAAGTGTCCCACCCAAGCAAAAAAAGTCCTGAGACACAGTGATGGAGGAAAAAAGCATCTTTTTTTATGTAACATTGCTACCACTCTAGTTGGAACAATATTTTAGTTTAAAAATTGCTTGTCAAATTATGCACATTCAATTGTCAAACTGTATCATTTCAGTTTCATATTCATAGACGTAATTCATCTTCATATGAAAGAAAGGAATCTATTGGAGTAAAAAAAGAAACAGAGAGCTAGATAATATTAAAACCCCGATTTCATCCTTTAGTATCTCAAAAATATGCCAGAACAGAATCTAAAAATCATTAGCTAATGAGGTATAAGAGAAATACTGTTCCTATTCTTTGGAGAACAGTTATTGTAATACCACTCTCTAGCAAGTCAACCCAGTTCAGTGCAGTAACTCTGTCTACAGCTGACAGGGCTATATGTCTCCAAAAAGCAGAAAGGAGGACATTTTTGTTTTAAAAAAACCCTCAACAACCCAGCAACAAAATAGATTCCCCTCCTCCTAAACATCAACTTACCTTTGGCCCCTTTGATCCTGGAATTCTGGGTTCACTTAAAAGGCCAGTGGTACCTGATCCTTCCATGTCCTAATGTGAGAGAAAAAAAATGCTACAGAATTTAAGAATTTATGTATTTTTTTCTGTTTGTTGTTGGATTTTCTTTTGGTTTGGTGTTTGGTTTTTTTTGTTTATTTGTTTTCAACTGCTCTGTTTTCTGGGGTCTTGTAAAAATGGGAAACATATGTTTTTATTTCTTCTAATTAACCTTTCTTTTGACCAATGAGTGATGTTTTGGATATATGCTCTGCTCAAACATGATAAAATTCTGTTCTTTACTATCTTGCCAATTTGACACCATTTCTCTACCACTTCAGGGTGAACAGCATGAGGCAGAAGTGAAACAGTTTTAAGTATGGACTATGTTTAAGCATTTTTTTTCTGTTTGGCATTTACCTACCACCCAGCTACAGAAGCACTATAATGACTAGCAAGGGTTACAGACCTGACTCATGGCAGTAAGAACTTGCAGACAGTTTAGTAAAAGCAGCAATGATTTTTCAAAAATAAAGGTCCTTCCTAATTCTCACAGCTGAATTCCTGCCTAAAACACAGCTTACTGAAATTGAGCAGAAAAAAATGCTCCACCACAAAATTGTAGAATTCATTATGCTGAAAGGGATCTCAGAGGCTACCTGGCCCAACGTCAACACTGAATTCAAACCAGGTTTTTCAGGGTTTGTCTCCTCAGGCCTCAGAACCGTCCAGGGATGGAGGCTTAAGCCTTCTCCAGACAAAGCAAGATCAATTCCCTGAGACTTTCCTTAGAGGTCATCTACTCCAACCCACTGTTCATTGCCATGGCCTTCTTCAGAAAGGAGTCTCTGTGTAGTGGCAGTCCTTGAGAGCAGCATCCATATTTCCTGTGGAGATTTTCTGGCAGTTTTAAAAGAAACTATACAGAAAGCAGCAACTTCCCTTCAGCTTTCATTGTTCTATGACATTCCAGATCCATGACAGAAGCAGAAGCTGCCAGTTCCAGAGCAGCAAGGAAATAAAATTGCAGGCTGTTGTAATTATTCGTTTTACTCCCAGCACCATCCCTATGTTCCTATCCCTTGTTTTATGCCTAGTCTAGACTTGTCAGACTGTGCTTCAAAACATCTGGATTAACCAAGCCAGCAGGGAACTTTTCACTTGCTTTTAGCTGCAGTTCTAATTGCAGCTGTACTAGCTGAGTTTTTTCCTTTTCCCTTTTCCTGAAAAGGGAAAATCTTCAAGTTCCTTTTTTTCCCCTCCCCTGCTCACGGACAAACAGCCTTCATTTTCAACATCAGCACCATGTGTTGAATCCTCTCATTTTCCTTTCAATCACTAAAATGGCAGAAAATAAATTACTTTTTGGGTGTCAGATGGTTCTGGGACCATTTGGGTTCTCCAAAATTTTAGTAAATTGTCATCGCAGAAGAATTGATAAAACACTGGATGTTAGGGTGACGTGAAGGACAGGTGTGTGCCAGGAATGTCTGCAGATTGCAAAAGGAACAGAAACAAAACAGAATCTCCACCTCTTAGCGACAACAAGCCCTTGTATCAGTTTCTCATATTTAGAAAACCCACACTCCTTGCCTACTTAGCTTTCAGCTAAGCCTTAGTGGCTTGAAATGGCTCAGATTAGCACAGGCGTGACACACTCTGGAGATGGTGTAAGGGAAAGGGTGGGAGACCAATTAGATGACCGTAAGCTGCTCTCAAATGGCAGCCTAATGCTGAAGTTATGGAAAATATCAGCTGACCTGACACCAATGAAAATGAGAAATCTTGTTATTTTGCCCTTTTCCACTAACTGCAGAAGAGCTAAAGATGCAGGAGTGCATAGCTGGAATCAGGTCCTTCCTTTTGGGGACAAGGAAGACCTTTCATGCCACTTCACCTGAGATTGAATAGTATTCAGACTTTCATTCTCCTCCTCCTCCTCCATCAGCCATCAGTGTGTCAAATACCAACAGGAAGTCTCCTTATACTCTCTTTGGCTTGTTTAACCAAACACTGCTTAAGGTAAACTACAAATTGTGTTTCTGGGTCCTTTCCCTTGACTGCACTGTGCCAGTCTGTTTTTCCTTTTAAGAGAGTGCTTGATGCCTGCTTTATATAACACACCATCTCTTTTGACATCTGCATGTTTTTGATGGGTTTACCAGGTACCTTCTGCAGCTCAAACTGTTCTTTTGGCAAGGATAAGTGCCGGCAAACCCACTGCCATTTGGTTTTTGCACATAGATGATCACAGATGCTAACAAGTGCTAACAGGAATGTTTTGCAGAAACAGCCTTACAGCAATAAACAGACTGTCAACCAAAAGGTAGTGTCACCCTAACAAACTGGCAGACCATGGTGCTGCCTTAACAGATGGCAGGGGTGGGCATCCAAAAGATCAGCTAGAACTAGCAAGCCTGTTTATAGTAGTATTACTCTCAGGAAATTACAATCCTGCCAATTCTGTTTGGACTAGATGGAGTTCAAGATGAAGCCAGTCAAGATACTGTTACTGCAGTTAGAGCTGAGATCCTTCTGTGTTTTCACCCGTAAAAGTGGGGACTTCCAGTTTTCACTCTCTTCTGCTCATCTGCTGACTTTGCTCCTCTGAGACTTAGGTATCAAAAGTGGCAGAGTTTGATCCTAAATCCGTAACTGCAGGGTAACTCTTTGGGGGCATAATGAGGCCACGTTGGCTTAGTGTGAGTGGGGAAAAGTGAAGAATCTCTTAAGACTGAGCTCTCAAGGGCCACAGAAGATGACTGTAAGTCAGAGAAGCCATCATCTTGGGCTAAAACTCAGAGCAGGCTGAAGATGTGACTTACCAGGACTCCTTAACTTGTTCTGAGACAAGTACATATTTATTAAGGGGAGAGTGTACCAGCCTTTATAGTGTGCCTAAGTTAAAGTAATGGGGTCACCTCTGTAACACCCTGAGGTGTCTCTAGAGCAAAGAAAAGAGAAATACTAAAGGGGTGGTGTAGATACCAGCAGAAACATGTAAGTAAACTGGTATCTTTTGAACCCCATCCCTTTTCTGCAGCAGTTCTACCGATGGCCAGTAGTTTGGTCAAACACTACTCACTTCTCTGATAAAACTGCGCTCAGTTTCTATGCAAACTGGTATCATATCCCATGACATGAAAAACTGTGGAAAGTCTTTCTCAAACCAAACAACTAAATTAGAAGTAAAAAAAAAACATGGAAAAAAAAAGGAAGACATGAATATTGTTGTGGACAATTTCTCAATTTCTTTTCACAAAGATTTTAATGCATAAGCTCTAGTTCCTGGATGTGTATCCCTTGCCTTTCTGTACTGCAAAGCCACTTTCTGTCCTAAAAAGTTCATCTTAACAAGCAGTTCTCAAATGACATGTAAAACTCTTCTTCAGTGAAGAAGGTATTATTCTCTGTCCTAGTTCAGCAGGTGGGACCAGTTGTCACTGTGTGGGGGTGGCCAAAGCTATGTATTCTACCCCCATCTATTCATTCCCAAGGTCAATGGCCCATTTGCAGCAGCTTCCCAGGGAGTCGTTAGCACCTCCACTCCCAGCCTGAGGGGGCGTAGGTGCTAATGGGCCATCAACAGTCCAAAAATAGCCCATGACTCACAGAGTTAATCACCCACTGTGTGAGTCCCCGCCCCAGGGGAGGGACTGGATGCTCCCTGAAGGTACAAAAAGGGGGTAGGTAAGAAGACCTGGGGAACCCTTTTGTCGGACCCAGAGGAGCAGCAGGACCTTGACAGGAGGAGACCACCACTCCGGACCAGACCACAGCCATCACCTGTACCAACAGGTTTTTTCACTTCTTTTTGCTTTGGACTTGGGGGAACCACACAGGTCTCACACAAGGGCTAACAAACCCCTTTGGGTTTGTACCCCAGGGCACTGGGTTACACTGCTGGGTTTTGGGAGTTGACAGCAATTCCCCTTTTCGTCAGGGTATTTACTGTATTATTATTATTAAATTGTGGCTCTGACTCATAATCTCTCTTGTGTTGAGTTCATTTCTCCTGCTGGTTTACCTCTAAACCAGCACATTCTCAGAAGCAGAAAAAGCAGCTTCTGCAATTATATTTTTAATAGAACATTTTTCTTCTAAGTAGAACAGCCCATGAGGTTAAAAATGAACAACATGTGTCTCTGTATTTACACTTCACACCATGTCACACCTAAACAAAATTTGTGGCCTTGTGAGTGACAGCATGGGAAAGATCTTCACTTTAGGGGGGCCTGGAGTTCCATTTTAATGAATACTGTCAGTTCTCTATGTATATTTAGATTGTTGCTCTGAATTATTTACACGAAAAAAAAGTGCTAAAGAAGATTTCCCTTTAAGTGCAGTATTTCAGTATTCAAGTATTTTACAGTAGCGATGATATAAACATCAAAAATAGCACCTGAACACAGTTACTACTAAATAGTTCAATGAATATCACCCAAAGAAGTTCATTACTTCCATGGTTGAAGCATGGCCAATTATATGGTCAAATGTAAAAGGAACTGTAGGCTGCTCCCAGGCAAATTTCACTCTAGACAAATTACTCTCTGTCATCAATCCAGCCTTAAGTACCTGTGAAACATACAGGTATTCCCATTGTCCTTCTTCTGGAGGAAGTGTATCCATAGCTACAACAAGCTCCATAACAGCAAAATACCTCAAATCCCAAGCTGTAGCCTAGTCCTGGTGGTCCAGGAGGTCCAGGGGGCCCAGGAGGCCCAGGAGGTCCAGGTGGTCCAGGTTTCCCAGGAGATCCAACAGCCCCAACTTCTCCTTTGGGGCCTATTGATCCAATGGCTCCAGCATCACCCTAAAATAAAAAGTCAGTCTATCAATGTACTGAATATGCATAATTAGATGCAAGTAAGTAGATTTATAGAATCATAGAGTGGTTTGGGTTGGAAAGGACTTTCAAGCTCATTTCAAGCACACTTCCACGGAGGGGCCACCTCGACCATCTTCATGATCCTCCCCTGGACTTGGTCCAACAGGCCCATGTCTTTGTTGTGCTGGGGACCCCAGAGATGAACACAGCACTCCAGGTGTGGTATCAGGAGAGCAGAGCAGAGGGGTAGTATCACCTCTACCTGTTGGCCACGCTTCATAAAGAAGTACTTCGGCCAACTGAGAAGCCAAGTTTGTTGACTGTATTAAGTTTCACAATAAAAATATTGTAGTTTTCTCATCCCTTTTCAGTAATGTGCTGTATCAGAGTGATACTGTCACTCTATAAAGACACTGTCTTTTTTGTTACCTTTGGACCAATGGAACCAGGAAGACCTTGATCACCCTGTAAAAGAAAATCAATCCTAAATACAGTAGGAGCATCAGACAGGCAACAAAAACATATTTTTTATATTTTTCCATAATAAAAATGCTCACAGATTTCCGCATTGTTTAATTTGATGTTCTTTACATGAATGTCCCTTATCTGAAACATCAGACCTCTTAGTTAAAAAGAAAACTATCTGTAATTCAGGCGTTACAATAATATATTAATAACTCGTCTGGTATACTGACAGGACTCAATATTGTATCTCAATTTATTACTGCAGATTTTTTCGCACAGAATTAAGCATTGCAGATCACATCCTCATGCATCTGAACACAAATGTCAAAATTCTTATG
Source organism: Sakesphorus luctuosus (assembly GCA_013396695.1). NCBI lineage: Eukaryota > Metazoa > Chordata > Aves > Passeriformes > Thamnophilidae > Sakesphorus > Sakesphorus luctuosus. The sequence continues at coordinate 90,727 of VWZD01010573.1, forward strand.
GGATATAACAGAAATGGAAACTGATCCCACACAAGCTGTCTATGGCACCATTCCAAACATGGGATGTGATGACTAGTGTGATTTTAAGGTTCCTCTGCAGCAATCAAGATTTTATCAAGATTTGCTTTTATACACTTTACTTACAGACTGTTTTTGCCACTTCCATTTCAAGGAGTAGACAGAAAGTCACAGCATGCAAATATTGCTTTTCCAAATTGCACTGAATCTAGTGGAATTAATTATTATATTGGCAGGTTCTTGTACTTACTCACTCAACAGAAATATTTCTTTAGTAAGGTCTGAAAAAAATGAGTAAGCACCAGGAATAAAGTTATAGTGCTTTCCTTCTAAAAGAAACAGCATAACCCCATGTCATATATTACTCTAAGGAGCAAACTGAATTTACTTTCAGTGCCTTCTTCGGTTTCTCCCTGTAATCTCCAGATTAATTTTGAATAATGAAAAAAATAGGTATTGTAATATAGATTAAATCAAGGTTTTCAGAAAAAAATTAGTATTAGAAATGTAAAAATTCTCTTATCCCAGTGTGCTGGGGATTGTATTGAGCAGGTGCAAATACATAGTACTTCATTTCCGATTGAACTTTTATCAAATTTACACAATACGGCAAACATGCTCAGTGAGGTAAAACATTTGGCTTTTGTCTTTTTTTTGAGGATTATGCCATTTTGGAAAATTTAATATCTCTTCTAATTACTTCCCTTTCCACATCAGTTTCTTCCTATAATATGCAGTTCAGGTTCCGTTTACCTTAGCTACACTTCTTTCTATTCTTAGATTTCCTCGTGTAAAACACATTCCACAGACTACAATGGACACAGGTTTTGGGTGCCTGCTTTGTAACACACATACTGCATATTCTGGATAGTTGCTAGTTCCCATGTGTGCTGAACTTTTAACAACCTCAGGCTTTTGAAATCACAACTCGGAACCTTCAGCCTTCAGAGACAAAAATAAATCAATATTCTGGCCATTTAAGACTCGCCTTTTCATTTCCCTTACAGTACACGAGCTTAAAATGTACACTGGGGAATCTACTTTCAACTTCTTGTGCATAAAGTGTCTTGTAGAAGCTCACTAGAGGATGAAATTGTCTTCTAGTCTTTGCCTCTGTTTCTTCCACATCCTTCTTCAAATGGGGTGAAAAATATGGATTCAGTACTAAAAATGCAAACTTACTAGCCTTCCATACTGTGTTTGCATGGCAAAATTTTGGTAGCTGGTGGGCTGCAGTGGGTACTTCTGTTAGAAGCTGCCAGAAGCTTCCCCCATGTCCAACAGAGCCAATGCCAGCCAGCTCCAGGACAGACCCACCCCTGGCCAAGGCAGAGCCCACCAGGGACAGAGGAAGTGCCTCTGGGATAACAGAGTTAAGGAGGGGGAAAAATTACTGCACATGAGCAAATGCAGCCAGAGAAGAGAGGAATGAGAATATGCCAGAGGAGCAGCCCTGCAGACACCAAGGTCAGTGTGGAAGGAGGGGGAAAAGGTGCTCCAGGGGCTGGAGCAGAGATTCCCCTGCAGCCTGCGGTGAAGACTGTGGTGAGACAGGCTGTGCCCCTGCAGCTCATGGAAGTCCACAGTAGAGCAGAGATCCGCCTGCAGTCTGTGCAGGAGCCCTACACTGGAGCAGGCTGATGTGCCTGAAGGGGTCTATGACCTGCTTTAGGAAGGGAGGGAAATGCACACTGGAAGCAGGCTCCTGTCAGGACCTGTGATTCCATGTGGGTCCCATGCTGGAGCAGTCTAATCCTGCAGGACTGTGCTGTGTGGAAGGGACCTGTGCTGGAGCAGTTCATGAAGAACTGGAGCCCATGGGAAGGATTCACATTGGAGAAGTTTGTGGAAGGCTGTCTCCAGTGGGAAGGACCCCACACTGGAGGAGGAGAAGAGTTAGGGTTAGGGCAAAACCAACATGTGCTGAACTGACCGCAGTTCCCATTCCCTGTCCCACTGCACTGGTTATGATAGAGAAAGAAGAGAAATTGGGAGCGAAGTTAAACCTGCGAAGAAGCAAGATGTCAAGAGAAGGTGTTTTTAAGATAAGGTTTTATTTCTCCTTATCTGACTCTGACCTTTTGATTGGCAATAAATCAGATTAATTTCCCCACACTGAATCTGTTTTGCCTGTGACAGTAATTGCTGAGTGATCTCACTGTCCTGACCTCAACCCATGAGCCTTTCATCTTATTCTCTCTGCTCAGTTGAGGAGGGGAAGGGTTAGAGTGGTTCGGTGGGCATCTGGTGTCCAGCCAAAATCAACCATGCCTTTATCTCCTGTTTGCCAGATTAAACCGTTTGAGCTCCTTCAGACTCTCCTCACCCATCATATAATGTGCTGTCAGTTTGCACCAGGCTGGATTAGCTGTAGTTCTCTCTTTCCTCCTACAGACTCATCTGACCAAGCCCAATCACGACAGGCCTTTTAGTGGCAAATCACAACAGTGTAGCTCATACTGCATTTTGAATATTGCATGCTGCAGAAAATGAGACAATATCCAATAAGAATTCTGAATATGCCTGTTGCGATGTGATCTAATAAGCCATTAGCAGCTGGAGTCCATTAAAAAATATTGAATCCAGCTGCTAATGTCTTGCAGGGACAACTATTTGTGGTTTTGACAAATATTTTCCACTGAAGTAGGATCAAGACAGATGTTTAACTTACCTTTTCTCCCTTCCGTCCTGGTGGGCCAACCACTCCATCACGACCAGGAGGACCTTGAGGACCCTGTAGATGATGGTAAATCTTAAGCAGGTGCCACTTGAGGGCCCAGTTTCTAGCATATGTGTGAAGTATTTTGGACCAGCTGATGATACAGCATTATCAAAGACTAATGGGTAGCACCAGGTAGCACCTCACACCATTAGGTTTTAACACTTTTATTTCTTGTCTTCTGAGTTTGGCTTCATATCAAAGCAGTATTTAAATACATTTTTATAGAAAATAGTATCAAACAAAATAGTAAACAAAAATAAACCCCAGCATAATGTGACTATAATATTAGCATGCAAACCAGTGTTGCTACTCAAGCAGGTTTTGACAATACTGTAAAAAATGCGATGGGATTGAAATCCTGAGGCATTTCACTTCTCCACACTTTTGGCAATATCAGTGTGACCCAGCTAAGAAAACCTTTGTATTGACAAAATCAGAATGTGGCCGGGTTTTCTGTGTGATAGAATAATAGAATTATTAAAAGCAGTTGTGATAGAGAGGGAATGGTGTCATCCAGGAGGCTTCTGAGCCATCCGTGTAAAAACAGAAGCCGAAAGGTTGCCAGAGGTCTTGACTCACACAAGTCCCCAACATGGGATCAATGAGGCTGGGTTGGACTCACCTCCCCATGCGGCAGAGTGCTTGGTTTATTCAGACTCACTTTGCCATGTGTCCCTAGAAACCTGAGCCTAGGGGTGCATTTCTATATTTTTAGGAAGAGTATTTCTAAAAAGTCCTTCTGCAGCAAAAAGGCACTTTCACTTTGCTTTGGTTGATAATGCTCACATTGTTCATGATACATCACTTTATTTTGCCTTGAAAAATGGGTATTAAGTTCTCCATGCAACCTCCTGTGTTGTATCAATGACAGCACGTTTTTGAGTGAGTAGGCAGGCTTGGAAAAAAACTGGCTTTGTAGGGTCAACCACTCAATCAGTACAAGTACTGAAGTTCAGCCCACAGTAACTATACATGCAAGGAGAGTAAAAGTTACACTTTATTTTGTGTGGCCTATATTTTTTAAATTGGACTCTGAAAGTCTATAATTAAATTTACAGGTGTGTATTCTGGCCTCTGGGCATTTTTATAGATTTATTTATTCATTTATTTTTGGGCAGCATGTAAATTGCTGCAGAAGGAGATAGAAAAGGTTGTTTTGCTCTGATGTTTTCAGAATCATCACAAAGGCTCATTTTTCCTGCTCTCTTTATCCCCCCTCCCCCCTTTCCTCCNCAAACACTTTCATATTGTATTTTGGCATGATTACATAAACAGAAGATGAGGAGTTTGGCTAACAACAATAATTGTTCTAAAGTTTAGTGACTAATTCCCCTGTACGGCTTAGCAATTTTAAATTTCATTATGCTAAAACTGTCTATTTCCTTTAGAGCTTTGGAATAGTCTCTCTTTTTAGCTAGCAGGCAACATTGGGAGATTTGTTTTTCCATCAGAGTATATTAATGCATTTGTGAGTTACCTCAAACAAAAAAATTTCAACAGAGACTGTTCTTACTGAATACCATGAAGCAATTTAACTTCATGTAGCATTTAGAAAATGTGTATCTAATCAGGTCAATATCACATGACCATCAGATACGATGTAAAGCAGTTTGTGAGGTGGTATTTGCCATTACAAAAGGCAATCTTTGCTCAAACATTTGCAAGACATGTTTCTTGAGAGAAGAGATGTTACATCACAAAGTTCTTGATTTAGCAAGGACTTAAGCCTGTCCAGAACTTGCAGTAATTGTCTAGTCTTCTGAAATTAGAATTCACAGCTGAAGACCCTTAATAACGTAAATATTTCAACATGTTACTGAATGAGGATTCCCATCCAGAAATTTCTGCTGGGAATTGATCTCACTCCATTCATCCAGAGCATGAAATGTGTGCAAATCTTTGTAGAGCAGGATGACAGTGTCTTAGATCATCTGAAACTTTGGGAATACATGGGTCTGTACTGTTAATAGCTGGAGGTTTCCTTCAGCAGCCTGCAGACTTGTCCTGGTCTGAGTCTTCTAAAAACATATTTTAGTAGTCTGTTTAACATTTAACTTCTTGTTTTTTAACTGATAAATTTCCCAGGAATTATCCTGGAAGTGGACAACAATGATTTCTATTCCATCAGAAACTGACTGGCTATGAGTAACTAATGTTACAGCCTGTGAAATTCTAGATTACACAAGAGGGAATACATTCATCTTTAAAATACAAGATTAATCAATACATATTTCTCCACTTTCTTTGAAGTCCTTTTACGTTATTATTTTATGGCAAATTTTAGTGATATATTCTCAACCATTCTAGTTACTTTATCTTCTAAAGATATGGAAACAGCCACAGCCAGGAAGGTTGAAAGCACATTTTGAATTGTAAAGACATTATTATAGAGAACCTTTTAATCTAATGCTGCACTTTGTCAAATACAGCAAATAAGACATTAGGGTAACTATTTTACAAGACTTGCCAATGGATATTCTTAAAATGATAGTTGTAATTGTCAATACAATTTGATCTGTCTTGGATTCAAAAGGAAAAAAACAGTACTGTTGGGAGCTTTACAGTTTAATGAAATCGGCATTTCAGATGTTTTTATTTTAGAATGTCATCTGTTTTGCAGATCAGTAGATGCAATCAGTAGAGGCAGAGAATTATAGATTTCACTGGCTTCCCATGCATGTGCTTCTGGAATCCTATATTAAAGATTTTGAGGTGCTCAGTTTCTCCCAGCACAAAGGATGCTGCTTTCCACCTCAATGGCCAAATTGCTCTTAGATATTGTATTAACTCCCAGCTTCATTATCCTCAAAACCAAACATGCCGAGGCAGCTGAGATGTAATAAGAGATCTCCTTTCTAACATCTGTCACCAATGCACTTCTTTAATATGTACTAATTACACCTTGTCAGACACAGTACTGGTGACCCCCTTTGAAGGTGTTGTGAATGCACAGGTCAAATCCAGGGTGAGAACAATTGCTACTGACAGGTGGTTGATACAGAATGAGGAAACCACATCAGTAAATACATAAAATCATGGATTATTTTGAGTTGAGAACCACAAGGATCATTAAGTCCAACTTTTAACTGGATGGTCTGTACAGGGATCAAATGTGCAACCTTGGCATTATTAGCACCATGTTCTAACCAACTGAGCTAATCTCATAGTTCCAGAGAGGATTCTCAGAGGTGATTATTAACAAATAGGTAACACTCAAACCTTATCAACCTTTTTTTACAATAGAACTGTATTTCACATGTCCACAGGAATAAGTGTTTCTACACAGCTAAAGAAAAGGAAGGAGGAGAGTTCTTGAAAGAGGAAATTTCAATTTATTCTAAGAATTCCCTGCAGCTTCTGTAAGTTATTTAGCAAACTTCATTTTCCTGAAAGCATCAGAGGAAAAATAATACTTAGCGTTATTCAGTGTTGGTTAAAGCATTCTTATTTTTTATTTATTCTGTTCCATATTCACCACTACCAGTCTGCCAAATGTACATCCTGATGTGAAGTAATGTGCTTTGGTTAACAAGACTTTTTTGGGGTTTTTGTACAAAATTTGAATAAAATCCAAACTCTTAAATTAAAATTATTCTGCAATTTTATTAAGAATTATACAGACTGTAAACCTTAGAACTCCGTGCTGCAGGACAGAAACAACATCAGTGTTTGTGCACAAATGGGTACTCACTTCAGGGCCTGGTTCCCCAGAAGCTCCATCTTCTCCTGGTGACCCAGGAAGTCCTACATGTGAATCAGGTGCCGGCTTTCCTGGAAGACCTGGCAGTCCTGGAGGGCCTGGTGGCCCAGGAAGACCCTGGATAAATCAGCAGCACTGTTAGAAATTACCCTCACCATACCCATTTGTATATACATGGAAGAGGAAAAAGCTCACACAGGCTGTCCAGGCACATAAAACTCTCAGTTTAATTTTCCACCCCACTTCTTCATTAAGAACTAATTTCAATTTGACAGATACTCCTTGCCTAGTGTCACACCGACCTCCCTCATCCCTGCTCCCTGAATTGTGCCACCTCATGGCATGCATCAGGGAGCAGAAAACTGAAAACCAAAATATTTTGTGTCAGCTCTCTGTAACTCAGTAAAGATCTTAGACATATCCTGAGAATTGATCTAAAGTTAAGAGACTTAATGGTAATGAACCAAGGGATGATAGTACAGAGGGAAGTGATTAGCTTTTTCTCTACTATCATTTCAAAGGGTTTCTCTATGGTGTTGTTGGACCACTGAGAATCTTTGCTCATGGTCAGGTCAAAGCCTTATTATGCTTAGTGCTGTAAAAATGGCCTCTGCTCTGAAGACCTATCCTGCACAGACATGAGCAGATATATTTAAACTGAATGAAATGAATGAAATATTATATTAGGAGAAATCGTATGTTTGCAAATATTCTCTCTCATGTGCAAGTCCAGCCTTGTTACTTATGACAGTAGCAGACAAACATGGAGAACTTGAAATTTTGGGCCATGGCACTGAGAGTCAAAAAATCTTTAATTCTGATTTAGGGTCATCTACAGTATGCTGTTAGGAAGAGGGTTGTCTTGGATTTCAGTATAGCCAACAAAGCCTTCTGCAGGGAGCCATTCTAAGCACCCACCTGTCTCATTACCTACAAAGGACATCTAAAGAGCCTCCCAAATTAGGCAAGATAACTAACTTTCAGCATGTGACAATTCTTCCCTGGAGAGCCTTGGGAATAAGGAATTACACGCTTTTGAGGGAAAAAAGAAACAGAAAAAAAGTCTGAGAGATGAAACATCACAGTAGTAGCAAGGCAGAGGCCTCACTATGATATAGCATTCTGGAGTTCATAGGAAACATAATGAATTCAGAAAACTGCAGTGTTACTGATGTTCAGTGCATCAGAAAGCTGCACTGTAAAGCATTTCATACAGACACACTTCTTTTTTAGGACAAGTACTTCAAATTCAAAAAACAAAGAATAGTGTCACCTTCCAGTGACTAAAGGGGGCTCAGAAGAGAGCAGGAGAGGGACTGTTTACAAGGGCATGTAGTGATGGGACAAAGGGGAATGGCTTCAAACTGGCAGAGTCTAGGTTTAGATTGGATATGAGGAAGAAATTCTTTACTGTGAGGATGATGAGATGCTGGAACAGATTGCCCAGAGAAGCTATGGCGGCCCCATCCCTGGAAGTATCCAAGGCCAGGTTGGATGGGGTTTTGAGCAACCAGCTCTAGTGGAAGGTGTCCCTGTCCATGGCAGGGGGGTGGAACAAAATGACAATTAAGGTCCCAATCCAACCCAAGTACTTTTACATTTCTATAATGATTCCCATCTCCCTCTTCTTCACTTTCTTCTCAGAATCAGATTAAAAGTATTTTCCCATTTTAAAAAAGTCCTCTTGCCATTATTTCTTTGTTGTCCTCTTCCTTCTTTCTCATACTTCTCCCCCACTCACATACACCTAGGCCTTTTCAGATCCTGAAATGAAACCCTACAAATCCATTCTCGTTGCTGTGAATTAAGCACATTCAAAATTTACATTTTAAAATTGACCTTCTACCATCTGGATAAGTGAAATGGAGCTATTTGTTATGATAATGAGAACTATCAATGTATACTTACCCTTAAAATTTCAGTCTCTCTGTCAATATCTCCAGAACCTGATTCTTCAGGTTCCAGTCTATTCTGAAAGAGGAGGAATTCCATTTTAAAATATTGCTTATAAAGATGACAAATGAAAATATCACTTGACAATTACTGGAAATACAGCTATAGTCAATATCCTCACAGCAGTCTGCCACTGGTGAAAAAAATTATGATACAACAAAAACATTTCCATCACATTTCTGATGTTTCATACCATCTTATTTTGTAGACATTGAGCACTGTATTTATTTGCAAATGCTCTATGAGAACACTGGCAACTATCCTGCAGGAAACATATACAGTGTGATTTTTTAAGTTAATTGAAGATAAAGAAATTACCTCAGAGAAATTCTAACTTCAGAAGGATACCTGTCAACATTAAAAATACCCTAAAAAACATACCTAAAAATAATCACTGTTTCCTAGAATGAGCGTGTTACTTAAAAAGCCACATTCTGAGATTCCTACGACTTAAATCATAAGAGGTATTTTATAAAGAGAAATTAATATACCAAAACTAATATACCAAAGCCTTTTCTACAATATTTTGGTAACAAAACACCTTAGTGTTTAGTCCTTGATGAGTTCCATAGCTCTGTATGTTTTGCAAAATAAAAACCAAAGCACAGAGAGAACTACTACCTGAACCAATTATCACAGTACCAAAGCTAATGTTTCAAAAGCCTCTGAGTAAAGGATGCACTGAGACTTCTTCCACCTCACTCCAGAATTAAAGGCCTTGAAACTTGCTATCACAGACAACAAGAAAGTTAAGGCAGTGCAGGACCTGGTGTTCACTGCTACATTTATAGAAGTGTCTTTGACTGGGTAAAGCTGTGGGACTGGAGCATCTTGTCCCAGGGATCTGGAACTGCCTTGCTGGTCTCTTGAAGTTAGCACCAGTGCAGGCTAAACAGTGAAGCCCTTCAGAAGACTGTTAACTCTGCTTTTATGATGCAGAAATATCCTGGTACAATTCCTGGAACAATTTAGCAGACAGGAGAACAGGGGAACATATAATCCATTTTGGCCACTGGAATATGTTTCAAACTATCTTGTTAAACACTCACAACATGCAGTGTGACAGGCAGCTTTGTTTCAAATCCACCACAAGATTTCCACTGTGTCAGTGGAGTACTATGTCTACACGTAAAATCAGTTCTCGTACCATGGACTGAAAATTCAGGCCAGATGCCTTCTTGAGCTGCATACACACAAATCCTCACGGATGTAGTGGGAGAGATCCAAATAATGAAGAAAGACAAATCTGAAACATATTCTTTAACATTGCCTGAGTACTGAACATTTAAAATAAGAACACTGTCATGCTGGTGTGTGTTCTGGTATTGAATGACAGCAAATAGAACTGACTGTCAAACCATTTCTCTGTTCAGTAATGGGAGGAAATTAGTAATTCAGGTCTAGAATGCCTTTTTGTGGAAATTTTTGTCCCTTGTTCTCCTATATGTTATTGCGTTTGTACAGGAAACCACACCCATTGACTGACTTTTTAAAATCTGAATACTGAGTGTTTATGTAGCTTACAGTACTCACAGACTTTACCCAGACATTTATCTGCATTTGTGCATGGATGTTTTAGAAAACATGATTATATCTGTGGCAGTCAGGCTACTTTCCCAGAGAAAACCTCTCATTTAGTTCTGGATTCCTCTGTGGCAAGCTGAGCTCTTTGACAGAGATCCCCAAGTACTCACTAATCCTCTGGAAGGAGCAGATGGTCCTGCAGGTCCTGGCAGTCCAGGGGGTCCTGGCAATCCCTCACCAGGATCACCCTGAAACAGTAATTAAGCTAAATCAGCAAGGATTTAACCATTTAACTATAAGCACTAGCTGCAATCTGTGTGGATTTCCAGTCACAAAAAACAACAAAAATGACTGCTGAGATGCTAAAAGCAGGGTTGAACTTTTTTAATTTTTAGACAAGCTCTCAAGAAACATGACCTTTGCACTGGCAAAGGAAGAAGGAAGTCTTCCTTTTCTAGCTTCTGCAATGAATTTGCACATGTACAAGCACATTTACAGCATTAGACGGTGTATATATCTTTCCAGAATAAAGTTTTACTGTGGAAATTGCATTTTTTAGGATACATCATATATATCCCCTCCCAAATGAACAAATAAGTGTGGTCACACCACAGTATTCAATCAATAAATTTTTTAAATTTTATTGCTACCATCTGTAATGCTTTTTCCAATACCACCATGCCATGATTTTTTTTCTACATATTGACCTTTATCTACTGCCAACACAATGAAAGACCTTGTTCAGATTCACGTAATTTTCTTTTATAATTAGTACCACCTCTTCTACTTTGCCCCTGTTACGTCACCTCTGACATTTTTCTGAGTTAGTTTGAACTGCTTCAGCTTAAGATGTTTGTGACTTTTAATAATTTTCTGCCCAAATCCAGTATTTTTGACTGGAGTCAAGAGTTGAAGTTCTGCCTCTAGTCATGAATGCTTTACGCTCTAACCTGCCAATTTGCTATCTGAGATTATGAACATTTTCATTTGTTCTCTAAATTCACATATTCAGTTACATAGCAGGAAACATCGACTTTTACCTGCCTCTTGGTCACTTGCTCTTTATGCTTGATAATTCATTAGATAAATGTATTCATTCAGTTCTTTGTTCCCTGTGGCTTTGTCAAATGGTTCCTATAGTGATACTCCAGTCATGTACACAAAGAATGTGTTTAATTCATTTGGGCTATTTTTACTCTCTGCCAGTGTGTTCATTTGTATATGCTGTTCATTAATTTAACATATCCTATCCTTTTCCCCAACAATTATTACATTAACTTCTGTCAGTGTTTGGTGATTTTTTTCATACAATTTCTTTCACATTGTGTGTACTGCAAGGAAGACAAAAAAACCCCAGCTCTCACATTTGGATCCCAGTCATTGTTTTGGAAGTCTAACTCCACCCATTCCCTCCATAAGGAGCATCTCATGGCTGTATCTATGCATGAGAACATGGACCATAGCAGAAAAGTGACAGCCAGCTCCCCACTCTCCACTGATATGTAACATCCCATTCATTCCCAGACTTCCATTTTCAATGAGAAGAACCAGAAAGAGGCAGGCAGCCCCCAAATTTATATATTGTTATACTGAAAAAATGCTGACTCTCTTTGGAGGGCATAACTGGTTTGAATTTTTGTGTGTGCACAGTTCAACTCTTCAAGCTTTGCTCACTCAATGAACACAGGCAGTCCTAGGAAATCACACTGATGGGGATAAATAAATGAATTTTCTGAACAACTAATAACTTAAAAAATTATTCACATGTGTAAAAGAGGATCAGAGCAGTGTCTTCTTCCTTTTCCTGCCTCTACTGCAGGAATTGACTCTGTTTAAAGTATTGCGAAGCAAAAGCTCTACATACAAAGCTGTCAGTTTTCCTTAGTGCATACATTTGCTAACTTATGTCCACAATGTCTCTTTGAAGTGTCCCTTGAAAATATTAGTACAGTTTTTAAAACAAAAAAGCTAAGCTTAAGATGTCTTTACTGAAATAGCCATAAAGGTAAACAGAAATAGACTAACGGAGTATTTTCCTTCCCAATATAGCTTTAGCTGTCTCTCTTAGCTGCTTCTCCTGCTCCTGATGTTGAAAATCAATAAACTAATCCTGGGGACCCTTCTTTGCCCCTGAGGTCAGGTAGAACAGACTGCCTGGGCTCACAGTACTTAGGCATACACTGCAATCCATCAGCATGAGTATTTGAAAGTAAAAAGCCTACTGGCTGGCACTGGGGGAGCACAGAGCCAATCTAGGCACAGTCCCGTCTTGCAGCACACAAGGAACAGTTACCAACCAGAGGCACTATTTGCTATGGGCCAAAATATTGTCAGGGACCATGCTTGAAAGTCTGAACCACCAGCAAATCAGTCAGTTCCTGGGTCTGTTCCTGCAGCGCAGTTGTAGCACTTGTCGCTGAAGGTCAGGATGGCCACCTAACAGCAGTTGCAGCTGTAACTGCAAAATAAAGCTGCATTTGCTAATTTTCACTTAGCTTATAAATAGAAGAAATGTAAACAATAATAATCTTGACATCTTTCCCATTTGCTTTGTTTTCATTAAAAGCAGCCTGACTGATTTTAGTTTCCTAACATTAATTATTTATGTCAGTACCAAGCACCCTGGAGATGACTCTGGTTACAAGAAGGACCAAAGCAGACTTGCAGGAAACTTAAGAAGCTAATTGTCAAATGATATTTAGGCCATTTTTGTTTCTACAATGTGATTGGCAAACACTGTAGGGAAAATTGCCCCTTTGCTAGAGGGGCTATAGTAACTCCACAGCACAGAAGAACGAAAGGAGACTCTTCCCAAGTGTCCGTAGAGAGGGAAGGCACTACCTGCATTGGTGCTGTGTCAGGAAAGAGGAGTGCAGAAAATTGGCCAAATGGGGAGAATAATAACAGAGAATAATAGGCTACAGACACCTGTGTAGGTCTGGACTAAATCCAGAGGTTCTACTCCTGCTCAAAGACTTCAGCAAAAGTCATGGAAAGGCTGACAAGTGCATGGACATGTTGTGAAGTATTGACAAAGTGTCTGGGAGCAGTGCTGGCTCAAAAGAAAGCATGAATCCCTGCCACCAATGGGTTCCATGGGATTGTGCAAGACAGTCCCTTTCTTCTCAGAAACTGCAGTACCACAGGCCATTGAGCCTAGGAGGAGGTACGGTAGTGCATATCCACTGTTCCCATGCTGGCTCTCCAAAAGCAGAGCAGCCACTGCCTCACCCTGGCCTGCAGCCCATTCATGCAAGGGAATAGTGAGCTGACAGGCTCTTGAGTCCACCTGCTTTCGGGGGCAAAACCAGTCTGCCTTTCACACCATACAAAGAAATGCTGTTCTCTGCCCCCCAAATGGGCAACTACTGCAACATTAATTCCCAACATACATTGTTCATACTCAAGACCTTGTTAACTCATTTATTGCAGAATTGAACCATGGTATGCCTTTGAGTATACCAAGGTAGATGTGTGATTAATTACCAATATATGGAATTGCTATAGTTAGCAAAACCTTAATACTGTATATTGCTATTCTCAAAGCCGATTGTATGATTTATCTTAGAAGCACTGAGCTGGTTGGTAAGTACTGTAGATAACCCACCTCTGTTGGGAAGCAACTATATTGTCTTGGTAAACAGATGAAAGTGATTACTCATTTGGCACTTCGCGTTACTGTCTGTATGCCAATTTTGAGTACAACAGTACTTTAATAATAGATGAATCCATTATATCTCACTTCATCTAAGAAGAGATATAAGTTGTTACTTCAGATGGTTTAGCTCTCCTTTCAATTTTGTTCATTTCCTAAGGGTAATTTGATTACACTGCCCTGGTTAAATCACTTAGCCAGTGGAGTAAGTTACGCAGAGCAGTGATACGTAACAACTGACTTTTCTTTATTAAGTGTTCAGTAGATCTCCCTTAGCTGTCCTGTGAAAGCCCAATTTTTTCTCTTGCTGAAATTTATTGATATCATTGAAAAATATTTTTGATTCTGTTACGGTGACCTCCATGCATGCATGGATGTTTGAATTCTTCCTGTGATTCTGTATTTTTTTTAATCTCTCAGAGTGCACTTGACGGTTTTTCATTAACAGGACACATACCTTTTCACCTTTTGGGCCTGCTTTTCTTTTTAGTCCTGGTAACTGCTGAAGTCCATTTTTATCCTAAAAGGAAATAATTTTTAATTAGGCATTATCTTTTATGCATGTTAAACAGGCTGTACACTTCCAGAAGAGGCTGGATGTAAGGCTGCTAGATTCTAACTCTTGGTTTCTGCAGTAGAAGGAGATACGGCACTTGGACCTCTACACAGTTGGCAGTGCCCAAGATGTGCCTCTCACCACATCTACTCTTCCCACAACAAAACAGCGGAGGAGCCTGTTTGGGGGACACAGATGAAAGCACTTGGCAGGCTGCATTTGGATTTGACAGGGTGTCAACCAGGCCAGCATAGCACTGATGACAAATGTTTTGAAAACTGTAATGTTTCACTAGAACAAATAGTGTCAGCTGCCTGAGAAGTCCTCTTCACATTTTCTGTCTCAGGCATTTACTTATCTGAGAGTTAAGAAAATTATGGTTTATATGCCCACAGCAGGTAAATTCTGGGATAGAATTCTGTCTCTTGTCTAACAACTTTTAAACTACAAGGAAATGGACACTTGAAAGGAATTTATTTTCAAGTTCATACAGAAGTGATAGTCAACAGAGAATAGTGAGTATATCTGTAACACACTCCTTCAAACTGTTCCTCTCAGTGCACCAAATCATACCATTAACTTTAGCCTGTTCCCACCATCTACTAATGCACTTTTTGTCTCGATCCACCTGAATCTATACAGTTTCTGCCAAGTAGGATACTTCCTGAGGACGTGCATTTGACAAGAAATGTGTGGTACTTGGTAGCATTTGACCCCATTTTCCATTCTAAACTTTACCAGTCAATTGAATCACAAATAACCCTTCTATATACATTCATAATACCTACATATAATATGCATATGCTGTTCCTAACAGAGACTTGTTCATTGCCTAGAAAGAACTCTCACGAGTTTTAAAGCCAGTGCTATTATAAAATGGGGCTATTTATGAATTCAGTTAGGACACTGAAGAATAGATTCAGAAGGCAAATAAATAACATTTTCCCTGATGGCACTTTGGGAATCTGGGCAGCTGTAGTTATGGACTCTACTGGCCAACTTTTAGAGCTGTCCTAATTTTAAAGGTGCGTTAAGTCATTAAGGAGAAAAATGTATCTGTAAGACTGAGAAGTGGAGATTTTTCCTATGATGAGTTTTCATGTGGAATAAATGATAGCAAATTTACAGAAAAATGTCAAACACATGACTAATACAAACCTAGTGTATACTAATTTTATTGCTGAGTGAATCCAATAGATGCACATGGACAAAAGAGTAAATATAAAAAATACAAGACAATGGTTAATTTCACAAGATATAAGAAAATTTCTATGATAGGATTGTTTCTCAAGGGCAAAACAGTTGCTTTTGAAGCATTTCAATTATATTTGAAGAATTTTCTCTCAGACATATTTGTTTCATAGAATTTTCTTTGAAAACATTCTGCTTGAAAGTAGTCAGGCTTCTGTTAATACAGCAAATATAAACTTCTCATTCAAAACCACTCTAATGACATATGACGTGAGTTTTGGCTAAATATTTGCAAACCCAGCTATATTTCTTTGTACATACCAATGTATGAAGGCAGCATTCAGGCAAGAGCTCAGTAATGCATCCCATGAGTGACTACTGAATTATTTTTTTAGTGTCAAAACCCACACCAATGTCATTTGAAGTTCAGTTGTAGAGGGCAGGAAGAGACAGGAAGCTGCCAGCAATGATACATGGTAGTATGCAAAAAGAGGAGCAGGCATGGGAATGGTTACAGACTCTGAGTGGGAAGGTCTTAGAGAGGGGAAAGTCACACAAAGTGGCAGCAACAGATAAATGAGGAATGAAACGAAGAAAGAAGTCAGAAAAACATCATCAGAGGACAGATAACGCAACAGCAGCTGACACATGCATGGAGTATGATGGCTATGGATTTGCTGTTGTGTGCATTGCTGGGCAATACTTCGGCACAGAGGATGCATATGCAGCCTGTCAGCAGCTCATGGTGAACTGACCCACAGTTGGGAGTTATCTGGGGAAAGTAGGAAGGAATAACACAGCAAAATGATGCAAATGTGACAGAAAATGGTATAATAGAGGAATGTAGAGAAAGGAAAGCAGGAATGATGAAGCAGAAGGTGCAGTTGAATTACTGCACAAGAGCTATGTGATTAGAGGCACATCTGGGCAGTTAATCTTAGCTGAGGTTAGGAACAGGCTACATGGAAGCATGTGTATACAGAGAGTCAGTGTAGCACTTAATTTTGCCCTAGAAGGGGTCGGAGTATGTTCCTTTTTTGAAATTCTCCTCTGCAATAAAAGCCAGTCTCACCAGAGCTGAACTGCTGGTACAGCTGCTAATGCCATACCATGCTTATTACTTTCTTTGCAACTGAGAAATCATCTATTTCCCTTAGAAACTTGGATCTTGCTCTCTTGGCAACCTGAGGAAGTCAACTACAGCACCAGAACTGTCTTCTAAAGAGCGGAGACAAAGAAAGCACTTTGCTGCTTAAGCCTCAATGTAGTAGCAGAGCCTCAAAAAATGTGGATTTTTTTAGTTAACTAAAATATGTATAAAAGAGTATTTATGGGTAACCCATTTTTAACAGGAATGCCCTAAATAAATAATCTTTGTTCGAAGGGTGCATAAACCACTGTTACATAGAAGCAACAAAAGAGAAAATGATTGTCACACAGTATCAAAATAACAAACCAGAACAGAAACAAACACCTCTGTTTAACCATTTGCATCTTGTGTTGACGGTTCAGGAGGACTTGAAGTGTGAAACATGCTGGATATACAGAAGCCACTGGAGGAGGCATGTGAGTTCTGCAGCTTTGTACATGTTCAAGCCTGACAGCTGGGAGGGTGCTGCAGCACTGCAAAGGCTGCCCAAAGAGCTGGTGCAATTACTGCTCTAACAATGTCCCTATGTTTGCACACCAGGTTGTTTGCCTTGTGCTTTCTGATGATTGTCACTCATCAGGGGATTGTGTAGCCACTGGCATGTGCAATGCAGATGTGATACTCTGGAGGTTGTGGATAGGCTAAAACCCATCTTGTAGAAGTGCAGCTGATGCCAGTGTGTAAGGCTGTGCAGTTTCAGCCCTCCCTGCATGTGTGATGGGTGACTATTACCCCTTCTAAAATACATACACTCCTTCAACAGGTAGAAAATACTCACAGGCTGACCAAGTTGTTCAAGTTTCTCTGAAGGTCCAGGAGGTCCTTGATCTCTTTTTTGTATGTCTTCTGCTCCTGACCCTCCTGGAGATCCAGTGGACCCATCCTCTGCTTCCTGACCTTTCTGGTCCTGAGTAATTAAAACATGAAATACAAAAAATGTGTTGCATTATTTTTCTCTATTTCTTCCCCCTCCTCTTCTCTCTCTCTTAGAATCCTTGCTTTATTCAATGCAGTCACAACCCTGATACGCACCACACAAACAGTATATTCCACTCAGCAAAGCCAATCCATATTTGAGCTCATTCAAGCATGTACAAATAAGCTGCTCGCTGAGCTCACCTAGATCCAAATGACTATGATCTAATTTTATATCTGCGTAAATCTGCGCAGTCTAAACCCATATGTAGGTTTGAAAAAGACCATTTTCACAAACTCAGTCTGTGTGGGAGAAAATTGTGAGAGTTAAAACAGGCATGTTTAGGAATGCTTTAGCCAACTCCCACAAGATCCACAAAACCAACAAAAGAGGGTTACATGTCCAGGTTTGTTAAAAAATGACAGAAGATGAAATAAGGAAACTGATAGCAAAGAGTGAAAATAAACAAGCAAGACCAAAATATTGCTAATCATTAGGATTTGCAATGATAAAGTAGAGAACAATAAACAATAAAACAGAACAATTTAAATATTCCAGGAATAAAATGAAACCTTTCAGGAATGAAGCTTGGGCACTAATATATATTTAAATTAAAATCCAGTGTACAGGATGGAGCATTTAAGTCATTACTCTATTTTTAAATAAGCACTAAGATTTATTCACATTTTATAGCACTGATGAAATATTTTGAGTTCCATTAGCAGCTAATGAAGCTGGGAAGGATGTAATACAGTAACTTTCCAAACACTTATAATTACCAGGATGACAGCTTTCAGCAAGGGAGCTGTTAGCCGATTTTCTAAAGATCTTTCTGTGTGTTTTTCACAAGAAAAGGTCCCAAAGACAAGCAATTTTTTTTTAATCTGGTCCTGTGGGAGAATTTTCTCCCATTTGGAAAAGTGGTATAAGAGAATCTACTTAGTTAAGCTGTGGGTAAGATCCTAACCTGAAGGAGATAACAGGATTGTTGACAAATTGTTAGAGCACTGAAGGAGCTAGTGGATGTCATGGCAGGATGCCCCTCGATTATCTCCCAAAGGTCTTAGGAGTCTTGGGAGATCCTTGTTGATTGGAAGATAGTCAATATTATTCCAGTCTACAAAAAGGGTGTTAGGAAAGATGCAGGGAACCACAGATCTGTTAGTCTAACCTCAGTTACTGGAAAAATGAAGATTATCCTGGGTACTATTGAAAAGCATTTAAAGAGTACTGCAATCATCAGGGATACTCAGCACAGGTTTGCAAAGGCAAAGTCCTGCTTTACTAATTTGACACCTTTCTGTGCTGATGTCACCCACATCATGGGTAAAGGGACAGAGGTGGATGTGATTTTTCTGGATTTTAGAAGGCTTTTGATACTGTCCTCCACAGCATCCTTAGGGACAAGTTGTTCAGCTGTGGGATGAGCGGGTTCATGGTGCACTGGCTGAAGGGCAGAGCTCAGGGGTTGCAGTGCAGGGGCTACGTCTGCCTGGTGGTCACTCACTAATGGCATTCCTCAGGGATCAGCTCTAGAATCAGTGCTGTTCCATATGTTTATCAGTGATCTGGATGCAGGAGCAGAATGCACCATTACTAAGTTTGCTGATGATACCAAACTGGGAGGTGCTGCTGACTCTGCTGAGGGGCAAGAGGTGTTTCAGAGGGATCTGGGTAGATTGGAGCATTGGAGGAAGGAGTAACACTGGACAAAAGTGAAAATTGGGAGAGGAGTGGTAGTAAAAACATTTTTATTATTATTTTCTAAAATGTTGTTCATTAGCATATTATATAATAATCTTGGGTATCTATGTAGTGAAAAGGATGTGGAAATTGAAATAAGGCCAAGAAAAATCTTGGAAAGATGAGTAAGTAGCAAAACTACTTGTTACAATGTCCCAAAACTGGGGAAAAAAAAAAGTGAATGCAGGCATGAAAATGTTAGAGGAACTATACTTGGAAGTTCTCCAGCAAATATTAAAACTTCTTGTATGTCAGGTCCAATGGATCATCTTTAACCTGCTGTTTTGCTGTTTGTTATAATGTATCACAGTAAACACATAAACACAAGAAGACCCTGTAAGGAGCAACCTTAAACACTTGAGTAAATGACACATAATGTGGAAATTTTATTCTAAATTTCTGCCATCCATGATGCTGTATGTTTTCTGGCAAAGAGAAGCTGTCATACCTCACTACAGCTTCAAGAAATACAAAGAATGGACTTCTGGCACAGGAGTCACAAAGACTACAGGAAGAAAAGGTCATTATTTATTTTCTGCTTAGGAAAATCTGTGTTGGCTGTTGGATTATGAATGTTAATTAATGAAAAATGTACTGCCAGTTGATTATTTTGAAATATGTCAACAAGTAGCACAAGTATTCGAGTAGCTGGAGCCCTCCAGCTCACAGGATTCCACATGAGTAATATATGTAATTCTAATCTGAAGAATCACACAAAATTCAGGTTACACATTACCTTTCAAGTGAAATGAGCATGTTATCTCTCAGAGTACAGTATCTCACCAGAGAGGGGGACTTTGCTACCTATGGCATAGACATTTCCCTTGGGGTTTCTAGTGCCTGCAGTCATGTAGGCTCGTGTATACTTCATGTAGGAGTTAAAAGGGCTGCCATTTTTCCTATCTCTGGGTGAACATCAAACTAGAGGCAGGCTGCAGCCTTGCATTTTCTCTTAATTTCCTTGTCTAAGAGCCAGGCCCACAGAAGTCTACCCAAAAGGAGAATCTAATTTTAAAAGGGATTTGAAAAGAGTTATTTGAAAATTTGACCACCCTCTATGTTTTGAATGTTATTTACAGTTATTCCTGGTCCTGGCAGAATTGAATTGCCAAATAAATTACAGCCCATCTTTGCCAGAGTTTCTCCTGCTTAGTAGTGTACAACTCACAAACATGCTTTCTAGAATCTCTTTTTCCATCAGGAAGGATCTTGAAAGAAATTCCAGCTTGGCATCTTTCACCTGTCAGGCATCTCTGACAGGTGAAAGATGTCCAGATATCACCTTTTCTAGAGCACTGAAAACTGTGCTGGCAGCCTAGAGAGAAGCTCAGCCTGGCTATAAGCAGCATTTGTTCATGGAACTGCTCTGACACAGATATGAAGATGTACATATATAAGGACCCCAAGCAGCTTCACTGACTTGCCTTAGCTTTGATCTGGTATAAGGCCATCTATGGGTCTAAAGTTTTCTCAGTTCTAACAATGTATTTGTCAAACAATTTTTTTTTATTGTGAATGCTTGGAAAGCTGCTTCTTACTTGTTTAATGGATTTTTCTTCCCAGAAGGCAGCTGTCAGCATACACTGCTTCCTTAAAGAAATAACTGGGAGCTGCAGACAGTTCTCAGTGCAATCCACGCAGCCATTGCCTTGTCAAGACATGCAATAGAGGATCAGACTTTTGGATGGTAATTCAAGTAAGATGGGCTTATAAAGGAATAATTTGCATAAACAAAAATTTTCAGATTAGTCTCTTGGCAACTAAGGAAAACCAGTGAGACACATTTTAGGCATGAATTGCCCCAGAGTTTAGAGGCTTAGTGTCAGTCTTCTGTTTCAATAACCTGATAATGAAGAACTATGATAATGAAGGATTTCTTGGTACTTGGTGAACACTCAAGAGGAGTAAATATAAATCTGTTTATATGTCCCATTTCAGAGAAGGAAGTAGGACTTTCCCCTACAAGGCAGTTACTGTGAACAAGATTAAGATGTTTGCTTTTAGGGCATAAAATTGTGGACTTTTATTATGAGGATTTAGTTGGTTATTTTCTTTCTTTCTTACTTTCTTAGGTGCAAAATAAAAAGAAAATGCAAGAGTTAAAGAACAAATTCATTTTGTTAGTCAAAAATCTCAAGCCCATTTCAATGATTAGAGATCCAGACTTCTGTGTAGTGTGCTTTTCAGTCTGGTATCATGAGAAGACATTCAAGAATTTAAAAAGTAGCTTTTATTTTGCCATGCTGCTAAGATGGCATAGATAGAGGCACCAACTCAGAGAAAAACCTGTAATTCATTGATTTTCCTGTGCTTGGAACAAAAAGATAAGACATATGATAAACCCATTATACAGATCTCTCTGCTTACTTCTGGCAAAACACCAGCACCAGAAACATCTTCTTCTCTTAAGATTTTCTGTGTGACAGTGGTAGACTCGCTGTTGCCTTGTCCAGTTTCTGCGGTAGCTGAATCTAAACAAAATAACAAATTACTATTGAAAGAGCAAAAGAAAACCTGCCCAGAGGTATATATCAGAGACAGATGCTGCAAGTTGCATGAAAAAAGAAATGATTTAGATTATGACCAAAATACAATCCAAATATTCATATTAGTCATTTTATACCTCTGAAAAATTTTAAAGGAAATAACAGAAAAGTGAGAGTAAAAGTGAAAAAAAAAATCTGTTTTACAGACAAGGAGTGTATTGCATCAGAACTTTTGCCTCAAGCCCCAGTCTAATAGTTACCTATTTGTCAGCTGTATAACACACACACAGAAAAAAAAGAGGTATGTACAACAGGTACTATCTGAAGTATGTGCGAAACTTAAATAGGAACATTGTCTTTGGCCTTATTAATATAATCAGCTATTCTTTTTGCTTTCTGGAGTTGTCTTACTAGTGGAGGACCAGATTCCTCAGTGCATTATGCCTCATTCTCATTGCTTTGCTGCCTACACTTGCATCCCAAACTCCGGTGCACTGGGCAGATTCACATTCTTTGCAGGGAAGAGAAGGATGTAATTATTTATTCAGTGGTGGCACTCAGTTACACGTGAAAAGTTGTGCTTTACTATAGCAGGTCATCAAATAAATACCTTAAATCCCTTTGAGGGTGCCACAGAGCTTTAGAGCCCGTAGGACTGTTTGCAGAGGTGTGTCTCAAGAGGTGCCACACTTCTTACTGACCTGAGCAGAATTAAGAGGATTTTTCTCCTTTCATTCCCTTTTAATACTTGCCCTTTACTGGGCTGTTGTAGAGTGTCACAACAGCAGCTGCTCGGGCCAGTTCCTTAGTTTTGTCCATTTTTTTTCTTTTTATAATTTCAAAGGATAAACCATAATTCTGTGACTGAAATTTTCACACTATAGAAAGGTAAATCTATTCTCTGCATTCTTAACTACACTGAAACTGAGATCTGCCCTTGTGTAGAGGGAAAAGTAAGAAATGTACTGAACAGTGGCTGTAGTTGGTACCACTTACCTTTGCTGCCATTAACAAATTGCAGTCAAACAGACTGCAGTTTCACAGACCAAATGTTTGATGTGCCCATTCTTTTCTAGCACACAGGATGTCCAAACCCATAGGATTTTTCTTTCCTGGCAGTACCCAAAATATGACAGTGGCTTTTCATACACAGGGAAATGACAGACTCAGAATGAGAGAACTAGAGACCCTACCCACCAAATAAAACCTCAAAACCCGAGGCAGTGCCTTGTTCTTTAAATTTAGCTGCTTCAGAGGTTTCTTCTGATCTCTGATTTCCGGAGAAATCATTTTCTTCCAAATAAGACAATATAGTTGGGGGGGCTTCCACTGGCTCAGCCAACATATCTTCAGGCTAAAAAAAAAATCCCAAAGAGCTGTTTAGAGTAAAGGCTTATCACATATTTTAAAGCAAAAATCACTAGATTACCTTCCTCAAAGTACAGTAATTAAAACTGTCACAGCTATGAAGCAAAACAGAAAACCAGATCTTTCTCACTATCTATCATTACACTTATGGTCCCCCTAGAAATATTAACTGTCATTCAGTCATGAAAACTAAAATACATTGATGACCAATATATGCACCGTCTTTCATCAGAAAGTTTTTAATTTATTTCACCTTTTATCTCATTTTTTCTTTCTACAGTACTCCTCTAGTTTCTGCCTATCAGCAGACATCACACCAATTTGGTCAAACCTCTTGAGAAAGGCTGGTGTAATACCTGTGAATTCCACTCCTCCAAAGCAAGAGGAAAACCCACAGAGAGGAAGAAAACACAAGAAATGTACACTTCTCACGGCAGGTCTGAGACCCTAGAGCTGGCTGGTGCCCCCCATTCTCCAGGCTGGCTGTGGGTGGGCAATGGGTAGCCACTTTGACATGCAGGAACCAGGTTAATATGTGCCAAATGGCATATTAGGTCTTGCTGAAATTGTTCCTGAGATGTCAGCAAAAGGAATAGAGGTAGCATCACTGGCAGGATTTTTATTCTAGCTGTTTTGTATCCTTTATAACTGAGGAAAAGTTTTAAGATACTTCTTATTGTTGAGAAACATGTAGAAAATAGGCTTTAGGGCTCCATTTGAAGGGGAAATTAAATCTTTTTCACAGTGGGTCAGATCTGACCCCCATTATAGCTAACAAAAGTACTTTGATTTATTTACTCCAGAAACATACATGTTTCCTCTGCTTTTATTTCTCTTATAATTGTACATCTTGTTCTTGACATTGTTTCAATTTCATCTCATTCAAATTCATCTCACTGAGTTTCAATTAATCTACAGAGATCAATAAAATTTTTTGCACCTTGTTTATCTGAACCTTAGAAAATATACATGGTTAAGTTAGTCATGTATTACGGGGTTTATATTTTAAAATCTTTGATAAGACTGGGTCTTTGCCACTTAGAAAATGAGAACCAACTTTTCCCTCTACATGCAAAGACTTCGCCCTGCTGATGCAGACTAACCAACACTTCATATGAACACTAGAAAATAACTCACACAATTTAGCATGTGCCCATTGCACAATCTATAAAGCATTCCTGATGTTTATTTCTGACCATTAAGAGAAATAAAAGAACTGTAGGACAACAACTTGAATTTTAGAAAAAGTTGTAAAGAAAAATACTTGTAAAGAAAAGCTATAAAACAGCCTCCCCCCCACCTCCCCCCAATAGTGTCAATAAATATTCAAAATTTAACTCTTTGCACTAGAAAGCAATGGAAAAATAGAGATATTTACTTAAAAATAGAAGAAAATCAACCCAAACCTCACACTACACTCATAATAATGCAAATTTTATTGATCATAGTGATTGCCTGCTGATAGAACTGTAAGAATTAGGTTGATGAAAAAAGTACATTTGTAATTGAGTGAAGGAAGCAATTGGGAAAAAAATGGTCACAATCGCTTGGAATAATCCCAGCCAGGTTAGACATGAAGACATACCTGTGAAACAAAGAAGTATCTAATAACCATGCACAAAAGCCATGGGTGAGCATCAGCCAGCAATGTTGAAAGGATGGGTCCACTAAAAGAATGGTAGGGTGAATACCCTTTACTTGTCTATATGTAATTCCTTGTGCACAAAGAAAATGGATTAGGAGGTATCAGGTGGGCATTTTGGTATCTCCTCCTGCTCCACAGAAAATAAAGCAACATATGCCACTGCATGGAGGCTGCCCACAGCAGTCCTCCTTATGGGCCTGTATCAGTGCATTGGTGTGTATATACAGAGCAGTATTTATGCATGTAGGGCTGTTGAGCAGTCAGTGAAGCTCTGAGGAGCACTAAGTCCCTCTGCTTTCTCATCTGCAGTGCCTAAGGAACAGAGGATATGCCAGAGTGCACTGCCAGTTAGGCTGTAGCTCCTGCAGGTGACCGAGCTCAGAACTACATAAAACTAGAGTGACAAAAAGGCTATTCCTGCCTCTGTGTGTGAAACCAGATTCAGCATATTCTCCTGTTGTCCTGTCCATCTCAAAAACTTCCCCCAGAACAGAACACTTCTTGGAAAACTCACAGATATTGTTTTCTCTGGATTTTCTGTCCTTTGGTGATAAAGAGAAGACTCTCTGTGGACCTAGACCATCTCCCTATAGCTGAGGCTTCTTTGTTGACAGTTCTTGGCATCCATACGTACACCCTAATTCAGACACTGAGGGTTTTCCTCAATGGGAATATTCTGAACTAATTCCCAAACAAGGAATGGATAATTCCTACTGCACAGTATTGAGCTGCTTAGCAGAAAAATACAAATTAGAATATGCATCATCAACGTTGCTAAGTGTCTTTATTCAGAGATTTTATTTTCAAGTACCACCTTTGGCTTGTTTCATTCTAGTTCAGCATAGCAATTTGCTTCAATGTACTATGTGGAGCATTTGTTCAGTTATTTTTCAGAGAACAAGATAAATACAAACTTTCTCAGCAATATTTGTCAGTGGATGTACTGATTGTTGGACTGTCATTTGTTTCTCTGTCTCTTGCTTAATCTAAAGGATAAACCCATTAAAACTCCATGGACAGTCACTCTGCAAGGCATACAAATCCCATGACTCATTTGTTTTTAAGTGTTTCTAATGTGATAATACCAATAAACATTTTGCTGAAGAGGACTACACAAAGACGTGCTGGTATAGCCTTTAGAATTCCCCAGGCATATTAGAAAAAATCCAGGGAAATACTTTCACATGAAGTTCTTGCCCTTAGAAGAGAATAGTCATTTACTGACCTTTCAGGCTTAGGGTTAGTTGGCTCACAAACCTTCGTATCATCATCCATTATGAGACTGGCTCACACAATGAGTTACTGTAGCACTTACTGGGACTGCACACAGATATAAAGAAGATTGTTTCTACACAGTCCAAGAAATGAACAATCTGCCACCAAAAAAGTGTCTGAAGAACCCAAAAGAGCTGTGGAAGCATCTTTCTTTCTTGTTGTCAAAGGGCTATAATCTGCCATATACATACATACATACATATATATACATATATATAGATTTGTCTTATTAACATTGTGGAATAACACTTCAGAGAAAAAAATCATTCAGTTTCACAGACGGTCTTAAAAACTGTTCAACAAGAAAATTAAAATAACATCAAAACAGATAATAATTTGGGGAGAAATTAAAATAAAGTAAGTGGAAATATTAAACAAGAATGCAAAAAGTTTTGCAATAATATAATCTCTGATGAGCAACTGTATCTTCCAGAAGTGCATCAGGAAAAGGTGTGCTTTGTCTCTTCATTCATGACAACCATGACTTCATCATTAGCAAATAACAAATTATATTCTGTAGTACTTTTTCTGTAACATTTTTCCTTCTGGGCATTAATTCTAGCTTAATTACGAAATTCAACTGTAGGCAACTTCTAGGTCTTCTGAAGAAGGCATGGCATTGCTGTATTATTTGACACTGTTAGATTTTGAAATAACATTTTGGCATCCAAGACTGATCTCACGTGATTGGAAAATTGAAGGAAAATGTCACATTTTTACTCCTTGGGAGTGGTATTTAGTGATGAACAATTGCTATTACACTTTTATGCCCCTATTTATGTCAATCATAGCTCTGTCACTAATTTTTAGCAATATAAGAATAATACTTGCTAACTAAAATAGAAATGTTCTACTTTTTGTACTGTGCAACAGCAAATAATATACTGAGAAACAACATTCTTGTGTGCTGATTTTGGCTGGGATAGAGTTAATTTTCTTCACAGCAGCTGGCATGGGGCTGTGTTTCGGCTGTGTGCTGAAAACAGTGTTGGTAGCACAGGGATGTTTGTGTTATTGCTCAGCAAAGCTTACACAGCACCAAGGCCTTTTCTGCCTCTCACCCTGCCACACCACCAAGCAGGCTGAGGGTGCACGAGGAGCTGGGAGGGGACACAGCTGGGACAGCTGACCCCAACTCACCACAGGGATATCCCAGACCATAGAGCATCATGCTCAGCATATAAAGCTGGGGGAAGAAGGAGGAAGGAGGAATATTTGGAGTGATGGTATTTGTCTTCCCAAGTCATCACTCTGCATGATGGAGCACTGCTGTCCTGGGAATGGCTGAACAATGCCTGCCAATGGGAAGCAGTGAATGAATCTCGTGTTTGGCTTGGCTTGTGTGTGTGACTTTTCCTTTATCTATTAAAGCATCTTTATCTCCATCCTGAGTTTTTTGACTTTTTCAATTCTCTCCCCATCCTGATGGTGGGGCAGTGTGCGAGTGGCTGTGAAGTGTGTAGTGGCCAGCTGGGATTAAACCACATCTTTCAGAAGGAGAAATAAAAGCCAAAAATCCTACTGTTGCTGTGTGTAATTTTGAACAGTGCAGTAATTACAAATATTATTAAACAGAAACTTAAAATAATGGCTAAAAGAATTTTTTTTTTCTGGATAGACAATTTGGACATTTTTCCCAAATTAGCTGCAGTTGCATCTAAATGAGAAAAAGTCAAAGCACAGTAACATTTCATGGATTAAATTCTGTGGTGTGATGCAAAATGGAGAGGAGTGATCAAGCACCAGGTGATTTGCTGCCATTCAGAAGAACCCTAGCTGGATGCAGCAGTTCAGCAAAGTAAAATGCAAGTCCTGCATTCTGTGAGGAATTACCCCATCAGCAGCACTGTCTGGAGGCACCTGCCTGGCTTTTGACATATTAGAGGAAGATAAGAGAGCAAGGCCTGCCTAAAGAAGAGAAGGCTCAGAACAGTCTTATCGATGTGTACAAAATCCTGGTATGAGGTAGTAAGGAAGACAGAGCCAGATCTTTCTCAGTGGTATCCAATGAAGGGAAAAGAGAATGTACATGAGCCAAAATATAAGAAATTCTGGTTCTATGACAGAAAAAACCCCATTGAAACAGAGAGGCATGGAGTCTCCATCCTTGAGGAAATCCAAAACCCACTGGCATGGAACAAGCTGTTCACTGAGTCTCCTGCTGTACCTGGCTCTGCTTTGAGAAGGGAGTTAGACAGGATGTCCCTCTCAAAACTCATCTAGTCTTTGAAAAGCACAAGGCAAGCCAAAATTAGTTTAATGAGCTACATGTAAAATGCTTAAATACTGATAACAGTTAAAAATTACTCTCTTTGCATGCACATCAGAAGCAGGAGGCCAGATCAATATTCAACAGTTACAAAAAGAGTGATCAGAGAATTTTAAGCCCGTGGCTGAAAAAAAAAATTGTTATCTTTTATTCATGTTGACCTTGGAAGAGTTAAAATTCTGGCAAAAAATACTCTTGGGAAACTCAGTTGAGGATACTTCTAAAACTGATATTTTTGTATGAAAAGAGTAGGAAATACACTGACTAAGTGAATGACAAGGCATCACAACCAAACAGTATTCACCCACGGATTCTGAAGGATTCAACAATGAAAGAGCTGAAGTACGTGCCACATCAGAGAAATGTGAGCATGGTTTCTGTAAATTAATTTCTCACAAACATACTGGTTTTCTCTAAAGGAATCAATGAGAACTTGAATTTTTTTTTTAAGAATATAAGCAGAATGGAAAGCTTCATTGTGAGGAATGGACTGGAACATTTAAGCCTGGCACAAAAATGGAGAGGGAACACAAAGTGATAGGTATCTCTAAAGTCACAAATGTTATGGTAAGGAACAACTGTTTATCATCCAGTGGATTAACCACCAGATGAGAGCTGCAGTGGGCATGTTCAGAAGGGCAAAAACAAAAGGTGTATGTCCTTCATAAATCATGGAATTAAATGTGCTAAGGAATTTGCAGCATGGCAAAATTAACAGGGATTAAAAAAACACCAAACAACAAAGCAAGAAATTCAAAGATGAAAAACTCAGCTGAGGTCCACACCAAACTCATATGCCCTTGGCTCAAGCGTTTCCTGAGATAAAAATTGATGCAGAGTAAAAGAGTATTCCTGCTAAGCATCATACTTTTGTTTCTAATCTGTTCAATGTTCCCAAAGCCCTGGGTGCTGATTTTTGTCAAATATACCAGATTTTTGATCTGGCACAGTGCAGTCATTCTTATGGATGGGTGCATGTTGTTCTCATAGGAGCTTTTGGAAGTTGCCAAATATGAAAAACTAGTGAGCAAATCCAGACCTCACCATCTAAAGAGTAATATTAAAACACAAACTTAAAGCAAATAAATCAAATACATTTACCCTCATGGGAAGATGGGAAGGTGCAAGGACTCCTTGTGCCTCAGAAACTTCATGTTCTTGAATGCTGCCATTGCCACTGCTGTCCCCTGAAGCCTGTGCAAAACCCAATCATGGGAGCAAGTTCATAAAAGTCAGGGAAAAAAGCATGATGTCCAAGGAATTGGTGGCTTCCTTGCAGATCCCCTCCCCACCCCGTCTTTTTCAGGTGATGAATCCTCAGTGTCATTATGATGTTAACTTATTCCAGTTCTTACAGCATTTCATGAAAATGACCCTTCAGAAAAATAAAAGCCATAGTTCATTTGCTGAAAGCTGTCCTAAAATAAAACTAATAAGTCAGTTTTGAGGGCTATATAGAAAAAAATTTCCACACAGAGATAGCTTTAAGTATGATACAATGTTTCCAAGAAGAAATACGGCCTTTAGTCTTATTAAATATGTCAAATGGAAAATTACTTTGAAATCTCTGAGGAAGCATTTGCAAGAATACTTACATAAGGATCATCATCTTCACAATGATCTTCAGTAGCCCTCAGGTCAGATTTGATTGTCAGATGTTGAATTGAGCCCTACATGGAACATCAAAAACAGTTCATGAAGCAGCAAATGTGAAGGAGGGTGAGGGTCGAGGTGTGTGAATTAAACGAAGCAACAAAATACCCAAACTGTGTTCTGATTTGCTTGAAAATTATCTGAAGCATTAAATTTTAAGTCTAATAATTATAATAATATAAATTTAAAGTTGTAAATGCATTTTCCTTTTGCCAAATGTAGAAAAAATGGAACCTGACAGAATAGAATGACCATCATGTCCCAATGACACTACACCTGCCACACTGCATTGTTAGTGTCCCACCTGAAGGATCTAGTCCTGGATTATGTCCTAGAGTCTGTAAAGCACTCTCTGCTTTTTCTAGTTAAGAAGTGCATCTCCAAATCTGGCATGTGAAAACCTCCAATAATGGAGATAAAGGATGGGAAGGGAATACCAATAAGTGATGAAGTGGTTCAGAGAGAAACCAGCTCAAAACTTTTCAGAGAGGAAACAAAAGAGAGGGATTTTATGATAACAAAGGTTTCTTTTTTCATAGTTACAAATAGTACTTCTCAGATGTACTGAAGGAGCAGTAACAATTTAATTTTAAACTTTTAACTACTGTTTCTTGGATTACAAAGACTCAAAGTGTTCTAAGAAACACGAGGGACATTTCCTATTAAGAGATCTCACGGAGTTAGACATGTTGCTCACATAGGGCAGAAAGATTGATATTTAAATCAAGAACAATTTTATCTAACACACATGACCTAGAATATTCTATAAAAGAATAAGGTCTATGATTCTATCTTTATCAATCCTCTTATTTCTGTACATTTAAAGACAATGAAACTCATGCAGTTTGTGCCTCCTGAGTTTGCTGGCATTCTGAGGCAACAGCTCACTCACGTTGACCATCCTGTTTCTCTCAAAACTTAATGGACAACTCAGATAGTTAATGGTGCCAGATTAGCTACACAGTTCACTGAGAAATCATATATCAAAGGAGGCACAACCACACAGCTAAGCAGTGATGTTTTTTTCCACAGTCAGTTGAATCACCTTTGGAGAATACTTTTTTCTCCTCTGCTCTAATCTGTGGCCCTGGATGGTGAAGGAAGCAAAATGAAGACCTCTAATGTTTCCCAAGTGTTGTTGCTAGCCAATTATTCCCACTAGGAAAGTCACTGACCGGCCTGCCATGGTAGGGATTGTAGGTATGAGATATTGTATTCCCTCTCTGCATCTTATGCCTGCTGCTGCCTTCCCTGGAAGAGCTGGTTTGCAGCACCTGACATCATCATTGATTCAGTTATATTTGGTTGTTGTCCCATTTCTACTTTTCTTTACAAGCATCAGGGCTAGATGGTTTCAATAAATCTGATGATAATTATATCCTTTTGTGTCTGACAGCCAATCCTTAGACACAAGAATTCCCATTAGCCAGAGCAAACCAGCAACTGACATCTATTCATTTGCATGATCTGCTCTCATTTCTTTCTGTTTTGGGCAATTGATGTAAACAGTTCTTGGCATGGAAAGAGAGTTTGAGGAGGGATCACCAATTTAATTCTTCTACTCAAAAGCAATTGTGACATATGATGCATGAAGAAATAAAGCCA
Organism: Sakesphorus luctuosus; assembly: GCA_013396695.1. Taxonomy (NCBI): domain Eukaryota; kingdom Metazoa; phylum Chordata; class Aves; order Passeriformes; family Thamnophilidae; genus Sakesphorus; species Sakesphorus luctuosus. The sequence goes on from VWZD01010573.1 coordinate 122,156, forward strand.
CAGGACCTACAGTACAAGTCACAATTAGTAGTAATGAAGCAATCAGAATATTGGCTGAAATGATGTACTCAATATCACATACAGAACAGCCTATTTTAGTGGAAATGCATCACAGTGTAATCCACCACACATTTCTGTCACCATATTTACAGATTTATTGGTGATAATCTCGCAACTGATCACCACGTGTTTTCCAGGTGGGGTATTAAAGCAGTCTCATTTTCTTGAATGTTCCTCAATCCTACTTGCTAATCAGGCATCATAATAGTCCAGTCACTCTACCTGTCTAGGAAAGGTAGTACCAGCAGGCAATCTTCCTAAGTACCCCTTTCCACTTCTTTACTGCTAATCAATATAGTCCTGTAATTCTAGGTATTTGGACTAGTCAGATAAATGATAAAAGTATATTATCCTTGCTGCTTGTCAGGTGGAGCTCACAACCTGCCAGTACCCCTGAACTTTGGTAAGAATACCTGTATTCTCTAAAGAAAAGGATCCACTCAGTTTTGTGCTGCTGCTTTAGTAATTTAGGGGAAGTGATATTAATACCACACAACACTGTACAAGTTTTGAAGCACTGGGGGAGTACAAACAAGACAGAAAGAGTGTGACATTTCCCTTTCTGCTTGACAATGATCCATCTCATGCATAATGACTACTTCCATATTTCCATTTGTGAGCTCAATGGCTGAGAATTCCAGTCAGGATGCAGCAAGAAGGGTGCTTGCACTCAGGCTAAGGCAGCTTGGGAGCTTTGTAGCAGTGGTTTTGGTCCGTTTTATTTCTCTAAAGCACCTGATAACCATCAAATAACATATAAATTGTAGAAATATGGCTTTATCTTCCAAATATGTTTATGTTTGATGACATAACTCTCTTTCTGATGTTGAATATGAGCACCTTACCAGTAAGTTTAAAATATTGACTTTATAGTAAGGTATTTTATTCTCTGAAATCTGACCTTCTTAGATGCTCTGAAATCTGCCCTTCTTAGAAAGACCATGAAAATTTGTGTGATGTATTTATTCTGAAGTTTCTAATACTCAAACTGAGCATTGAGTTTAATATCTGGACTACTAATAAAATTCTGAGGTTCTCAGAACATTTGCATTTTATACTAGAGTATATGTATCTGCACTGCCTAAAGCCTAGCCAGGTATGGAAAATACAAGTATATGATTTGTAACCTCATTTGGGGTATAATCATTGTAAGCAGACTTTCTTGGGTAGACAATACATGCATTAAACACTGATGCATGTGAATTTATCAGACAGCACTTACTGTGAACTTTTCCAGTCCTGTGGCTCCTGCATTACCAACAAATATCCCAGAGCCAGATTCAAATACCAGGGTTCGAGCTGACCTTTGAAACTGAAGTCTCTGATATTCTTCACAGTCCATGAACAAAGCAACATCATTTCCCTGAACAGTCACTGTAAACTTATTCCACCTGTTAGTCATCACTGGCACTTTGAAGGAAGCAGCTTCTCTGGAGATATGGGATCCAGGCTCTGTGTAGTACATAATTATTCTCTGGGTGCTGTCATCAACGGGTGCAATTCTCAGCCCCAGGTAAATTGTTTTCTGGAAGGCATCTGTTATTGCAAAGAGCACTCCTCCACGATCACTGCTGGGTTTCACTGTAACTACAATAGCGAAATCTCTATAGAAAGGCGATGGTATTATAGCACTTGTCAGGCGGCCAATGTTGGAATCTGGACCAAAGCTGTAGGCTGGGAACCCTCCATAGCCCGTGACAAAGTAGACAGAAGGAGGAAGAGGAACTCCTATTAACTCTGTGAGGTCAAGGTGTCCTTTGGAGCCCCGTTCTGCAAAGGCATGAGAAAAAAACATGTTATTTGTTCTTGAGATGCATGGCTCATTTAATTTAAGTTCCTTAAGAAAGGCTTGAAAACTGAAGTGCGGTGTTATAATACCAGTAACATACTTCTAATACTTCAGGCCACAGCTCAGGTAGTGCTTAAACACATCTAGCTATGTACACATGTCACTCTGTCCCCTGACTGACTGAGGTTCCTCCTATGCTAAAGAAAGGCACATGTAAACATTTGGTGAAATTGAATGGCAACAAATATTTCCTGTAAACATATATTTACTTTCCCTGCCTATAAATTGCAGAAAATGCTGAATGATCTTGCATAGTGGATTCAGTGGAAATTGAGCAACCTTTTGCTTTTCAAATAAACTGAAATCCTTTATCCTCACAAACTAAGACAGTAGTAGGTCTTTACAAACAGCATGACAGTTTCACAGAACAGGATAACATTTATAGTGTATTTACTTCAGCCCTTGCTTCCACAACAGATGTTAGATCTTACGTGTGCCTTATTCTCATATTTGTCTCCTTAGCTGCACTACACACATAAAAAATACTATTCAGCAATCAAAATTCATTTTTTAGTTGCTGAATAGTATTTGTTATGTTTTGAAATGAGAGTATTTATGCTTGGTAAACACAGAGAATTATGTATATCTGCCAAAAACATTCAGAGAGACAACTCCTGCCTGGCAATGAATGAGCAATGACAACAGATAAGTATCTGCACCCAATTCCAGCTAGAACCTTGGGAAGGCAGAGTCTAGCAGCATGCCAGAAACAAAACTTCTACCAATTTTCTCCTTCTAAGAATTAAAAGCATGCAAAAAGCCGCCCCCAAACCAAAACATTTTCAATCATAATGAGCAATTCAGCTCTGAATCTATACAGAGCCCCTCTTGCAGTTTTTAAACTTACTCAGTTACCTGTCACTGCAATGGCTATATGGGCCAAAAAAATTCAAACGGAATAGTAACAAAATAGGTATGACAGTCCATCTGAATATTGCAAACAAAATTAACTGAAAAACTTTGCTTAAAACATCTGATTTAAACCAGGCAAAATAACAGACTCAGTCTTTGCTTTGAAAACTGGAGAACTGGTTCTGATGAAGAGCTAGAGAGAGTTCCTTCAGCTGCAATATGCAGTACCAGCCTGGACTAGGTGCTGCAAAGTGTTTTTCATTGTGCTTGTGGCTTTACAAAGAAATCATACAGTTGGAATAAATCCTGCTTTATCATCTTCTCTATAGTTTATAATCATGGAATTATAGAATCATAAAGGTTGGAAAAGACCTCCAAGATCATCTAGTCTGAATGTTAACCCATCATCACTGTGTTCACCACTAAACCATGTCCCCAGCTGCCACATCCACATACCTTTTGAATACTTCTAGGGGAAACTAATTAACTGAAAAAGCCTGATGTTCCTCATAGAGAAACAATTTCCCTTAAATATTTTTTTAAAATGTAGAAGCTATATTTAGAAACTAGCTCTGTACCCAGAAACCAATTCCCTTAGGCACTTTTACGTGCTTTGCCAGATAGATTTTTTCTCCTTCCTAATAGTTGGAAAAGTGGGCATACTTTTTTTCTGGCCAAACAGAACTAATAATTTTTTGATTTTAAATCTAATATTGAACCATGTTTTCTATTCATACATACATACACATAAAGGAGCGTCAACTACAAATAAAATGCAGAAGCCACTACACAAGAGTAAAAAGGTAAAGAAAATACTAACCTTGAAGAAGCATGTAGGAACTCTGTACAGATACCAAACCTACACCCAAAGAGCCACAGTAAACTGATCAAGATGGACACCATCTAAGGTGGCCACCAATCAGCTTATCAGACTTGAATAGCAGCATGCAAAACTGTAGTTTCCCTTTGCCTGTTCTCAAAGGAAGATTTAGCAATTGCAAAGAAGCCTGTTTGCTCTCCCCACAGCATGTGGAGCTGCAGTCAAGCTGCAGCTTCCCCACCACCTCCCAAATAGGAACACACAGAGCCCCAAACACTACACTTTTAGCATAGCCTCTGAGACAAATTAAACGCATTTGCAAAAGGTGGCAGCAAAAGACAGCAAAGAATCCGGATTTCCATTTGAACAACATGTCAGAAGGCTCAGCAAATGTCGGAACTTCAGCAAGGCTGGGGTAGAAGCTTGTACCTATCCACTACAGAAAAGCAAAACAAGAAGCTTCTAGCTAAATTCTGTACTTACAGCTCATCCCCAGCTATTAAAGGATTTATGAGGACCTACAGATACAGTTAAGAGTACAGACTTACAGCCACAGGTTTTCAATTATCTCTGATAAATTAATGTCTCTTTGATGCAATTATGTTAGAATAAAAATACTCACTTATTACCTCACCTCAGTAGGTAAATGCTATGGTATTTCAGCTACCTTTAAGCCAGCAGAATAATTTTGTTTCAAACGCGTTACCACAACTTGGATATTGAGGAGCATCCAGAATTAAAACCATTTATGCCCATTTTCCTAGACTTGAGGTACTGGAAGGTGTAGTAGAGAAGCAGCTTTAATATTAGCTACAATTTTCCTCAAAAAGTATAATCCCATAGATTGGGATGGTATTGTTATAATTCAGAGCTATGAGCTGTGCTGTGCTTTGCATTTATTACCATTTGTTACTGCATGTCATAGTTGAAATTGCTACAGAATTTGCAAATGGTTGCTGATTCCCACTGAGTAGCTTCAGTGGTCATTTGAGAAGCATCAATGTGTTCCAAAATCATCCTGTAAATTAGTATATGGAGTGTTTCAATACTGCAGATGACAATATTAGAGGCTGGTTTGTTTGGGGGATTTTTTAAATTGCATTTATTGTATGTAATTACCTAGGCAGGGTTGCAGGAATTGCAAACGTGAAGGATCCAGAATACTTTTCCACTGCTCACAAGGGATGAAATATAGAAGAAAGAAAAAAGACTACCTGCTTGGATGTATATTTGCTTTAAATGTTAAAGCACAAACACAGTATTTATATCCTATAAATGGGAAAGGAGGCAGAGTAAAGCCCAGATTCATACAATTTATTACACCATCTGTGGCTTTTTGGTTGGGAGACTTAATTCAGATGTTTTAGTTGTCTTTACAGAGAGTGCAGAGTAATCACTGACACCAAAAAGGCAACTTGCTCCAACCCAACAGCTTCTGGGGACATGAGACTGTCTCACAGTCTACACATGCACAGATTTGACTCTTAGCCTTAAAGGAAATGGACCCGAGTTCAAGTACATGGATGCAGATGAAACACATACAAAGGTGAGGCTGTATCTGCACTATAGAACTGAGGGCAGTAGCAAAGATCCCTGAATCACTGAAGGAACACAGATGCAGAAAAATTGCCCAGTCAGTCCAGGTGGGGTACAGAGCCTGGTTGGGTTCTCAGTTCCTGGCACCCACAGCACTGCTGCTCTCTGGACTGTGCACACACATGAACTCATCCTAGTTACCTCCTCCTCATGCTTTCCCACATAGAGCAGGGTAGTGCCAGTACTGGGCCTGATCCAAAGCCACTGGTTGACCAAATTGCATCATAGAATTATACAATGGTTTTGGTCAGAAGGGACTTTAAAGATCATTAAGTTCCAACCCCTCTGCCATGGGCAAGGAATCTTCCACTAGACTGAGTTACTCCGAGCCCCATCCCACCTGGCCTTGAACACTGCCAGGGATGGGGCATCCACAGCTTCTCTGGGCAACCTGTGCCAGTGTCTCGCCACCCTTTAGTAAGGAACATCTTCCTAATATCTAATCTAAACCTATCCTTCAGCTTAAATGTCCTATCCCTACAAGCCATTGGAAAAAGTCCCTCTCCAGCTCACTTGTAGCCCCCTTCTGACCCTGGAAGGTGCTGTAATGTCCCCCCAAAGCCACCTCTTCTCCAGGTTGAACAGTCCCAACTCTCTCAGCCTGTCTTCATAGGAGAGGTGCTCCAGTCCTCTGAGCATCTTTGTGGCTTCTGGCCAATGTCTTTCTTGTGTTAGGGACCACAGATCAATGTCAATCCACTGAAATTAGTGGAAAGACTCGTTGTGAACCTAGCAGGCTTTGCATTAGACTATCAGTATCCTTGTCAGTGGATCTGTGTGCTTGATGATCCCTTTCAAACAAGTACAGTGAAGTGACATATGAAACTCTGTTACCAAGACTGATTTTGCTTGCCTCTTCTTTTTATATTTTTTAATGTTATCGTGATCTTCAATGACTACATTAAAAGCTACTTTAGGAATATGATGAGAATCTAGACCTTTCTTATAAACAATAAGTATAAACCTGAGATCTTTCACTTGGAGTAGGGTGTTTGTATTTCCTGTTGTCTAGAAGAGGTCATCTAAAACTTGGAACACCTACAGTCCCTGTTTCTAGCTAATACACTGCACTTTTATGCAACCTAACTTCAAAGGTGGCATAAAGTATAGAACCATACAGGTTTTAGGGAATTACTACTACAGAGTCAAAGGCTATAAGGTTACTGATAAGGACACTTCCTCAGCGTACTTTTATCCTTAGTTTCTTTACTAGAAAGCATATCAGAAGCAAAGCTCAAAGGCAATGCCCTCATCTCTGACACTTGGACAGAACTACCCATCTTATCCCCATTTTAAAACATACAGTTCCAATGGTCCAACTCTAAAAAAACTGAAAGACAAGTCCTTTGAGCAAAAGAACATAATTGGCACATTGTATGGTGAGATGAACACTTGTTGAACTACTGCAAAACAAACACACTGCTACTCTCTTCCAGGCTCTGAGGAGAAGCTTGAGCTGGACTATTTCAACCACATGAATGCAAAGACAGAAGCTACAAATATTTGTCATATTTGGCCCCAACCACTTAATTTTTAGCAGTAATATTTCTTCAGCTGACATTTTAAGGATTGTCACATTTAGTTCTTCCATTATGTTTTTAGCTAGAAATGCCTTTTAACACAAATATTCGGGTAAATCAGCTGCCACATTTAGCCCAAATTCTGCTACATGTTAATGAACCACGATGGGTACATAAAAGGGTCAGAACAACATGCTCAAGTGGATGCTATTTGCTAAATGTAAGAAGCCAACCATCCTGTCCACCCTGTTGCTAAAATCATGGCAGCTGGTTTTGACTCATTCAAGGGAGGGCTTGGGTGGCTCCAGAGGTTTGGGGTTGGGAGTGGGGTGGGTGCTGGCTTTTGAATTAAATTATTACTTTCCCTTTATTTTTAATTTATAACTTCAGTTCATCTAGTGTTTCTTCCTGTTCCTCTTGACACTTTTATGAGAGCTGCTGTTCATAATCCTGACCCAGTTCTGTGAAAGTCCTTTTGCTCCATGGCTCTTGACTTTGCATCCTGTGAGAGAACACCTTGTGTCACTCCTGTCTGCTGCTGCATAAGCCTTGCTGGCAGCTGCTTTTCATGTTCTTTTAAGGAAATGGGATATTCTGTGAGGGCTTTCAAGACTAGACCAACCTCAGAGCAGCCAAGATCAGGAACTTCTGTGTCTGTAAACTTGAGCCAAACTGACCTTGGCCTTGCTTCCCTATCCTCTTCCAGTCCAAATAATCCTAACTCTAGGTTGTAAGCTCCCCTTCCAGTAGCATGAATAAACTGTCTCTTTCTCAATGGTGTAGTACACAGTCTGTGCACGCTCTACTCTACACTCAAAGAAACTCTGTAAGTGTAAGAGAACATTATTTTATACTGGGTACAATTACCAGGTTCAGTAAGAGAATTCCTTCGTTCTTGCTGCCAAATTGCTAACAAGAAATATTTATAGCCATAACATAAAGCAGAGAAAGATTTACACACCCAACCAATAATAAAATTTAATGAAGTACTGCAAAATGAAAAAGAAGAGAAATACTTCAGCACAGTCCCAGATGTGCTGCATGAAACAAGAGCCCAGCATCACTGATGCTACCAGGAAAAGCAGCATCTGCTCTGCTTACCCAGCGGGAACACGTTTTTAGTTGTCATTAAAACACTGCTGGAAAACATGGATAGAATGTATTGGTATTACAGGCTGGAGCATTTCCTTCCAGATGCCTCAGGAAAGCTCAGAAGCGCTTTCTGGTGGTGTTGCACACCCAGAAGTAGGGCAGTAGGGCTGTAGCCAGCAGGGGCTGCGGTACTCACTGCCACGCCACATCAGCGCCCACATGCCTTTGTGAAAACCCTTTTCCTCCTGCTTTTACGTCATTGTCACTCTGCCCCCTGGTGAGCAGAAGTACTAAATATAGTTAATTGAATATGCGTCTATATCGCACAAAATACTGCTGGCTTGGCTGATTGTGTCCNACCACCACAGGAAAAAGTTTTCTTCCATACAAACCCTTCCACCCCCACCCCGAGGGTGGACTGTTTTCTTATTGCTTTGTCAGTTTTTTATTTAGATCTTCCATATACAGTTTTTGTACATGTATTTTGGGGCTTTTGTACATAAATAAGGCTTTCTAACACGCACTTAATGAACTGTTCTCCATTAATGACAAAAATCTGTATTTTAACCACATTGGTTTCTGTGAGCCACAGCAGTATAGAATATGAAATATAGCACAGAGACTACAGAGTCATTGTCCTTCTTTCCTCAGAAACAGATGAGAGGCAAAAGTGGGAAATGCTTTGCAAGTCAGTTCCAGTGGTAAGGCAAAGCTAATTGAGCTGTCAGGAATTTCAAGAAACTTAAGCCTATTATCCCTTGTCTCTTTCATGATCCAGGACAACATATGGCCCAGGCTATATTTAAGGTCAAACAATCAGAGTGACCCACATAATGTTATAATAACAAGCAACTGTACTAGCGCATGTATAAGCATATATGTGATGGCAATGCTACTGTTTGCCTTGTTCTATCTTCTCAGATTCCTGAAGTCATATTATGAACATTATCTTATGATCACTATAGCAAAGGCTGCCCCATCTTTCACATTTCCCACTTCCTTGACTGCAAATACAAGGCCCAGCACCCTCATTAATCCAGAGTTCTCTAGCACTGTTTGTGCCCTGTTGTGTTGCCCTTCTAGGCTTCTAAAGTCATGGTAAGTAGCTTGCAATTATTAGAAAGCAAGTTGTTATTGGGATGAGAGGGGAGGGTATGTTTGGTTGAAGATCTTTTCACAGGTAATCCTGCAAGTCTAGGAACTCAGAGTCCTGTTTCTCTTCCTGACTTTGCAGCCCCCTGTCACTTTTCCCTGTATTTGCTCTGCTCCTTCCACTCTGCTTATGAGGCCTTTTGAGCTGTTTAGTTACCTGTGAAAGGTATTCCTTCAAACATGATTCCCTTTTCTTATGCTAATCCTTTGGGGGTGTACCAGGTCCATTAAGTTCAGGGTTTTTTCTTTACAATTGCATAAATTCCATATATTCCATATGCACTAGTGCAAAAAGTCAAGGCAAACAGCACAGATGCTCCTCATGGCAAAAGACTTCCAGGCTTGCCAGAACATCTACCCTCCCAAAGATAACATGAACAAAGTGAAGCTGTGTAAGAAGTACAGAGTCTGCATTGAATGTTGCAGCTGTCCAGAAGTAGGCACCTGTGACATGTTTGGACACTGACTTTTTGAACTAAATCTCTGTGTGGTGCACATATGTAACTATGATATGGCCAATCTGATTGCCACCTAGAGGGACAAGCAGCCCTTAATGATTGCAGGGGAGCAGGAGCTTTTGCATTTTGCCACTAGGCAGCAACACAGCACTTCATAAATAGGATGGGAGCTTTGGCACAGGAGAGAACATTGCCTAAGAATCACCAGTGTCAGTGTCTGCTGTGCAAGCTCCTTTACAACTTCTAAGTTAACATATGTATTAATTTCCATTATGGTCATAACAAAACAGATGTGAGTTATCACGCTATGCTTTTTCTTTCACAATGATCTTGGAAATCAAAGTACCTTGCTGTGTACTTCCTTGGGGAAAAATATATATAAATTGCTGTTCTTAATTTCTCTTTCCCTTTCTCTTTTTTTTGTCTTCAGTTCTAAAGGAGAAAATTCTTGCAAGGCCATGACCAACAGCTTCACCGCAAAAAGAAATTTATTTCTAAGATGATGAAGACAGCTCTCTTTAAAACACTGGCAGAGGCAACTGGCACTTTCCTAGATTTAGCAGTTGTACGTGCCAGCAGAGAGTCCCTGCCCAAATGTGGAAAAACAGACACAGACATAGTCTGGCACACTGACCTGGATATAAATTCTCATCCCATATAAAGAGATTGAATGGGAAGCAGACATACAGAACACTTAATTAGCAGCTCCTGCACTTGCCCCTGCTGTCTTCACTAGACACGTCTCCCCTTCAAGGTTCTGTCACAGAACAGGAATGTCAGAAGGAGATGGGCAGGTGGGATCTGTGAGTTACAATTTGCTGTATGAACATTAGAAACCTTAACTCAGAAATTCTTCTTCACTCCTCACACCTGCAGTGGTACACCTTATCTCTTACCTCAATCAAATTATCTGAAACTCTACCTTCTACCAGTGTTTCCCATTAGTAATTTATCATGTCCTCCTACTTTTCCTCTGACACTGTGAATGACCCAGAAATCTCACTCCTGTCAGAAAATCCTGCTGCAAACCATGTGCACAGTCAGTGCTGCCATGAGAAGGCAGATGTCACGCTCCTTGCTCATCCAACTCGCAGGACACCTTTTCCATCACAGCATAAGAGTCCATACATTCAGCGAGGCTTGTCTTCAAGTTAGTTTTGTATGCTGTGGGCAAGTTGGTCTTGCAAGAAGATCCTCAAGCCTACCCAATAACACCCAAGGACAAGCATTATATCACATACAGCTGAAAAGACTGCCTGCAAGTAGATTTGAGTGGGACCTGAGAGAAACAAGAAGCTGATACATATTTTTGTAGCTTCTACAGTCTGTCATGGTCACAGAATCACAAAATATTCTGAGTTGAAAGGAACCCACAAGGAGCATCAAGTTGAACTCTTAGGAAAATAGCCCATTCTGGGATAGAAACTGCAACCTTTGCATTATTAGCACCATGATCTAACCAACTGAGTTAATCTGTCATGGTCTCTGAGTGATGGAGGCTGATACACGTATAAGACATCATCAGAGCTTTAGACAAAGCTTTATGAGACCTTCCACTAACCTGAGAGAGGAAAATCACTTAGTTCCAGGTCAAGTTAGATGAGAACAGAAAAGCAAAAGTATTGCAGTAACTGAGGTAATGTTTTGGCTCTGTTGTTTTGCAATTTTGGTGGTGGTCATTTTTGATTTTTAAAAATTAAGGCCTATTGACCTAGTAAGGTAATGAAAACAAAAGGATTTTTTATTCATCCTTGACTCCTCCACAGCACTTTGAGACCTGGTGTATTGTGTTTCTCTCTCAGATGACTAACTTGTCCATCCTTTTATGTCAAGCAGTAGAAGTTGGTAATTTGTTACTAAAGCTTTATTTTCAAGACCTTAGGAGGTCTTCTATTATCTGCCAGGAGCATCCCTTTCATAAATGTTCTTAAATTTGTGTACCTCCCATTTATCATTGCTTTTTATGCAATATATTCTCATATGTTCTTTACAGCATTGAGTCTAGTTGCTAAAAGGTTTTGACATTATAAATGGCCAAGATTCAGAGAAACAGTAAATACTAAAAGCATGTCTTGTATTGGACTTTAGCATTTCTGAGAGCTTTTATAGCATGAATGCAATAGTAAAAATGAAAAAATAAAATCTAGCCAATGTAATCCTTCTTTTTCCATCTTCCTTTTTCCCAAGAATTTAATTTCCCAAGAGCTACATTGCACTATTTTTATATCTTAGTATAAATCACATATGCTTTTATTATCCCCCTCTTTTAAAAATTTATTTCTCCAATGAATGCACTGAAGTTTAGAAAAGTCAATTGATTTTAAACAAAATGTCATAAAAATGTCATTTCTGGTCAAAATGTTCCAGGTTAAAATCCTGGCTAAAGTCCTAAGTAAAAGACCTTCTGGGTTAAATATGACTCCTTGATATAAATCCCTAGAATTTTGTGTTATGATTGGATTCTGTTCCCAGGAAAGGGTAAGCACTCACTAAAGCTTTTCCAGCATTTTAGACATCTTATGCAAATTTGTTGTTTTTCCAAACAGTCCCTCTCTTAGTGGAGACACAAATAGCATTTCCCACCCTTATTCTGTTCCTGATCCATGAGGCTTGTAAGGACTTAAAGGCCACTATGCCTCTGTGTCTTTGTCAAATTTGGTGCATACAAGTTAAGACTCAAACTAGGCTCAGAAATCATTACAAAGACATGTGCTGCAATTATATATTCCTGATTTCCTTGTGAAATCAGATTAAACTCAATGCATCCCTGTAATACATGCCTACCGATCTCCTCTTAAACACAAATACAACGGGCTCTTTTTTTTCAGTGCAGTGGAGTAACTGCTTTTACTGCTTAAAAACCACAGATTTCCCACTGTGGACCTTACTGATTCCATGCAATAGTAAACTAAGCAAATCTGGCTTCACAGAGAAATGTGTTGCAAAGCATCTGTTAGAGGAATTTCTATCCTCATTAAGAAGAATATAGAAGTTTTCTTTATAAGGCAAATTAAATAAAAATGAGATGCTGGATACAGGTATTTCACCTCATTCATATAGATGGAGTAACATTGTGCAGTGACTTTACTTTCCCCTGGCTTCAGATGTGCACAGCCTCAGACATTATATTATCCATGGGTTTGGGACTTTCTTCACAAGTAGAATTACCAGAAGCTCAGAATAAATCCTCAGATATAGACCTCTACTGGCTTCACTGCCAGCTCTGTCAGATAGCTGTGAAAAAGCCAATATATACATAAGAAGTTCTACAAAAGAGATTTATTATAATTTCTTTTGTTTTAACCCCCCAGTTTTAGCTAAAATAATACCACTGAACACCAATAAACTGCTGATTTTTTTCCCCTAAAGGTGCTATACAGAAAGTGCTCATGCTATGAAATGTGTTATTCTATGTAGATGGAGACCAGAAGTCTTTTCTCACAGTCCAGATGCATTTCAGGCATGCATTGCCCCCCTTCACTCCATCCTCATCTACCCCTCATCACATGACTCAAAACACAGTGGCTTGAGAAACCTGAGAGAGGTAACACAAACTCTTACTCTGATTCAAAGCTTAATTTCTCTTGTGCTATTTCTCAGGAAATATGACAGGAGCAGTATGACAGTATTGGAAAGCCACATGGATCAGATCTTTCATCAATGCAGTTCACTGTTTTAATCAGACTGTAGCGTATAAATAAGATTTTACATGTATATATATGTACCAACACTTGAGTTGTCTAGCTATGACAACATTGATCGGTGCCTGACAACTAAATCGGATAGACCAGATTGCCAGGTAGATCACAATTAACAGTGAGATCACTGATTCAAAGTGAAATAGAATATAATACATTTTCTAGCTTGCTAACATTAATTTTAACAGCCCTACTATAATGCAGAATTATTGAACTAATTCTTATGCCTCTGCAACTTATTGCCCTTGAGAGCAGTTCTTCACTGCTTGTGTATAATGTGAATTAATCAATAGGTTCTGTCTAGAATAACTAAATCATCTGTTAGATTTTATACAGGATTTAAAGCTGTATGACCAAAAGGAAAAAATGGACTATTTTTTTTCTATGACACAAAGAATATATTATGTTTTAAATGTGCATGGCCAAAAATAACTTCATTTCCTCCAGAGTATGTAGAGACTAGACAAAGTCTTATTTTTGGTAAATATTACATTTTTAGTTCACTCAAATATTATTTGATCCAAGAACTGAAAATAGCAAAAAGATAAAAGAGATAAAAGTAGCATACAGCAGTAATTCTTAAGTCTTAATGTTTGATATATAGTTAAAAGTCTTTCCCAGAGAAGTCTCAACTGCGTTACCTCCCAAATTTGAAGAATATAGCTGATTTACATCTGCATCCAATATTTGTAAATCCATTTAAACTGTTGGCATACTGGCCTTCTCCTTTTAAAAGGTTGGGTAAGGCAAAATGTTGTATTTATGGCTTAAATTTCAAAGGTTATTTTCTCAAGGCCATTAGCATTGTGATGAGAGTAAGAAAGAGTTACATATTCAGAATTTAGTGTGCTTTTGTTAATGTTAATTTGAACTGAATACTCAGAAAGTCAAAAAAGAAACCCACATAATAAACAACAAACCACAAGGTTGTTGGCATTTTTGGCTTTGATTATATGCTGTGCCCTTTATTTTTACTGTCTGAGCCCTCATTTGTATTTTAAGACACTGGTTTCACCAATTTCACTCATGATAAGCACAGCTGTGTCTTAGTAATAGCAGAAGTATGCTGCATAAAGTTTTAATTATGTCTGAATGAGAGCATACACTTTGATGTGTCAGACTTCAACAGAAGTCTTCAGGTGGTGGAAATTACAGCATCATGCAGCCTAAAGGCTATTGTTTTCTGTGTTCTGAGCAGTGAGTTCTCCAGATCCTCTCAGTTGTCTGCTCTCACCTCTTTTTTGTTCCACCATTAGCAGGAATCTCTTTCCTCCTCCACCACACTATATACAGTCAAATATGACCTCATCTTTGCTCTGGCTTTGTTTAGCAATTTCTTGCCAAAAACACTGGACAAAGTCATGCCATCCAATGTGCTGGAGGCATTTTAAATGATAGCTTTACAAAAAATGTTGTAGGTGGTGCTGTAGCCCCATTCCCTGGGAACATACTGCAGCTTAATCCTGTTCTGCGGCACATGCTACAGCCTATGCCAGACCTGTGAACAGTAATGAGCTTGTATAAGACCTACAGGTATCAATACCTTCAGAATTTTCTGAATGTGCCAACATTCTTGTCAACAAAAATGTCACAGTAATCTTCCAAACCTCCCCTCTATGCCTCCCATTTCCTACTTACATTTTCAGACCTTTCAAGAAAATGTAAAGTGAACAGGATCTAAATATTCCCTTTCTCTTATCAATGTCTGAAAAGAACATTAAGCTTATATGAATTTGGGGAGTTTTTGTTCTGTTTTACAAGCTGTTCCTGTAATTGAATAGTAAGACCCATGTACACTTTTCTGAGTGTGGAGCAATTAACATGAATGCTCTGGAATCACAGAATCTGGACAAAGTATTTCAGAAATAAGCATATTTTGTGGCTGAGTAGATTACATGCATACAACATGGGAAGGGAGGATACAGCTTCAATTAAGTCCACATTTCCAACTTGATTTCTTTGTGAGAAACCTAGAAGCTGATGCATCTGGATATACTTTTTTCTAAAGTGGTTTTATCTGGATAAATCCCTTTATTGGAAAATCCACTGTCAAATCACAACTCATCATTTGGAACCTTGTGTCTTATGAAAAGACCAGGCACAAGAAGATGTGACTAACAAGAGAGCAGCAAAGCTGTCTCAGTTAAATTGGTTTCTTGACTCTAAGAAGCTCTACACTTGTTAAAAAACCAAAATAGTGTAACTAATTTTTGCATGGGGTGAATCATTGTAGTTCTGTTGCTTTCAGTACAGCCATGACAATCTTATATAATACAGCAGCTACTCTCAATACCGAAACCAAGACTCTGCAAGTGTGGAAATATGTGGCTGATGGTAACCCCAAACTTGTATTCATCAGTTTTTTCATCACTTTCTTATTTAATCATCACCCTCTTGTTTAAAAGCTAAATATGTCCCACAGAAACATAAATTACAATTCAACATGATCATTGCAGCCAAATGGAGAAGGTATAAGTAGAACACTAAAATTTACAATTCAGAGATCGGAAGTATCAGTTTCCCCTCACCCTCCCCAAGCACTTTTCCATAATGATGTGCTGCTTTGTAAGCCAGGTCAGTTCCCAGTGGTCCCTCTGGCAGCTGCATTGCTTGCTTTGGAGTAACACTAAGGAACTAGCCTGATACAGCCTGCAGTGTCCTATATAGGGAGGTTTATGTTATTTTAAAGTAAGGAAAAGAATCACAAAGTTATTTTGGCTTATAGAATACAACTGCAGAACTTCAGACTCAACAGGGCAAGAGATTTATCTTGGATCAGACAGGATGTCTCTTTCTGCAACTGAAATTTTGTGATTGTGTTACATGACCGCAATAGCCAAAGTCATACAGATATTAATGTCTTTGGCTACACTCTCATATCTGGAACGTGAACATCTGCAGTGACCTGAAATGACCTAGAGAATTCTGATATGATGGAAAATAAAGACAGGTTTTTAAAAAACACTGAATATGTATCTAGAGCCGATTCCCAGCAGATGGGTCTGTGCCAGACTGAAGGGGAATCAACAGAAAGATGCACATCCTGACCAGGAGGAAAAACAGTGTTCGAAAGAAATACCAGCAATACTGACATTATCTTCATACACCTGTCTCATTTGGCAATTTTTGGTGGTTAATAGTGGCCACTACTAATGACTGAAAGTAATATCTACTTAGAAACACACAGAATCACAGCAGTCTGCTAATAACAAACGATCAACTTCTGAAGCAGTGCTGTATTGAATAATGTATGTAGATAAAAAAGAGTGGACACTTTCAGTGTTGTCCTTCCTTTTACAACTTTTCCTTGCCTTCATAAACACTTTTGCAGAAAGGGGTACCCTCATCCATTGGTTTGATCACAGAGTCAAAAACTTCATATTGTAGCAAAGAACTCCTTGTAAGCAAAGGAAAAATTAGCTGTGAGGGACCTGACAGAGCTTCTTTATATATATATATACATATTTTCATACACACACACACACAAATGCACACTCACACACATTCACACTCATACTCACACGTGTTTTCCACAGGAAATGTGGCTGGAGAAAAGAGAGCTTAGATCCTTTGAAGTCTCTTATTTTTCTAGCTATTAGAAGTAACTTTCTCAAAGAAGTGCCAAGGACCTGACACACAGGGTCTTATTATTATATTCTTACTGACATATATGAAAACATGAAGGGAGGGTGCAAAGAGAGTGAAGCCAAGCTCTTTCCAGTGGTGCCCACTGACTGGAAAAGAAGTCATGGGCACAGCTGAAACACATGAAACTCCCGGAGCATGAGGGAACCTTTTTTCTCTGTGAAGGTGACTAAGCATTGGCACAGGTTAGTCAGGGAGTTTGGGGAGTCTCCAGACTTGGACATATTCAAAACCAATCCAGGCATGATCCTGGGCAGCAGGCTGTAGGTGGCCCGAGATGAGCAGTGGACTGAACCAGAAGTCCCTTCCAATCTGGACCATTCTGTTCTTCTGTGACCAGAGGACAGGATGACAACAGATGGTCAAGCCTACCTTTACAGTTCCTTCACACTTTACCTCCATCCAGAACTGATTCTGACAGTACATCAATTGTAAAACAGTTGCGGAAGTGTCTTGGAAAACAAAAGGAACAGAACATGTCTGAGCACAACATTTTGACAGAGCGGAAGCTAACCTCTTGAGACATAAAAAAAGGTGGAAAAGATCCAGATAGGCCATATACTAATATATAGCTAAAAGAATCTATATCCTATATCTATATTTATTAAAAAAGGACAAATTAGTAGATTCTAAGGTATTGATTTTCCCCAATTTTTTCTTAGCCTTTCATTTCAATACTTTTCATAGTGAAGAGAGCCTCTGATTGACTTCTCACTTTGGAAATCCCATTTTATCCTCAACATAATGTGCCACTAAGAAGAAATTGTCTAAAAACCAAAGACTGAATAACTCCTGCTGTGCAGACTGCCAGACTGCGCAGGTAGTTAACCATGGTAGCCGTGTAATGCACCAGAAGCCCACAAACCTGTGTTCTGCTCTCAGTCAGTGCTGCTGAGAGATGTTTGTATAGATATGTTTGCACACATATATCCCCTTTATTTCTTAAATTTAACTTATCCAATTGCCCCTTCATAATAATAAAATTTTCTTTCTGAGATTGCATGATCCAAAATGCACGAGTGTGACAAATTCATTCAAATTATGCAGCCACTCTGGAATTCTCATAAACATTAAAACACTATGTGGCAACAGATTTCTATTTTTTTTTTTAACAAGAACTGCTCAGTCTAGCTTTCAAGCAGTTGGTAAAGCATTTGCAAACAGCAGGGCCTTATGCTGCTTTATCCAGTTTTGCCTATGTGGCAGCTACAGATATTTCAGACTAAAACTGGATATTTACTGCTCATTTATTTCCATTAAGACAAGTCTGAAATGAGCCCTTGTATTTGTACTCAGTCCAGTAGTAGGACAGAGTGAAAACAGAAGCCTAATTCTCTGGCACGTTTCCTGCACCCAAATGCAACAAGAATGAAGGAGATGTGGAGCACTTCAAGTAGGAATGGTTGTGGTTTACTTCTTGAAAAAAAACCCAGCAACAAAGAGTGGACACAAGGCAGAGAAACAATATGATGAAAAGTGAAAAACAAAGCACATGCCCTCCGCAGACAGCTGGAAAAATAAGAGTTCCAACTTCAATTTGTGTATTCCTGGACTGGCCAGTTCTGTAGTCTATTTGTATGTGGAATTATAAATCCTTCAGCTCTTTCAGAGGATCAGGTCCTGACTGCTGAAATTATTCTACCTGGCTGACAGACTTTCAGTCTTTTCTTTCAATTTCATTTCTGTTGGAAATTGTGAAACATAACCAAGTTCACAGAAGGTTTCTTCATTACATGTATTACTCCATCACTTATATATTGAACTTCTAGGAATCCTTCCAGAGTTCTCTTGCTTTAGAGAAGCACTACAGAAAAGAAACAATACGGTAAGGAACACATATAGTTTCAATTTTTAAAAATTTTGGCTCAGGGAAAGATAAAATTGAAATTACTTTTGAATATTTGTCATATTTTTCCTCTTAATTTCCAAGAGGATCCCAAGCTGAAAGAGGAATCCAATTGATTGGATGCCTAAATGTAATCTTTCTTGACTTTTTGTTTCATGTCTTTGTAATTTCGTCCTACATATTTATGGCAGTCATGCTCTTTTGATGGTAAAAATGAATGGAAGTTTAATGCTTAGCTTCTGAACCAGATTCACTTACGACAAAATGTGTTTCAGCTCAAAAAATGAACCCCTGCAAAGTATCATCTAAATGTATGATCTAACTGTTAAATGCCTTAATCAACATCCGATCTAAAACATGATTACAAAATAATAGGATTTTTTTCAAAACACACACTGCTTGACTGTTTTCTTTATACAAACTGATCCAGTGGCTACCTTTTTCCTTCTACACTTTCCTACCTTCCATAGGACTTTCTTTCAAACCATACACTGGTCAATGGAGTTACTGTTGGAATTACAACAGTCTGGACTCACACTTTGTGAAAGATGTTTTTCTAGGTGCAGATCTGTTAAAGAAATTACTCACTGCCATGTTTTAACAATTTGTTTGGTGCAGCTTCGCTTCATTTGTCCCCAGCATGCTAAGCATGGTAAGAGGCCATGTGGAGCAGAACTACTTACTTTAGAATCACATTTAATAACTTACATTTTTAAGCACAGATTTTGCAAACCGTATTTAGAACTGGGGCCAATCAGAGTTCTATGCTTAGATAACATACTCTTCAGGCATGCACTTCACAACTAATTGTTTTCTAATGCCAGTGAACTGAGTACATAATGTAGAAATACTTGAATAAAGAATAAAAGTAATCCCTCTAAATAATTGCTTCATTTGTCTTTCTGGAACATGTTTATTTTTCATTTCCATCTCTTCAATGCTCACACCAGAACTACTGAAGATAATAAAACTAGATCATAGAATTATAGAATCAGCTGGGTTGGAAAAGACCTCTGAGATCATCAAGTCCAACACTTGATCCAATACCACTGTGATTACTAGATCATGGCACTCAGGGCCACATCCAGTCTCACCTTAAAAACCTCCAGGGATGGCAAATCCACCACCTCTCTGGGCAGGATGTTCCAACACCTGATTTCTTTCTCTGTAAAGAATTTCTTCCTAATATCAAACCTAAACCTCCCCTGGCACATCTTAAGCCTGTGCCTTCTTGTCCTACTGCTGATTGCCTGAGAGAAGAGACCAATCTCCACCTGGCTACAACATCCTTTCAGGGAGTTGTAGAGAGTGATAAGGTCACCCCTGAGCCTCCTTTTCTCCAGACTAAACAACCCCAGCTCCCTCAGCCTTTCCTCACAGGACTTATGCTCCAGTCCCTTCACCAGCCTCATTGCTCTTCTCTGGACCTGCTCTACCACCTCAATATCCTTCCTAAACTGAGGAACCCAGAACTGGACACAGCACTTGCAGTGTGGCCTCACCAGTGCTGAATACAGGGGAAGGATCATTTCTCTGGTCCTGCTGGCCACACTATTCCTGATACAGGCCAGGATGCCATTGGTCATCTTGGCCACCTGGACACACTGTTGGCTCATGCTCAGCCTCCTGTCAATCCAGACCCCCAGGTCCCTTTCTGCCTGGCTGCTCTCCAACCACTCTGTCCCCAGCCTGTGGTGCTGCATGGAGTTGTTGTGGCCAAAGTGCAGGACCTGGCATTCGGCCTTGTTAAACCTCATCCCATTGGAATCAGCCCATCTCTCCAGCCTGTCCAGGTCACTCTGCAGAGCCCTCCTGCCTTCCAGCAGGTCAACATTTCCTCCCAACTTGACGTCATCAGCAAATTTGCTAATGACGGACTCAATCCTCTCATCTGAATCATCAACGAAGATGTTAAACAGGACTGGACCCACTGATCCCTGGGGGACACCACTAGTGACTGGCTGCCAGGTGGATGCAGCCCCGTTCACCAGCACTCCCTGGGCCTGGCCATCCAGCCAGCTCTTAACCCAGCACAGAGTGCCCCTGTCCAAGCCATGGGCTGCCAGCTTTTCCAGGAATATGGTATGGGAGATGGTGTCAAAGGCTGTGGAAGTCCAGATAGAGACATCCGCAGCTCCACAGCATTCCCTTCATCTAGCAGGTGGGTTACCTGATTATAAAAGGAGATCAGGTTGGTCAGGCAGTACCTGTCCCTTCTAAACCCATGCTGGTTGGATCTAATCCCTTGCCCATCCTGAAGGTGCGGTGTGATTGCACTCAGGATGATCTATTCCATAATCTTGCCAAGCACTGAGGCTGACAGGCCTGTAGTTTCCTGGGTCCTCCTTGCAGCCCTTTTTGTTGATTGGTGTGACATTGGCCAACCTCCAATCATCTGATAATATTTCAAAATTTCAATTTTGTCTGTTTGAATTGAAACATAAATAGTAAGTGTAAGCACTTAAAGTGCAGGCATTCAAAGCATGTATCGGTACATGTTATTCAATATTGTTCAATATTCCTCAGGGAGAGAGGGAGAAATAAAAGTATCTAATATTTTAGTTTTAAAGGAAAGGATATTTAAAATATATCCAAATTTTCACAGAAGTACACAGAAAACATGGATACTAAAATGTTAATAAGCAAATAAATAGGTAGGACGTAATCTCAAAGTTCTGGAGAGTTCAAAGTGAAGAAAGGGAGGAGTCTTATCAGGAAGAGTGGCAATAGTCTACTGTCTAAAGACAGAACTGTCTGACTCTTGCAGATACAGAGTTAATTTCAGCCTTGCTTGGAGACTTTAAAGTGAGTAACAGAAAGATTTCAAAAGACAGATTCTCAGTCACAAAGCAAGACTGTATCCTCTGAGTACAGTACCCTTTAAAAGAGGGCTGGAAGACATAAACTTTATAAAAAGCTATGCATACTTCATCATAAATGCTCCCATTGATATCTGCTCCATGAATTGGAGATACTTATTCCATGACCATAGAGTACAAACCCTTCCACATTCAGACTGCAGTGGTTAGAATCCAGTGTTATATCCGGGTGGAATTGAGCAACAGTGTACCCAAAAGAGGATGACAGTTCCAGTGTTGCTTTGCAGGATCATCTTCACGAGAAGCATTATGTTTTGCTTCCAACTGTCAGGCAATAGGGGATGTTGTGTATATCAGCCAGTTAGAAGTGTTAAAATATTTATCTCCAAGGAAGTACATCAGATCTAGAAAGTTCAGAGTTAACCAGTCTAAGCCAAATCTGGTCTGATCTAATAAAGAGCCATTTGAGAGCAAATTTAGAACAGGGGATCTTCAGAGTTCCTTTCTTTTCAACCTGAATTTCTATTTTTTTTTTAAAGTGAAAAAACATCTTTTGTAGCTGTCATTACTCACTGATACTCACTGTGAATATATTTGACATTTCAAAGAGAACTAGGAGGCAACAAGTTTGCTCTGAGAGCTTTGAGATCACATTGCAAAATTTTTATGTGTGCAGTTGAAGGCAAGAACCAGCTTCTTTGATTTGCCAGGGATATGACATGACTAGAAAAATCTTGGAGGAGTGGCAGAGTAGCAGACAGCATTTCTTTTGAAGAATCATTCATAAAAAGGTTTATAGAGAAGCACATGGGGGTGAGAGGGAGGGGTCAGCAACAAGTGCTAGGAAATGAGGGTGAATGGGAATTGTAGTAAAAAAGAAACATGGGAGAGGCCTCAGGCTCCTGAAATGCTATGGAAAGTCATGGCATTAATTGTAAGGCGAATACCAAGGCTACAAACACCTAAACATTCATACAGCTTCGCTTGCCAGGTATTTTCCATCCTAGTAATTTACATGAACACAATCCTGGGAGGTGTGGAAGAGCAGCTTCTGAAGTTCTCCTTCTTTCAGTTTCAGAAGTTATTGGACATTTTCAAACCTTTTCTCAAGATGTAAGTAGGCTGTGGGATGGTGTTTTTTAGACTGATTCAGAATGGCCCTTAGAGATGTGACTTTTGGGACACTGCCCCACTGATGTGAGTACTCATGTTCTAAAAGCATGGACATGCTGAAATACTCTCCTAACTGTGGCTGTGCTATCTTCTTATTCATAATCATCTCATTATTAGTAAAGTAATGTGAAATTTACAAAACAGATCTCTGACAATCAAAACTAATGGTGTATTTAAACTGCTGACAAGCTTTGTGCTTTTAAGAAGATGATAAAGTTTCCCTCTGCTATCTGGTGATATCCTCATTGTTCCTGACTACAGATTTTTTTTTTTGGCTAAATTTATGTTGAATTCACATCCCACTGAAAATTTTCATAGCTACAGCAAAATAATCCTACCCAATATCATTACCATGAAAGACTAATGGATGTCTTACTGATAGGTAGCTAATGTAAAAGTTAATGGCTAAAGGATTATTTGTTTAAAATGGAAAGAAAAAGCAACTTTGTGTGAAGAGTCACTAAAACAGATGTTTCTTAGATAGAGATAGGTTTTCCAGCTCTGTAATACAAGATATTGGGGAATCTGCCTGTTACTGTGTTTCTTACAGAACTGATTTGTCAAGCCCTTGTATAATTCTATGATCTGACTACAACCAGTAGGAAATCAAACTTTTATGTCCTCACTGATCATATACACTGTGGAATGGATTATAAAATGGAAAATATTTTCCATGCAGCAGGGAGGGTTTTTTTTATAATTAACATGCTTGATATGCCTGTCTATACTAACAGCACTCAAAGTGACACAGTCCTGAACACTTTGCTAAAGCAAATCATGACAGAAATTAATAGCATTTATATTGTCTTTCACAAATAGCATTATTCTAGAAGGACTACGGAGTAAAATTCTTCTTTTATCTTGTTATGTTTCTTTCAAGCAACTCTTCTATGTCAAGTTTACTAAATAATATGAGATTTTTCACTGATATACAGAAAGTAATTTTGGAGAACTACAATCTCAAAAGCCTCAGAATAGATAGTCCTCTGTTACCTGTAACAGAAAACATAAAAATGAGCACAGGACTAAGCAAATACTTTGTAAAAGAACTAGAAATGTTTTAATCCTTGCAACAGGTTTGAAGGAAGAATGTGGAGAATGTGGAGGAAGAAATTGAGACAAATGAGGTAAATGTTACACAAATAATTTTCTAATACATGTCCTCAAACTAACAAGTCATAGAGGTCCTGCAGAATCTTAGTGAAAACATTGCAAAGTATTATTCCTAGGAAGTCTTGATGTTGCAAATTCTGATTGCTTTTGCATTTTAAGCATATGTTGTTGCTTATAAAAAGCAAACAGTGAGCCCAGCAAATCTATTGCAAAACTACTTGGCAAGAATTTACCTTCTTGAGATAAATCAGACTGTGTCTCAGTACCCATCCCTGAGCTACTAGGATTTACTGTGGAATTTAGCGCATTGCAAAGGAGAGATGGTGGGTCTGTTAAGTGGTGGTTGACATCTGACTGTGGTAAGGAATTTCTTCCTAATACGAAGTCTAAACCTATCCTTTTTTAGTGTAAAGCCATTCCCCCTTGTCTTATCACTACATGTAAAAAGTCCCTCTCCAGCTCTCTTATAAGCTCCCTTTAGGTACTGAAAGGTGCTATAAAGCCTTCCCTTCTCCAGGCTGAACAATCTCAGCTCCAGCCTCAGTTGGTGATTTCCCAGCTCTCTGATTTGTCGAGGTCTTTCTGCAGGGCCTCCTTGCCTTCAAGGGAGTCAACAGCTCCTCACAGTTTTGGGTCATCTGCAAACTTGCTTAGTATCCCTTCCAGACCTGCATCCAAGTCATTGATAAAGATGTTGAAGAGCACCAGGCCAAGGATGGAGCCCTGTGGAACCCCACTAGTGTCAGGTCACCAGCCTGAAGTTACACACTCACTACTGCCCTCTGTGCTCGCCCTGTGAGCCAATTGCTCACTCACCACATGATGTGTTTATCCAGCTGTATGCTGGACATTTTGTCCAGAAGGATCCTGTGAGAGACAATATTGAAAACTTTACTGAAATCCAAAAAGATTACATTAACTGACTTCCCTTGACCAGCCAGGTGGGTTACCTTGCCATAGAAGGAGATCAGATTTGGTAAGCAGGACTTTCCTCTCATGAAGTCGTGCTGGCTGTGGCCAGGGACACCGTTGTCTTTCGGGCATTTTTCAGCACATCCCAGGATAATCTTCTCCATAACTTTACCAGGCACTGAAGTGAGACTGGCAGGCCTGTAGTTTCTGGGGTCCTTCTTCTTGCCCTTCTTGAAAACTGGGACAATGTTTGCCAGCTTCCAGTTAGCTGGAACCTCTCTGGATTCCCAAGATCACTCAAAAACCATCCTGAGAGAGTTTACAATGACATCAGCAGGTCTTTGAGGACTCTGGGATGAATCCCACCCAGTGTCATAGATTTTCAGGGATCCAGGGGGAGCAGCAGATCCTGCACAATTTTAGGGTTGACCGGAAGATTATCATTCTCACAGTCATGGTCCATGACTCTCAGGAATCACAACTGAACTGGGAGATGTCGAACAGGTTTCCATGGCTCGGCAAGATTTCAGAATTTACTGAGGGAAGTGGGGAAAATTGTTGGAAAAATATCAGAGTTTTCTTTTACATTTAAACCCTCTTTCCCAAATTATTATTGCTCTTGTTATTTTTAACAGGGTCAGAAAGTCCTAAGAAAAGTAGATGCTTATTTTTTCTGGAGCTAAATCTGTATAAAGCTGGTTCTGCAGCTCGTTCACACTTCTGCAGTCTTTCCATAATGAAACTTGTGAGGAAAGCATAAGCCTTTTTAAGGAAGGCAAAGGTACGAGCTAATAAAACTTACGCTTAATCATAGCAGGTTTGCCTTGGCCTTGGCATAGTTTCAAATGCAAGGATATATCCAGCAGCAATTAAACCCAATTTGGTCTGCAATAGAAATAAAAGAGGTAAATAAAATCCCTAGCACTGCCTCAGCAGGTCCCAACTTGTTTTCTGCACACTGTGAGCTTTATGCTGTTGGCAAGAAAGAAGACACCCACTTGCTGTCTCAGTGATGGCTGGTGCCCAAGTCAGAGTACATGAAAATCTGAAATGAATAGTTATGGAATAGGCTTCCCTCAGGGGAAACAGAATCCTTCAAATCTTGTAAAAGCCTTGCATCTTTTCACTGGTCAGCTTATGCCTGGAGCAACAAGAGCTGTATTCCTTCCAAAACTAAAAACCCCAAATCCTTCCTAGCTCTTGCATTAATTTTAGCGTTCAGTTCATCCAAATGAACACTGATGTAGGAGAGTGGAAGAACTAAGCCACTATTAGTACATAAAAGCTCGTTTCCTTTATGAGTAACTGGAGACCATCTGCTGTAACCAAAAATTATTAGAAGTTGACAGGTATCCAAAAGCAGTTTTCCTTCATTAATCTCTGTAGATTAACTGCTGCCCTCTGTGTCACACTTGTGTGTCTTCACTCTGGGTACAAAGAGCACCTCCCCTCACAAATGTGCTGGTTTATGGCCAGAGGTCAGAGGTGTTACAGAAACACCTAAGAAAATAAAATTACTCTCTCTACAAAATGCAGTGCAATCAACTTTTCTTGAGAAGAGTTGTGTTCAAGTACTGCAAAACTGCATTCATCTGTTTGAAATACAAAATAATCAGGGGTAATGAAGTCAGTAACAACACCAAGTTCAGAAAGGGGAGGGTAGTTTCTTTTGAAAAGATGCAGACTTCAAAGTGTCAGTGTTCTACATACACAGAACCACATCTCTGAACAGCTGGCCAAAGCATAAAATGTTTTAATGTAGAGAAGGAGCAGGTAGGCAGCAGTTACAAATAGTAATTTCTTTCTGAGTAATGTGGACATTCCTGTGTGCATTTCCTAATGTACAGTTTAATAAATGACAATTACAATGGACTTGGTCAGCCCATTGGCACAACAAAAAAGACATCAAGAACAGAGACAAAACTGTTCTCTGAAATACTTCAGGTTTTGCTGTTACAAGGTTGCTGGCTTTTGTCAGACACAATAAAGAAACCTTCAACTCTTCTTTTTTTTCTTTTGTCTGCCAAGGAGGGAGGTTCTCAAGGAGCACATGCCATTTCCTCCCTCAAACTTCTTCTCTTGGCCATATTAAAATAACAAAAAAAAGCCATCATAGTTAAAACCAAATTATTGCTACTAAGAAGGCAAGGTGGTTTTCTCTGGACAAAATATCATGTATTGAAGTGTAACTATGCTGCCCCAAAGTAATTATGAGCTGCACACAGCTCTCACTGGTTCTTCTTGTTGATAGTTACTATGTTCGTTACCACCCTAATTATTTTTTGTGTCAATAGTTAAAATGGCATTGCAAATCCAGAAAATATCTGGTTCTTTATTTTGGCAAATGGGCATATTTTTCCTTAGTGTGTAAGTGTAAATAGATCAGTAAAAATATGACAGAACGGGGAATCTAAAGGTCCAGAAAGATTTCATCATCATCGTCTTCAGGGACAGAGTAACTTCTGGCCTATTTGCAATACAAGCTGAGAAAAAGATGGAGTATTGCATAGTGACACTTCTAAGCTTACCAATCTCCAAATCATACAATGCCCATACTACTGTGGGGCTCTGCTCTGCATGACAAACCCTCAAAAACCCTCCACCATACCCTACGTGGGACAGAGCTCAAATAGCAAAATTGAACCAGGGATTTCACACAGGGCCATTTGTCAGGACTTAGATTCCTACCATTCTGCCATTTGTATCTGGCAAGAATTGCTGCTAGAACAGCAGTGGCTGCAACATTGCTCCTGTGCAGCAAAGGCACACAATATGCACAGATGAATAATAAGGCAATATGCTGAAGTGAAAGCCTGGATCCAAAGATCATGCAATGTAATTACGATTTTCTGTGAAACAAGGTTGTCCACATGGTCCATGATGAAAACACTTCAGCTGTAGTAAAAGCCAGGAGAAGCTTTTTTATTCTGCATCCAGACAGGTAACCAAGGCAGTGCTCTCCACTGTACGTTAAAATCTGAAAACATCTCAGTTACAAAGAGGTTCATTTCCAGAGCAGGGACAGAGGCTTTATTGTTCTGTAACAGCTGTAGGTCTAGTGAATTTAACATCCCATGCAAAAACAGTGCCAAAAAGCCACAGCATTCCTCTCTCCTTTTGGCAGTTGCCTTTGGCTGAGGATCTTGCCTTTGGTCCCTGCCTGTGTTATGCTGCAGCTGGCTAACCCGTGTCCAGCCATGAGTCCTGCTGACCCAGGCTCAGACCTCTACCCAAAAACTTGTATTCCTGGCTTGACATTGACCTTCCTCATCCCTGTGGACTTGTGTAGTGATACGGACTCTTGGCTGAACTTGACTTCCATCAACATACTCTGCTCCTTTTGTTTTGTTACTGTGGAACTGTGGCCTTTCTGCTGAAGTCATTTTTTCACATGGTTGGCTTCCAGCTCCCTGGCCACTACAGAGCACCCTGCCTTTGATGTTCCCTGACAGTCTACACCTGCCATCAAGAAAATAAGATTATATATTTAGAGCACAGACATATTCAAGATGTGGCTTTTCAATGAGGAAAAACTATGAATGAAAAAAAAATTCATGTGTCAAAACTTCCTTGTGCCTAGAGAAACATGAAATACGTCATCAGATTAATACAAAGCCAAAACCAAATTTTTAAGTCCAGTAACTTTTAGTCTTCAAAGACAGAATTCTGCCAAGTTATTCTCTGTTAAGATCATATAGCTGTCAAAATTTA
Source organism: Sakesphorus luctuosus (assembly GCA_013396695.1). Taxonomy (NCBI): domain Eukaryota; kingdom Metazoa; phylum Chordata; class Aves; order Passeriformes; family Thamnophilidae; genus Sakesphorus; species Sakesphorus luctuosus. Next base: position 150,472 of record VWZD01010573.1, read on the forward strand.
TATACTAAGGAATACAAATAGAATTTATTAGTGATTTAAGTCACAGCTAAGATAGGCACAAGTCTTTCTCAAGTACTGAATGATTTCCAGTTTGGGAAGTACACATGTATTTGTTTCTGAGTTAAAATCAAGAGAAAGTTGTAGAGACAGTGATTGTACACCTGTGTAAGGTTTTATTGCATTTTATGAACTTGTGGCAACTAAGGGAAGAAATAACTGCTTGTTTTCTTAGTCTTCCAACATACCCCTGTTCAAACCCTCATCTTGCAACCAGTTATATACGAGATTAACTTCTAGGAGCTGAATAAAGCACCAGTTTCAGCAAGGACTTCTTGTTGGCTTTAAGTTTAAAACACCCATAAATATTGCAGGGTGGAAATCTTTCGTAATCTTCACTGATTATCCTAAATTAGAAGGCTGTCTATTTTCTGTGACATATGCATATGAATGTAGCAGGAATAACATAGAATCAGAACAATAAGTCACAGCTTAGCTCATAGAGTCACCAAAACTGATATTTTAGGAGTCTGTCCCATTTAGGCCAGAGTCCTCTGGGTCTGAACTATCTTTTTTTTTTGTCTTAAATTTGAAGCAAGCATATCTGACAGAACAGGATAGTATTTTAAAATAATAAACTCCATGTAACAAATTTTGCCCTGGAGTTAGAGAAGAAATTCTCCTACCTACTCTTCTGTATTGCAAAATTAAAAATATATGTAGAGAAAATATCAAGAAAATGCAATTGGTCTTATGTACTATATTGATCGTGTAAGTCATATTGTTAATATGACATCTTTTAATTTTCTGTCTTTGGACATTTATCAATACTCAGGATCTGTTTTGTTTTGAGCAGTATTTCTTGATATCAGAGACATAACTTTCTATACTGAGAGTTTAACTTGGGCAGTAGAAGAAAGACAACAATTCAGGAGCAAATATCATCCTAATCACTGCAATGACAAGTTTGCTTCTATTAATGCAGAAGTACATTCTGCCTCTGTCCCAAACAGCTGAAGTTTTTCATTATGGTCACTGGGACAGAGTCTTTTTGAGACAGGGATGCAGCAGCTGCAGAGGAGGATGGACCACAGAGTTTGTGGTCAGTATAACCTGTCTGACCATGGGCCCCTGAAAGGTCAAAGAACCAGAAACCATTTTGAACTTCAAAAATCCTTCACCTCCACTTTACACCCTCTTAGAAGGGAGGACCAGAGCATTTCTTCAACATTTTTTCATGATCAGCAGGACCATGAGGAAAGATGAGGAGTCATAAGGTTACAATACCATATTCCTGTGTTCTGCTCCAAGTTTTGTTTTTTTGTTTGTTGTTTTTTTCCCAAAAGCATTCCACAGAACTTCAAAACAAAACAAAATGAGAAAGAAAAGTGGAAGTGGAAAGGGAGGAGGAAGAGGGAAAGGGATACATAAGAAGAGAGAAAGGGAAAAAGGAAGGGTGAAGAGATGTAAAGGAGAAAGGGGAAAAGGGAATACAAAAAGGGTACGTGCTTTGACCTATCTTTAGACAAATATATAAAGTGAAAAAGGGTCAGTTGATTGCATACAAATATTGGTTTTACTGTTATTGATGGCTGAACTAGCATGAGCAGCCTACCAGCTCTCTGATTATTCTAATAAGTCTCAGAAACAGAAGGATTAAGACAGCCAACCACAATCCAGGTGTTTTAGTATTAGCTATAATTACTGTCCTGGTGTTTAACTGCCCTTATCTGTGATAATGGGCAAGTAACTGACAACAAGATTCAGAAGTTAATTAAGTAGGTAATTTTAAGTTCCCTATTCAAGTATCACAGGAAAAAACCTACAAGGGCCCTCAAAGGGTCATGTAGTCCAATCCGCTGCTCCATACAGGGGTAGCCTGAAGAAGCAGGTTACCAAAAGCTGAGTCTAGTCAAGTTTAGAATACTTGCAAGAATGGAGAACCCATAACCTCTCTCAGCAACCTCATCCAGAACTTACCTGTTGTCATGATGAAGAATTTTTTCCTGCCTTGTTCAATCAAAATTTGCTTTGTTTTACCTTTTGACTGTTATTTGTCATTTTGCTGTTTTATCCTTTGAGAAGAGTCTGGCTCTGTTGTCTCCATAGCCACCCATGTAGCAGTGATGAGGACCATGTCATCACCTTACCCATGAGCAGAAACTTCTGAAGATACAGGGTTGCTGAAGGAGTTATGAGAGGCATTTAGGATCTATAAGTCACCAGTTACAGAATATTGAACAGCAACAGCTGACAAAGTGGTGATGTACCAGTAAAGAGAGTGAAGATGCCAAAAATATATACTGTATACTCTAGGCTGCTTAGTAAAAGTTTTGTCTTCAGATGAAGAAAGTCTTAAGTTTCTAAAATGGACTACAAGAGGTTCATTTTAGGAAATCCATCAATCACATGAAAGTGACCCTTAATCTTCAGACTTCCCCTAAAACTTACAAGACGTATTTGAAGCAATCTGGCAATTGAGAACTCTTTGTATCATGACCATTAGAGAGAATGTAGAGAACCATCCAAAACCTGCCAAACTGATTCACTTGCACTTTAAGATGGCTACAGGCCTTATGACCAAGTTCCTCCCTAGTCCTTGTGCAGAGGCACAAGGATGTGGAGACAAGTGCTGAATGCTTCATCGCCGCCTCTGGTTTCAAAAGGCAAAGTTTGCTCCCTCTACATGCTGTGAATCAAAAATGGAAAGGCCAAAGCGAATTTGAGGCACACATTGTCCCATCTTTCTCAGTAAGGAAATAAACGCTACCTACCAACCACTTCGGCAATGGTGTCATTCTAACAGATTTTCCTTTCTGGATTTCAGTCTGCGTTGCTTCCACTGCACTGATCTACACTTAGAGATCTATCCATAAAGAAGGGAAAACACAGCAGAGCTAAGTATTCAAACAGAGGAAAACCAACTTCTGTTCATACCAGATAAACATATCACACAGGGATAGCCAATACTTCAAAATACTTCAATGTACTCTAATTATACACAGAACAGATAACAACACAAAGTATTAAGGGAGATAGTCTAACTTTGTCCATAGCTGTCTTAGGGATTTGCTCCAAATCATGTATTTACTAGTGAAGTTTTGTTCTGATGACTGTATAGGAGCTAAATGAAACAATAGCTTCTTTAGAATGCTCTTTATGGAAATTCTGCAAAGCATATGGAAAAAATATGTCTTGAAACACACCTAGAACATGAAAATATGAGTAACTTCAGTATGTCATAGAGCTCGTAAAGAAATATTCATTTAATGTTCATACTATAAATCCTCAGCGGTGTCTGCTTAACTCCTAGTTGGAGCAGCAGTTTTTTCCAACTTTTTTTTTATTATGAAAAGCTTTTTGTTGAACCAGTGAAAGCTGATGTGGGCAAAGCATTAACAGAGTTGCCACAATTCTGCTCTATCTTTTGAAATTCTGTAAGAGAAATGTTTAAAAAGGAGCTACAATACTTCAGGTCAACAGTGTTCTGTTTATTTTTCTACTTTTTCCATCCTTTAAATTTTATACATGTTTACACTTATACTGAATACCACCCTTACTCCCCATCTCTCCGCGTATCTCTGGACCAGGAAGTTGCCATGTGGTACTTATTTGTCAGATTTGCACTTCATGATAGATGTATGTTTCACTATAAAACAACAAAACCAAAAAACCCAGCAAAACAAAACAAAACAAGCCAACAACCATAGAAAAAGGCAAGAAATACACATGAAGAATGAAGGCCTTGATCATAAGGCAACCTTAGCAGTACTTTGAGTTCAGTCAAGTATTGTTTGTCAAAACCAGATAGCTATACACTAATATATCATAAAGTACTCTAATTAAAATTTTTAAAGTCTTTCATATAAGTGTTTTTACATAATACCATTTCACTACAATAACTGATCAGTTATTTTCATCAAGAGCCAGATTTTTTCAGCTGAGAATACTTGCAAAACTTGCATGTGTCAAATACCTTCTCTGCAACTGCATGTGAAAGAAACTAAAGACAGAAAATAAAAAAAAAATTAAACCACATTCACAGCTAGTCTGAACAGGATGAAATGTTTGCTTGTTTTTTTTATAGTGAAAAGCAGGAAGGGGTTAGAGTCCTACACAGACACACCCACAAGCACCACAAAGTGGCAGTACTGCTGTAGATCATTCATTATAGACGAGTGGTTCCTCCCACCAAACCAAGAGATATGTTGGTTTGGCAAAGTGTTGAAACAGAAGGAATTGGAACAGCTTTTGGAAAGACCAAGAAAAGCTAACACTTTGGCCCTCTGAAAATAAAAATGCATCATATTCACAGAAGTGATGCAGTGTGTTAAGTGGGATGGCAGAAATAAAGATCCTTACTGTGGAGAGACACTGTTCCCTCACACCTCACCCTGTGATCCAGCCAGTGGATTGGTAGAAGGATTACTGAGCCTCATCAATGGATACTTTGATGTTACAAGTTCCAAATATGAGAGGATTCCTAGAAAAGCCTCAGATTTTGCATAATTTCCCCCTCAGTTTGCTTCATAGACCACCTCATACACAGTGCTGCCTAACAGTTAAGCACATTAGTTTTGAGTGTCCACAGCAACCCTTCGACACCTGAAAATATACCTTCTAATGCAATATAACGGTACCGAGCCAGAACTTTTCTGTGGGATACAAAGAAACACAGGGACAAACAGCAACAATGCCAAGTTAACGTATTTTGAGAAATGTTGTACCTGCAGTGTATGCTTGTTAGCTGTGAGTTATCAAATTAAGACATTAAAAATAAACATATACAGTATATACATATCATGGCATGGGGAGGGTGGAAATGGATGTATACTATCATCTGGTTCACTATCTTTGGTACCATAAAGGAAGAGAGAGTAATACATCTAGAAAAGCTGCATAGTTCCTCTCCCACACCAAACAGATCTGCTCTTTCCAGGTATGCTCTTCCCATGAGTATGGCTCATGGCTCAACAAGTTGTAAAACTTTTGCAGGGATCCCTTTTAAATATGGGACTGGATTCTAGCTCAGACATTCAGGTAAGTTTGCTGAAAGGCAATAATTTCCATTAAAAGGCATTTTCAGTTTGGTTTGTCTAGCTTTGGTGAGGCAGTTCTGGCTTCTTCCAAGGCAATTTTATCAATGTTGATGTTAACAGGAGGCAGTGCTGAAAGTCTTGCACAAGACCACAAATGTCAACTGTCTTTCCCTAACTCACTGAGCTGGTCATTCCACTGCAGGAGGCTATGAGATTCCCAGGCATGATTTTCCCCCTCGCACGTATGTGCTGACCACTTCTAATCACCTTGTTCTTACCAGAATGGTTTCCACAACTTTGTGCTCCCACATCTCATATCAAGGTGAGCTGATCAGCCTGCAGATCCCCAGAGCCTGCTCCTTGCCCTTTGTGATCATAGGAGTGACATTGTCTTCCTTCCCGTCCTTAGGATCTTCTGATCAACAGAATCTTCCAAGGACAATAAAAAGTTCTATCTCTATGCCCTCAGCTAATTTGATGAGCCCTCATGAAAATGTTCCATCAGGTCCTGTAGACTTGCATATGTCCATCTGCTTTCAATGTTTCCTCACTCAGTTCTCCTCAAGGAAGGTATATTCATTGCTCCAGGCTTTCCCAGTGGGCTCAGGGACTCAGTTTCCTGAAGGGAAATCTTACCAGTAAAGGGCAAGGCAAAGGAGGCACTGAGTACCTGGGCTGTTTCTATACCACTCTAACCTCTCCTGACCTGACTTTCCTGATTGCTGTACTCTCAGACAGTATCTCTATCTTTTTTCCATGCCACCTGACCATGTTTCCAACTCTCATATGCTTCCTTTCACTGTTTGAGTTTATTCATATGAAATACCACCAGAGATGAATCAGAGCTTGGATGCTACACTGGTTTATGTTCTGAAACTGTTTAGCAGTAAACTCCAATTACAGGCTATTCAGAATATCCACAGCTTATAGGAAACTTTGAAGCATGTCTTGGAGCACTATTCTATTTTCTGAAGAGTCATCAACTTATGCTTTAGCAGGCAGCACAAAATTAAAATTTTCTGAGTGGGTTCTGTTCTCCTTGAGCTAGGTAATGTGTATCACTTGTAAGAAGGGAAGTGAATATAAAATGCAATGAGTAATGACCAGGAACTATAATGCCTTCTTAGTTACTGACCACCAAAAAAGTGCAGAGAAAGTCAAAAGCTATATTTAGCTTTCCAGAGAAGCAGAGCCAGACATCCTGACTACATATGGAACTCTGATTTCACAGTTCAGAGACAGATCTGTCCCAAATAGGACTGGAAGTTAATCCTACCTGAGCAGTTATAAATTACTATGGTAGGAACTGACCACCACAAGAAGTGGATTTAATGGCAGCAGGGAAGGTAGACCCCGAGTCATGAGACCTTGGAGGTTTCCAAGTACAGAATGAGCTGGCTGAAACCCTTTCTTGTTAGTATTTGTCTTCTGTACTGAGGATGAAGCAAAAGACCATGAATGATGGTACAGTTCAAATTAACATCTCTTCACTGTATCACTATTACCAGATCTCTGTCCACTGAACGTTTGGAATAAAACATGCTTGAGTGCCTCCAGAAAACCCTGGTTCTTCTCAGAATCCTTCACAAAAACTTGTTCACACCCTGCTTCTTCTCAGACTGGGATGTAAACCAGCCAAAATTCATTTAAAATACTGCAATTCTTTGGCAGGGCACATTCAGCTCTGGCAGTTGCACCTGTCGTTTCACACTCCTCATAAGCAAATACATTGCAATTGAGGTTTGTCTATTTTACTTGTTCTTTGGAAGAATTCTACCTGCACTCTGCTCTCTGTAGCAGCTGTGACTTTCTGGGTTTTGGAACAGAAGCTACTAGAGATGGGAAGATTACATGAATAAGATTCACCACAGTCTGAATTGCTGGCTAATTTTATTGAGTTTTAAACCTGCTGTAATTGTGTGTGTTGGGTAAATGGGAAAAAACTTTTTTGGAACTTAAAAAGAATGATGATAAACAGACATCCTCTCTTAAATAACTAACATTAATTATATCTAAAATACAGCAATCAGATTTCATTGAACTGTAAAATTCACTGTCTTTCTGTCCAAGGCACACTACATAAATAGGCAAAGCTACTGAATGAATTTGTTCAATTATGACAAAAATTATGAGAAAAAACAGACCAATCCACAGCTCACACAGCAAAGGAAAGGTGAAGAAATCACAGCCAAAGGAACAGGCAGTCTCCAAAACAAGTGTTTGATTTGGTAATTAACATGTTAGAATAAAAAGTAAGATTTTGGAGACCTTTGAATATCCCAAACATAAACGGTGCAATTAAATCTTTCTTCCTGATGTTCATTTATTGAAATGGTCCTTCAAACACCATTTAGTGGCAAATGCAAGCACAATTGAGATTTTGAGTTCTATTCAGATCATGGAAACAATTTCTTACTGCAGGCTTCCAGTGTGACCAGGACGCCTTCAGAGAGGAAATGAAGACAGTTATTATAACACTATATCCACCCTAGCTGGTTTCCCCTTCTGAGGCCTCAGAAAAGGCTCAAAAAATCTTCTGTTGCCTGGTAGAGTAGCTTAGGAAACATGTAGTTTTTGTCCAAGAGGATTAACATGTAAAGGGTGTTACACTGAAAATGAATCCATTTAGAAAAGTGACAGATTGGAACAAATTTTCTAAATCACCTTTGTTCTACTGGTGTTATCAATCTCCTCAGCTACTGAAAGAGATGACCCCAGTTGAACCCAATAGACTTCCTATAGTAACTTACTATGTTTTCATGGAAGGACCTTCTACCAAGTATGAAACTAGGCTCATTAAAAACATGTGCAACAGCTGGTAGCAGCCTGAAGACGTGCCTGACAAATCACAGTGGCTCATTCAATTCAGGCTCAAGTGCAGTTTGATCATGTCCAAATGCTCAGACTGGTACAAGAGGACACAGTGCCATCTAAGGTCTCTGTAGGAAGTACTGTGCTTCATACAGACCAGCAGCACTGGAATTGTGTTCTGTCTTTGGAAAGAGTGGACTGAGCCATCCCAATCCCAGGTGGGAATACACACATTTAACGCTTAAAGTGCATCCAGCAATTACCTGGTAGAAACAAGATTTCAGATGTATATACATGTTTGTTTACACTCATTCTGTTGGTTCATTGTGAGGAGAAGTTCCAGGTAGCTGCCTTTAGAATCACACCAGTTGATCATCAGCCAATGGAAGTCAATAATTCAGTATTCCTCCATTAAATTCAGCAGGTCGTGAGGGCAAAGTTTATGTCAACAGCCTAATGACAGCCCTTCTGTGTACAAAGAGCCAGTGAAAGAAACAAATATTTACTTTATGTAAACTATTGCTAAGCATGTTACTCAGGCCAAGAAAGCACTGTTCAGTTTGGCTAATAATAAAACACAGATGTCAATGAGAAATTTCTAAAGCTTCTTTCAGAGCTCATAAACATAATATAAACTGCAGAACCACATTCATTTAAACAATTTTTTTCTATGTTTTTTTTAAGTGCATGCACTGATTTGACTGCTAAGAGCTGAAAAACACTGATAACTGCCTAGATAACCTAGAAGGATAAATGTGATTTCTGCAAGAGGCTAGAGCAAGTCATAGGGAGGAGTTTATCATTCAAACTTCAGGGTTAGAATTGAGATTTTCTAACTTTAATTCTCTCTCAAGTCTGGGTGCCAACATGTTCAGAACTGCACCTTCTATTCGCTAAGTTATTTGATTGTTAAAGATGCAAAACATGGAAAAGTAATCCAGGGTAATCAGGGTGAGACAAGATAGAGTCTCTGGCACAGTTAAAGGCCAAATACATGCCTCCCAAGGCAGATAGGAGAAGACAGACTACACTTGCATGAGCAGAGAGATACATGCTTAATTGTCAATTGAGCTAAAGAGAAGGGATGAAGTAATTTAGTAAGATATTAACATATCTATAATCCTCCCACACAATCGCAAGTAGAATAGGGTACTATATTTGCACAATGTTTGTGAAAACAGGAGAAAAACTGCAAAAGCCCTCCATAGTTCAAATAGCACTGTGTTTGGGTGAAGAGGAAGAAGGCATTTTATTCCTTATCTTTTGGTACATGTGCAAAGCCAGCTGCAGTGAAATGGAATAAAATCATTCAACAGATACAATAAAAAATTTAGGATTCTAACTCAGGAAATCTGCTGAGATTTCAGAACTCCTGTTCAGTTTCACTCTAACAGAAGATCACAGTGTATCTTAAAAGTTTTGGTGAAATAATGACCAAATCACATCAATTTGCAGATTGTGAAATTGAATTTTAAAGTTCTGAATTGAATATTTCAAATTTTTAAACATTACTTTACAATTGGTAGTTCATTACTTTAAATATAAGGTTTTAAATGTTTTATTATCTGTTCCATTCTACAATGAAAGCAGTCATCAGACATTCTAGGACTTGGAAATGAAAACAACCCTTCAGTGAAATTAAAGGCCCAATATCTCACAAGTTCAATAAAAAGTTAAATTATAACCCCTGAAGTCCTCAAACAATTTCAGACTGCCATCTAAATTTCTCCCCTACAATCTCCCACCATCCTTTTTTTGCCTTTCCTTCTCTGTAGGAAATATCCATAACTAGACAATTTCCTCTAGAACAGGACTTGGTCAAAACACTGTTCCTGATGGGAAAGCAATCAACATTTCCTAACTAATCTTTTTAATATCTTTTACAAAGACATGGCAGAGCTCAAGCCCTGTGCTGGAGGGCTTCTGAGGCTTCTGATTTAATCTGCACCATCCACCCCACTCTGCAATTCAGTGCTCCCCTGGGGAAAACAAGAATACAAAGATGGTGAAGGCAAAAATGGCAAACTTTTCTCCTGTAAACTCTGAGGGTTGCTGCTATGCTTCCAGGTTTGTAAAAAATAAGTTACCCCTTCCCCAGCACTTAGTGAATAACTCAATTCCTGAGCAATTTTATTGACATTATTTAACCAATTTAAGAACATCTCAAGGTGGTTTTTATCTTTTGCATATAGCCAGTACCATGGTATACCAGAAGGCACCCGCACTGTTGCTCTAAAACCACATTTACTCATTCACTGTTTCTCTTTCATTAAAAGGAATTTAGAGATTTGAATCTGTGTTATTGGTGGACTGAAAATCAGTGCAGCAGTGGTCACTGGGCTGGAGAATCCTGGAAAGCAGTAATCTTAAAGGAGACAGTGACAGAAGGAGACAGTGACAAAAGGACACTGGCTAAAGCACACGTCTAGACGCCAAAGCCACAGGGTCCATTCATCACCATCCTGTGCCTACAAACATTTTCATCTTAAATATGCTATTTATTTCTCTGCACTCTATTGCTAAAAGGAACTGTGGGAAAGGAAAATGATGTTATTTCTACAGTAGTTAGACTATAAGATTTGAAGTATGAAACTCTTCACTTTTCAGTAGTTACAAGGAGAATTTATATTAGTCATGTATTTGAAGCACCAGAAAGAAAGGAAGATTATTCCTACATCTAGCACTCAATACCTGATTTCAGGAGATGAAATCACTTAAAACAAACATCAGGAGAATACCGCTTATAACACAGTCTCATTTTGTGGAATAGAAAGCATGAGATCTCCATTAAGTCAGGCACTTAAAAATCAGACGTAAAAAAAATTCAGTAAACATTTGAGAACATGAGCTTTTGTATTAACAGACAAATGAGCAGGGAATATTAGGCTTGGACAATCATGAAGGAACATATTCTCAGGGTAGTCTCCAAGTCTCCAGTGATCTAAGGAGACTTGTATAACTCCATTTGATCTTCATTCATGGTAAGGTTAGGAGTTCTTCTAGCAGCAATAAGATTCTGTACAGGAAGAAACTGTCTAGAAACAGTAGGGACTTTATTTCCTACTTCTGACTTCTGCTTTTCACAGAGTAGGATATTTAAAGAATCAAATCTTCAGGTTATGGAAACAGGCATAGACCCACCAAAAACGTTGTGAATCAAATAAATATTTACTTGCAGTTTTTGTCACAATACTTGTAGTTCTAATGAGGTTCTGCTTATTAAATTTTATGTGCCAAAATTTGGTTCTCTCTTGTCCAGATCTCTCTCATGGACAGTCATTCATCATCTCAAGAATAACATTTTCACCTCATGCAACAGATCTGCCTCCAATGGATATGCAACATATTGTATTTCTGTCACTATTCAAATATATATTTCTTAATTCTTATAGCTGGTTCCAGTTTGTTTCCTTAATTCATTACCTGTAATACAGCAGTACATATTTTTATCTGCACATGCAGCATTTATCAGTGATAACTAATCTGTGGCTTTTTCTCTGACTGAAATAACTATCTGGAACTTTGGCTTTTAGATGCACTACCTGAGGCAGTGTCAGTTAAAAAGGAAAAAAACAGTCTGAGTAACATCAAAGTCTTCCTCTGTAATATCTACTTCCCATCAATAATTTCTAATGCTCCTATCACATAGTAATGTAGGGGTCAATTAAATGACACATTCCAACTATTTTTGTAAGATAATAAAAAAGCTTTTTAACATAAGTATCATTGCTCATAAAGGAAAAGAAATATATGAAGCTTTTTCACTTTTCTCAAAATGACATGTAAACTTTTAAGTCAGAGTTCTCTCTCACTAGTTAAATGTGAGGCTGTGTCTTCCAGAGATGCTGAGGAATTTGGCTCTGTTACAAGAACATATGAACTGAAAGTACAACAAGTCTTTTCACTGGAAGTCGATAAAAACTAGGCTGATAAAACTAAATGTTTAGCTCAAGAGTTTTGAAAATCACAATTTGTTCTAACACTTACAAGGAGAAATCTCTATGCAGTGGAAGAAGCATCACCTCTATGTCTTTGCACTCACACCATGCCTGGCACATTCCTGAGACGTCCACAGTGACACATACATCTATTCTAATTGTAAAAGCATTCAGTATTCTGAATTTCTTTGAAGTACTTTCTGTCAGTTATTACACTCTGAAGAAATATTGAGAGAGCAGGCATGATAAGCTGCCTTAGAGCTGAGGAACCAATGTATTTATTGCCCCGATTCAGAATGAATGGAAATTTAAGTTCTTTACTTGCAGCAGCTTTCCTTTAGGAAATGATGAACAGTGCACAGCAGAGAAAATCAAGATCAGAAATGCAAAGTCTCTTTCCATATTAGGAAAGCATATCTTAAAATTCACAATTACTCTCAATTTATAAACATGATTTAGAGAAGTCTTACCTTCTATGATCTGAGCTGCTGAACCAGCATGGATTGACAAGCCAAAGAGCAGTAGGAGCAAGTCCCAGGTCCACCAGGCATGCCTGGAGCAGGTGTGCCAAAAAAAAAAATAAGGTGGGTGGGGGAAGAATGAGACCAAAGAGTGTAATACAGAAACACAAGGGGAAAAAAGAAAAAGTAAAATTTAGAAGCAAGAGTTCTTACCATGAGAGCATTTTTTGAAAGTCAGTTGAAAGAACTGAAGTGAGGAGAAAGTTCAGTGCACATGAGTTTTATGCGTATGAAAATAAGAAGTTAATAAAAACTGGAGCCTGCTGTTTCTCCTCCAACGTTCAGACACAAGTGGAACAAAGGCAGCACTCAGGCTCTCTGTGTGACTCACTGCAATTCACTGCTCCAGCTCTGAAATCTGACTCCGTGTAGACTTACTTTCCTGTCAGACCACTGCTGAAAACTTTCTACTTTATTTATGGATGGACATCCCTTACTGCTCCTCAGCATCCCAGCACTGTCATTATCCAGCCTTGTGTCTAACTACTGTGTACCCTGATGGACAGTAGCACAGCTTCTCCTGCTTCCTCCTCTGCCGCCCCTACCCAGTCACAACCTCCACTTACTTAGCCAATAAAACATGACCTCCAACATCCTTCCATCCAGCATTATATAGCCAGGGATATAAATACTTCTATGGAATGGGACATTTCTCTGGCCATTTTAGCCAAACTTTATCAGAAGCAAGTTTTACGATGGGAGCAGGAGGAAGCAGCCCTAGTTAAATGACAATACACCAGGGAGCTGCACTGTCTTAGAGATTTTCTGTCATCTACAGAGACATTTCAAAGTACACCCTTTTCTCTGACAAATTCTCTAAGCTTAATAATCATATTTAAAAATATTTACACCCTGCATGTGGTTCAAGAGTGTGTCTATCTCAGCAGCTGTATGTGTCTGCTATGGAGATCCTGTAGCTGAGCATTTCTAACAGTTTCCATTAGAAGTGCTATTTCACCCCTCCCTGTTACCTTCTTGAAAAGCATTTTTTCCGCATGTAGTTCTTCAAAGCTAATTCTTGCTCAAAGAAGAAATGCTGCAAGGATATGCTTGAGATTAATCAGATATTTTTAAACTCATGAGTTCTTTAACAAAGGTTGCAATTGTCACTTTTTGACTGGGACACAAGGGAGCCTGGAAAACATTGCATGTGGAAAGACACCAGTGGGCTCATAGTAGATCTAGGCTGGAAGGTGTTGAAGATCAGTCCAGGAGATTCAAAACTAAAAATGAATTTAGACAGGATGAGGAGCAGGAGACAGACACGAGTAAAGTTTTTGCAGTAATGAAAGGAGAATCTCGATCAACAAACAGAATTAGGAAAAAAAATCATTTTAAGGTGAATAAAACGCTTGAGTTTGGGGTTTGTTATTTAACTGGCAATTTTAGGGGAGGTTTTTGATTGGGGTTATTTGAGTGTGTTTAGTTGTTTTTGTTGTTCGGGGGTTTGGATGGCTTGCTTATTTATTTATGTTTTATTAAATTAGGAAATACAGATGTTAGGGCTTTAAAATCTAGAATCTTGATTCTGCCCCAGACTCCCTTTTTAGGTAAGAAACCACAACAGGTCAGCTCTTTCCAGGTTTTTTTTTTTGGCTAAGCCACAGACCCACCTTCTGTGTAATAAGGAAGAAGGAGATCAAACTGTCTTTTAATCAATTGTCTTATTATAAACACACATATTGTTTTATTTCCTTCAGAGGACCAAGAACCCCACTTTGTCAGTCCCACAGTATTCCATCAGGGCTAAAAAAAAGTTTTGTCATTCACCTTTTCTACTGAGATTGTCATCTCTTTCCTTTCTTTCTCCCTGAAGTTTCTCCATTGTTACCACCACCAGCCATGCTTCTCATAAGAATAGAAAGCATTTATCTTATGCCTTTATCTCAGACACTAGATATACATTATCACAGTAGAAAATACTAAGTTTTTAAGTATTTGTTGAAAATGTATTTACGTTCAGCCTGGCTCCCTTTTCCATTTTTTTTCATGTAATATTTAACAATGGCTACCAAGAGCAATTATTAGTCCAGTCAAACTATTTCTTAACTCAGTTCCCTCCTTCAACAGGAAAGTAGGAACTTTCTATCTCTATATACACAAAATGTCAGAGGTTTACCTGCATGATGCCTCCTGCTCCAGTATAGTTTTTGTCCAGTACATATAGCCAAAACACTTGCCTGCTGTTGTGTCTTATAGCAGACAATAATTAAGAGCCAACTGTATAATCAGCCTCCAGATTTATAAAAATTGTAATTGTTTTTTTACAGTATAAGTGGCAAAGGTTTAATTATTAGATTATTTTTTTCCTCTGGCTTTAGAAAACCAACAGAAAAAAAAGAAGTAACAACTCTCCTTCACCCGCAGGTGTTATTCATGCAGATGATTTACATGTAAATTACATGGTTTCAGCCTGACATTTTAACATGGATGTCTGGCCAATGCTCATTATTTTTAGTAGTACTAGACAGAGCACGTTACTGACCTCTGCAGTTTGTTAGTTTTGAATGGACAGTGGTGGAGGAATCTCTAAACACAAAGAGTTTATTATCCCCACTCCTGCAAGGCACTGAGATTTCTTGAGTTTCTAGTGTTAATCTGTAGTCCCAAGAATTCCTGAGTATTACCAGGCTCTCTACATTCCCTGTATCTGTCTATCCATGTATATCTTGCTCACCACAAGGGAAGTGACATTTGTACTCATCCACTAAGTTTAAACATTGCTGTTTGTCTCTTTCTTTTCAAACACTGCCGGACTCCTTTGAATTAGGACATATGTGTTTTCCTTCAGTACTGTCTCCAGCTGGAGTTTTCCTGCCAGTTAAAAATCTCCATTTTCCAGGCAGAAGTTTTGTTTACTTTCCCCAGCTCTGTCAGCTGATTGCATTCTTTTAGACTTGCAATGGCAGGCCACAGTTACGCTGTTGCAGCCCTTATCCATTCACTGAGTTAGTCTGGCTGGCTGTTCTTACATTTCTGATCATGAGAGGTTTGGTTTTTTACTGCTGCAACACAAGTTTATTAGTTGCACATTTTTATCCTCTATAACCCTCTATCATTTCTTATAGCAATATTGCTATATTCCTTATAGCAATATTCTTGTGCAATATTAGTGTTAGAGAACCAGTCTGCATGAGGGTCTGAGTGAGTTAAGAACCACACTAGAAAAGAACAGAAGAGTTCTCCTTTGCTTAGACTTCTCCTGAGCATGTACAAATATTTGGCACTCACAATATCCTCCAGCAAGGAGTTTCACTGCTCAGCTACACCTTTCATAAAGAACTCTCTGCTGCTTTGTTTTCAGCTTAGGTCCTGCTGATGTTATTTGGCATCTCCAAGTTCTTGTGCTCAGTAAGGTTCACCTATTTAGTGTCCATTCTCTTTTCTTCATTCCCTTTGTGATTTCAGAAGCCTCTTTTATATACCCTTTTTCCACTTGTCTTCTTTCTGTACTAAGTCTGAACCTACTTGGTCATTTCTTGTACTGCAACTATTCCACACCTCCAAGATTTCTCAAGTGACATAACAATGTTCTCCATGTTTTTTCTGATGGCAAACACAAATTATGTTTTTTTGACTGCAGCCAAGATGATATTTTCATGGAACTCTCATAAGCTCAATAATTTGCACCTAGGAGGTAACTTCATGTGTAATTAGGATTTCTACTCTCACTCTGAATAAATTGATAACAAAGAGTAGAAATTAATTTAACCTACCATTTCATTCTCCAGTTATTCCCTCTTAGAAGATCCATTTGTAATTCTTTACGATCTCCTCCATCCTTACTAAAAAACCCTCATCAGCAAACCTCACTGTACAGCAATCGTGCAACTGCTGACCCTCACTGAAGCCTACAAGAAAGATAGACAGAGACTACAAGGGTGTGTAGTAACAGGACAAGGGGGAATGGCTTCAAACGGAAAGAGAGTATGTTTAGATTAGATATTAGAAAAAAATTATTTGCTATGAGGGTAGTGAGGCACTGGAACAGGTTGTCCAGAAAAGTTGTGGATGCATCCCTGGAAGTACTTGGGGCCAGGCTGGATGAAGCTCTGAGCAATCTGGTCTAGGGAAATCTGTCCCTGCCCATGGCAGGGGATTGGAATAAGATGACCTTTAAGGTCCTTTCCAACCCAAACCATTCTATGATTCTATAGTAAGGCAGGCAGTGCACTTTCTGTAGGATTACAGTGGTGACCAATCTCTGTTACAAGGGCTGCCTCTTATTTTTGCCCCTCTTTTAACCAGTTGTTCACACACAGACTCATTTCTTGTTTCTTGGCTTCCTGAAAAGGTATTGCAAATGATTATGAGCACATAATTTAAGTGATGGATTCCTGTAGGGTGTATCAATACATCCAGAAACTCCGAATGACATTTTGGCTTTGAATATGATCAGCTGCCAAACAGCTAATTTCACAGCAGCTTGATAATAGGCTCTCACAAGCATAAAAAATTGCTTCAATATCTGTTTTTCTGAATTTTTCTCCTTTAAATAAAGCACCTTAGGGGTAAAAAATTCTATAAATGCATCTTTTAAGATATGCTTATGAAGAAATCAGGGTACATTTATGTACCTGAAGACAGGGCTGTACTATACCCTAAAGAAGTGCACAAATTAAGGTCACACAGCCTAAGAATCTGGGCATTTTCTAGCTCTTTAGTACTTAATTTCAACTAATTTGATCTTCTGCCTACTTTATCCCTCCATCGTAGTATTATAAAAAGCACTGTGAAAAAATAATGAAACTCACACAGCTGGGGCTAATTGGCAAAGAAGGCAAAGAGAGATCAGGGACATGAAGCTCGCAATAGAAACCCTATTAAGAAAGGAATCTCCTATCAATACTTACTTGGGAAGATGATTTTAAAAGGGAAGGGACCAGGTCTGTCAGGCACACAGATGGGTAAGATGGTGAGAATGGAGGCTGGGCACAGAGTGGCTGGAGAGCAGGCAGGCAGAAAAGGACCTGGGAGTCTGGATTGACAGGAGGCTGAATACGAGCCAGCAGTGTGTCCAGGTGGCCAAGAAAGCCAGTGGCATCCTGGCCTGTGTCAGGAATAATGTGGCCAGCAGGACCAGGGCAGTGATCCTTCCCCTGGACTCAGCACTGGTGAGGCCACACTGCAAGTGCTGTGTCCAGTTCTGGGTTCCTCAGTTTAGGAAGGATATTGAGGTGCTGGAGCAGGTCCAGAGAAGAGCAACAAGGCTGGTGAAGGGACTGGAGCATAATTCCTATGAGGAGAGGCTGAGGGACCTGGGGTTGTTTAGTCTGGAGAAAAGGAGGCTCAGGGGTGACCTTATCACTCTCTACAACTCCCTGAAAGGATGTTGTAGCCAGGTGGAGATTGGTCTCTTCTCTCAGGCAATCAGCATCAGGACAAGAAAGCACAGGCTTAAGATGTGCCAGGGGAGGTTTAGGAAGAATTCTTTACAAAGAGGGAGACCAGGTGTTGGAATGGCCTGCCCAGAGAGATGATGGATTCACCATCCCTGGAAGTTTTTATGATGGGATTGGATGTGGCACTTGGTGCCATGGTCTAGTAATCACAGTGGTGTTGAATCAAGGGTTGGAATTAATGATCTCGGAGGTCTTTTCCAACCCAGCTGATTCTATAATTCTATGATCAAAAATACAGAAAAAAGTGTGCAAAAAGAAGAATAAGACTAAGTGAAAAGCCTGGGATAAGAAGTTGGGAAGACGTGAGGATAAAGCTAAGACAGCTGGGAGCCAGTTAAAAAGCAGAAGGAAAGTAAAGTTTTGGTATGTTACCTGACAGTAGGTGGCAAATAAATAAGAATAAATGTTTAGCTGTATACATTTCCCCTCTACAAACTCTGACTCTGTCTTTCACCAGGCAGCATAACAAGAGGAAAGACTCTGTGATACTTCTGTTACAAGCAGGTATCCATGAAACCTGGTAGAAAAGCTTGGCTTGTGTAATGCTCTAATATTTCAAGCAGTATATGCTGTGAAGGAGGATATTTCAGTACTTCTGATGGCACTTGCAAGGGTCAGTATGTCCCTATCAATTTTTGAGTTTGTGTTTTATTTTACAGGCTCAAAAAAGAATTGTTTCCAGAAATGGCTGAACCATTTCTGGTGAAGTTTATGGTATTGGCATGAGATATGAAGTCAGTGTTCAGAAACTGTACAACCAATTGAAATTATTCAATAGAGCATGTGGGACAACTGTAAAATTAAGCATAAGTAGATGTTCTGCTTGTAATTTAAATTCACTTGCATGGAAACACTGATCCCATTGGTATATTAAATGAATTTATCGTTAGCAGAAGGGTACAGAGTTTTAAAGCATATTGTAAAAAATTAGTCTTACCCATATTTAGTACATGCATTGCACTGAAAGGCTCCATTCAGACTAAATGTCACACATTCCTCTTACATGAATAAACCCCCAAAGAATTATATGCAGCACTTTTACTGTTGGTCTCCATGGTCAGCTGAGCTGAAGAAACATTTTTTCCTACACACACACACACACATGCACACACATACACAGACGGCCTATCACAGGGCATAGAAAGTAAACAGCTTCACCAGAATCCTTCTCCTATTCTGAGCAAGAGCACTTGACTCAAATATTTTCCTTGTAAAAATATTTATAGAGGTTGACTCAATGAGTGACCGTAGTGATTACTTTTTACACTGCCTTGAGATAAACTCGTAAAACACATGCCCGCTTCCACTAGGACAAAATTTTTTCCCCACTGGTTTATATAAAGTAGGGGTTTTCAGGAAAGTAGAATCCCACTGTTTAAGCCAACCACAAATCTTTAACCACCATTAGATTATTTTCACAAATTTCTGCTTTGCAAATCATCACACTAACATGGACAGGATAAGGGAAGAGCAACTGCCATCATCAACCTGTACTTGTGCAAAGCATTTGACACTGACCTGCACAACACCCTTGTCTCTAAACTGGAGGGACTTAACTTTGATGGATGGAACACTTAGTGGATGAGGAATTGGCTGAATGGTCACACTCAAAGAATTGCAGTCAATGGCTTGATGCCCAGGTGGAGACCAGTGATGAGGGGCTTTCCTCAGGGGTCGGTACTGGGACCAGCACTGTTTAACATCTTTGTCAGTGACATGCACAGTGGGATTGTGGGCACCCTCAGCCACTTTGCCAGTGACACTGGGCTGTGTGCTGCGATTGACACGCTGGAGGAATGGGGTGCCATCCAGAGGGACCTGGACAGGCTTGAGGGCTGGGCCTGTGTGAACCTCATGGAGTTTTACAAGGCAAAGTCAAAGGTACTGCACATTGGTTGAACACAAATACCATCTCGGGGGGAATGGATTGAAAACAGCCCTAAGGAGAAGGAGTTGGTGGTGTTGATTGACAAGAAGCTCAACGTGGTCCAACAACGTGTGCTTGCAGCCCAGAAATCTGGCTGCATCCTGGGATGCAGACAGGATGTGGATCTGTTGGAGCAAGTCCAGGTCAGTAGGCTGGAGCACCTCTCCTTTGAAGACAGGCTGAAAGAGTTCGGGATGTTCAGCTTGGAGAGGAGAAAGCTTTGGGGAGACCTTATAGCACCTTCCTGTACCTGAAGGGAGGCTACAAGAGAGCTGGAGAGGGACTTACAAGGGCATGTAGTGACAGGACAAGCGGGAATAGCTTCCAACTGGAAGAAGGCAGGTTTAGATTGGATATTGGGAAGAAATCATTACTATGAGAGTAGTGAGGCAGTGGAACAGGTTGCCCAGGGGAGTTGTGGATGCTCCACCCCTGGAAGTGTTCAAAGCTAGATTTGAAGGTGTTCTGAGCAACCTGGTCCAGGGGAAGGTGTCTCAGTCCCTGGCAGTGGGGTTAGAACTACATGATCTTTGAGGTCTCTTCCAACACAAACCATTCTATGGTTCTGTGACTTCACCTTCATAATTAAAAGGAGTACAAGTACTTTGTTTAGCTAAACATTAAAAATCTGGCCTTATTGAAAAAGATTTTCAGATGCCTAAAGTGTGAAGATTTTTCCCAACATACTTGGCCTAAGTATACATTTAGACCAAGACAATGATCAGGATGAGATGTGGTATTTTTATGTGCATGGTAGCAAAGAACACAGCAACTTTTTTTTCCCAGTTCTAGATGCTACACTCAGAATCTTGTTTACAGGCAAAATGACTGCACGCCTCTTAAACTGCAATAAATAAACCAAAAATTTTAGGACAGATGCAATCCACCTCAATAAGCAGCGCAAAGGTATCTGTGCCACCAGATGGTTGACTTGCGAAGAAGGGATTCAAACTAAGAGTGACAATGGAGGGACAGAGTTATCAGCAGTCCTGTGAGAGTGGGATGGATAGGGATCATAAGCAAAGGGCATGGGGTGATGTGTCAGAAAGCACAAAATCTGCAAAACAGGACTTAAATAGGGGCACCTCTGGAATTTGCATTCAGCTAAGGCAACATCATTGGAAAAATCCAGGTCCTTGGGTTTCTCAGGATTCTAATTTCACTCTCCAAAGTCCATATACATAGTACAGGGAATAAACATGATTGTTTAGAGATCTATGTGCAGCTGTGGGGCTTGTTGTAATCTTCTTGTAGTCATGGAGACATGGTGGGATGGCCTACAGGCCATTCCTGTTGCCAGCAAGATGACAGAGGTGATTGTCTCCTCTGGTCAGCTCTGGTGAGGTCACACATGGAGCACCGTGTCCAGTTTTGGGCTCCCCAGCACTAAAGTGATATGACCATAATGGAGAAAGTCTAATGAAGAGCCACAAGGACAATCAAGAGAATGGAGCATCTCTCTTTGGGGGAAGGGCTGCGAGTCATGGGACTGTTCAACCTGCAGAGGAGAAGGCTTGGAGAGGGAACTTATCAATGTGTATGTGAATCTCTGAAGGGAGGGTGCAAATAGAGGGAGCCAGGCTCTTTAATGGTGCCCAGTGACAAGACCAGAGACAATGGGCACAAAATGAAACATAGGAGGTTCCCCATGAACATCAAGAAAGATTTGTGACCTGATTAAGCACTGTCTCAGGTTGTGCAGAGAGGTTGCTGAGTCTCTGTCCTTGGAGAAATTCAGAAACCATCCAGACAGAGAGAGCTGAGCAGCCTACTCCAGCCTGCTCCTGTGTGAACAGCAGGGTCAGACCAGACCCCTTCCCAGATTCTTTCCCAGGTCCCTTCCCACCTCAACTATCTGTGTCTTTGAGATTGTTATTATAAATGAAATCTTCAACAGTCTAAATCAAGGATCACCATTAGTCTTCACATAATTAACGCAGAAAAAGAATAAAAAATAAAGTACCTAAAGTACTAATATACAGGAAAAGATCCAGTAATAGCAACACTACCATTAAAATTTAACACATACAGACATTTCGTAGCTTCTAACCCTTTTCTGATGTTATGCTCACTTTTCTGCTCTTCCTCTGGGTGTTTTCACTCTGGTATTGGCCATGGGGATGAGGTCTTACAGCAAGTTCTCAACCTCTGGAGTCCTTTACTGGAAGCAATGCTGTATTTAAGCTGATTGTTTATTCTTCCTCTAACCTAGTATACATTTGCTTTGAATTTAGGACATTTTAAAAGTTTTAAACAAAATCCAGGACATAAGAGATGAAAATAAGATACTAAGTGTAACTAAGATCTGTATTAAAAATGTGTTCAGGGGAAAACAAAAATCATATATTAGGATGAAATGTCCAAATAATAGAGGTATCAGAACAGAAGTTCCTGATCTCATGAGGTTTAATAGGTGCAGTTCTCACCAGCTGTCAGTGGAAAAAAGTCAGTCAAGGCCATTGTATATGACCTTAATATGATGGCTACATTTGCTGGCAGGATGTTCTATTCATCTTTGTGTGTAGAAAGTATATTTCTGATGAACACCAAACTTAATTTCCAAAGCGACAAGCCTCTGTGTTACAAGGAGGCAGCTTTATTTGCCAATACAGAACAGCAGTGTCACAAAGATCTTTGAAAGATATTTCTCTTCCATCTTCAAATCTCCTTTATTTTCAGCTGCCATTATGTTACTTAAGGAAAATTAAGGTACCAACTATCTTAAAAATAGAAGAAATTTGTAATAATTAGGAGACCTAATTATACTCAAAAGCAGAATAAAGCCCAAAGCATTTTCAAATTATCTTTAAAACATTCTGCTGGTAAATTATTAAAAAAAATTAAAAAACCATACCATCTATTCTGAAGACTGAAGGGACATTAAAAAATAGAACCTTTCAAAGAAAAACGTCAAATAAAAATGCCAGGTTTTATGTCTTATGTTTCACTTTTCAGTTTACAGAATGGAATTCTTTTTCTTCAAGAATAATTTTCTATGAGATATTCATCTGTCAAAGAACTTTAAAACTAAGGGCAGTATATGGCCACTTTAGTCTGGCATCAGATTTTACCATTCTTTGCTCTTAGCCAAGTATGTCCATTTCTACTTCATCTGTGTATTTTTGGAAAATAATTTCCAAATGGCAGACTATTTTCATGCAATTTTGTGAACTGTTCTCCTCCTCTTCTCAAAATACAGTAAATTATGCCTTCTATATTGCCTCTCCTCCCATTATCAAATGTGATTTTTCTTCTTCTTCTGATCACTTTCTAGGGGAGACCTCTGAAGTGCCTGTTCAGGAGAAGGCAGCAGAGGTTAAAACTGAAACCTGCTCACAGGTAGTGAGACTTCTAATTAAAGGAGCAGGGGAAAGAAAAGCTGGCCTTTAAGAACCACAAAAAGGAAACACACAATGCCAGCAGGACAGAAAGTGTGTTTATGCTGAGTGTTACTGTTACAGGATAGCTACCACCCACAGTTCTGAGACAGGAATAAACACTTCACCCATGTGCTTGACTCTTTTACCAAATTGAAAATACAGTTAGTTATAGATCGTAAAAATATGATGTGGGCGAAATAAGCTTTGAACAGCAACAGATTCACATTTTGTTGGTCTGACTTTTTTTTTTCATTGTTTTTATTTTAGGAAGAGGTGTTTGGCACACAAACACACCCAATAATGCTTTGCACAAAACTACTCAAGAGACCTTCTTCCACAACTTAGACAAACATGTGGCTTCTGACTCAGCAGCAAGAATTGTTCAACACTGCTACAGGACTTCACACAGATCATGACAAGGCTTATAACTAGAGGTAGTTCTAATTTAGCAGCTATCAGAAATGTATTGATAACCACAGGATTGGGAGGAGCTGAAGAGGCCAGGAAGCAGAGAAGTCTGGCTATATTCCTGTGCAGTGTTTCATCTAACAGTGTGTTCATCATTCCTAAAGGTCTTTATCAAAACATACTGCAAGCTGTCACCAGCAAACTTAAAATTAAAAGGTTATCTTCACCTAATACCTCTTTAAACAACAAAATTTCATTGTCCAAAGGTTTAACTGCAGATAAAAGAAGGAAATACCAGTCACCAAAATAGTTCTATGCTTTGCCCAGATAAATCATGTAGTCCCTAATATATATTTGGATAAATAAGAGTGCATATTCAGAGAGATGCTCAGTATATTTCCTGATTTCCTAGAGGTTTACATCACATATCCTCTTATCGAACAACTTATATCCTGCAGATGCTGCTTCCCACCACACCTGCTGTCTGTTCTGCTGTGCTGCAGCAGCTACTCTGAGCAATGCTGATTGTCACACCTCCATTCAAAACAGTTCAGTTCTGCTGCCTTCTTACCTGCAGGAACACTAGCCTAGTGGGAGGGAGAATCTCATTCCCAGAGAAGCCAAGAAACAACTGTGGGGTTAGCAAGTGTCTCTCTTTACCAGCTCTACTCTGTTTGTTTTTGTTGACACTATCCAAGAGTGTCTAAATAGTTTTGCCTGTCCATCAAGACTCCCACTACCTGTAATTGCTGTGGCTGTTGTTAGCAAATAAGCTTAATTGTTCATTCTCTTTTTTTTTTCATTTTGCTGCTGAAATGCAATGAGCTTCACTTTGTTCATGGGTTAAAACCAAACAACTGTAAAAGCTTTGTTTATATTTTGATGATACAAATTCTTTCTGCTGGATGCATTGTTTGCTTCCTAAGAAAAAATAAACTTTAAAGATTACTTAGAAATAGTAACTTAATTAATGCCATGTCAATATTTTCCAT
Source organism: Sakesphorus luctuosus (assembly GCA_013396695.1). NCBI lineage: Eukaryota > Metazoa > Chordata > Aves > Passeriformes > Thamnophilidae > Sakesphorus > Sakesphorus luctuosus. The sequence goes on from VWZD01010573.1 coordinate 174,887, forward strand.
CTGGCTTTTTGGGTCCATTTACTATGGCCTTTATCTACAAAATACTTTATCATTATTTTCTTCCTTGCTTAATACACAAATTAGGAAGTTCTAATTCACTCACCATTTGTTTTATCCCTACCTGACATACAGTCTTGTAATACCTGAACACTAATTACCTGAACACTGACTCTATTCTGAACACCCTGTCACCATGTTTCATTGCTTCAGTAACCAGCTGAACAGTGAAGAGAATACACTAATCTCCTGCAGTCCTGAGTTTCATTCCCCTTACCCACTCCTCCACTCACCTGACTATGTTCTTCTTCCAGTTCCTAGTGCCTGGCTCAGTGTCTCTCTGTGTTCTTACAAGCTGCAAAGCCAACTTCTATCCCATTTTAGTCCTTTCAACCATTTTAATCAGATATTGTTGAATTATTTTAAGCTTTCCAAAAAGCAGAACCTAAGGAGAACAAACTGGGTAGGAAACTGCAGTAGCTAATCAAACAAAGCTGAGCAAATATAAATCATTTAAGGCAAGAGCCAACACTGTGAACACTGAGTGGTTCAACAAGAATTTCTCCTCAGCACACACACAGCACATCCCTCAAGTCTTCCATAAATCTAGTCAGCTCTCAAATGGAAAATAAAAAATCCATTTTCAGTCCCTTTCAGTGTTTTCTTTTTATTAGTTTTAAATTAACATGCTTCAAGTTTCCACTTGTGTTTATGTGATAGGACTAAATCAACAGAACTGAAACAAGCCTAAGATACAGAATTTCACGTGCTTAGTGTGGTGCTCTCTGTGATACTGTGATCCTACTACTGCGGTATAAATTGGATGCTAATATACTAAGAGTGTCAGTCACTCCTCAAGACATCAAACCTATAAGGATAAGCTAATGTTTTCATATTGTTGCCTAGCCAAACCAGCTGACAACACTTCTGTTTTCACCATCTTTGAAGAGTATGTATAGACTTCTACTTGGGCTTCAGGGTTTTCTTCTAACTGCCTTGCTCAGCTGGAGCAGCCACAAAACACTGATCTTCTTCAATGACTATGTCAAAACATTTTCTTTGATGTAGTGGTTACACAAAAACACCAACAAAAGAAAAAACCTTCAGACTGTATGCTTTGCAAAGAGGAATTCAAAGAAGGAAAAATATATTTGTGCACATTACTTTTACATCAGTCAGGATAAAGTATGAATTTTTGCACTCTACAGCAATACAGAGAGAAGAGGAATTTATCTTTTCCAAGACTGAAGGTAATCTTAAACTTTTTAAAAATTAAACAGCCTTTTAAAGGGATATATGCAACAATCAATCAAACAAAACTAGTAGGGTGTAGTTTCAAAAGAAAGAAAAAAAAGCTAAAGATAAATTTCTGAATGTTAGTAGTAAGAGAAACGAGGAGAAGCAGCTCTTAGATTTTGAATTTTCCAAAAATGAAGCATGGTAGTTACTCGAAGTTCTGCTTCTTGCATGAGAACAAAACAAGACAAATAACAAAAACCAGATGACTTACTTAACAATCGCATTTGCTAACTAGGGCAACAAAATGCTAGTTTTCCAGACTTACATTCTTCTCTGTCCTGCATGCCCAGTTTCTGCATTTTCCTGACTATTGCCCAAAAAATGCAGCAGTCTGTATCAACCAGTTACACCTGCAGTGGCAATGGCAGAAGCAAGGAAAATGCCCAGACTAGAAGTGAGGACTTACAAGAATAGTTAAGGGTTTACTTTGAGACAATTTTCATAGCTGGTAACACATTAGGAAAGAAAAAATCTTGGTTGAATTTTTGACACACGGGTGAACTTGAAAAAAAGTAGATAAACCCACATTTTTAAATTAAAACTGAGTGCATTTAATAAAGTGTGACCAATATGAAATTACTGAGAGTCTATGTAGGTTTATTAAGTCCTTCCACAGATCAAGAATATGTGCTGATTACAGAGCTGCTGCTTTGTTACTGAGGAATTTTCTCTTTTTTTTCCTGTAGAAGTGCTACAAATATCAGCAGAGAGGACACCGAATAAGCCAGTTCCTGGCTAGAGCAGCAGCTGCAGAGTACAGGGATTGTTTCAAGCAAAGTTTGTGTTGACAGTGGTGACTTGTCAAAAAACACTTGAATTTTTGCATTGTGTTTTTGTTGTTACTAGCCCTGATGGTAGCATATATAAAAAAAGTCATTTTACAAGAACTTTCATGCACTAATGAAACTGGTGATTTCTTGGCTTCAAGAAAGTGTAAAAAAGGAGAAATGGAAAAAACAAGTAAGATTAACAGAAGGTTCTTTTAGCACAGACTCATTTAACTTTTCCTGAAGCCTTATAATCCAGTGCAGATGTTCATTTGCCTCATTCTTGGCAGCTGTGTTAGACGAACATCCTCTCCTCAGTAACATTTTCTCAGGGATTTATTGTCCCTTTGTTAGTCTGCCCTTAAATCGCTCATTCCTTTCATGTGACAGTGAAAACACAAAATGGTGAGAAATCAACCTAAATACATAAAAAACTACAAGACAATAGTATCACTATGTAAAAGTAAACACAGTATTTAGGTGATTAAAGTACAAACAATGGTCTCTGCTTTTGTCTTATCATTTTTGATAGTGGCAATTAGTCTTATTTATTAAGCTGAACCAAACCAAATAATTATATAAGAAAATAAGAGAGATGGAGTGGTAGTAATAGACCTAATGACATGGACAAGGTTTACATCTAGTAACAAATGAATATAAATGTGGTTTATCAGATTTTTTTTTAATAATCTAAAGCATTAGGTTCTCAGATAAATGACTTTTACTCACATGAGTTTGCCTAAGCAAAGAGGGATGATTAAGGTCTACTGACCTCTAACTTTGCTGCATAACCTTGAAGCCTGGCCTATTGCTAAGAAGCAGCTTCTCATAATATGAATATGGGGGAAAGGTCAGTACTGCCAAGTTCTTCAGCATTCAGGTTGTTCCTTTAATAAAAAATCTCCCCTTTGCTTTGATGCAAAAACGTAACAGGCTGTCAAGGCGTTGAGCAAACCAATAGGCATTAATTGCTCTAAACATCAGGCACCTTCACTCTTCCTGTGCCAGGAACTCTATCAAAGATCAGGCCAGGGATTTCATTCTCTGGGCCATGTCAAATGTATAGTAACTATCCGTGCTCCTATCTCTGTTACCACCTTCTGGAAGTGCTTTGGACCTGTGTTGCAGTTATCTTGCCTCCTGGATGGACTCAGGACCTGCACTGAAGCCTTCCCTCCAGCCCTGCCTCTGTTTCTGAGTAGATTCCCTCAGTGGACCCTGGGTTTGAGGGATTGCTTTGCCTTGGCTGCAGCTGTCACAGACCTCATTACTGGCACCCTTCTGGTCCAGCTCAGGAGCTGTGGGACCCTGGGCAGCAAGGTCTCTACCTGAGCTGCCATCACTTCAGCACCTGGCTCACCTTCCCTTACAGAGCAGTGCCCTGTGACACATTCCAAGAAGTCTGTGCTATTCCTTCACAATTCTATCTTCATTAGTGCTAGCTGAAAACTCATCAAAGCATTCAAAAAATTGCATATATTAGGATATTTTAGGAATTGGTGAAATTCTTTCAGAGAAAAACACAGGAATCTTTATTTCTTCTTACTCCAAAAATAGTTAAATCAAGATTTGATTTTAGAAAACTCTAAAAGGAAAACATTTTACATTAAGCCATCTTTATGGTACCATTTTTTTCTTGAAAATACTAACTTGAGTCCTGAGGCCCAGAATCCTATCTAATCCCTTAAAATGACTGAACAAAATTTACTTCACATCATGACTATTCTTGAGGTTTAATATCATGAATATCTGTCAGGGGCTGCCAAACACAGTAGCCTGAAAGAGGTGAGGCTGCAAAAGAGCCATTTCCTCAGGTCCTGCCTGTAGTGAGGCTGAGTATTCCCCAAGAGCCACGAGGCCACACAGACAGCAAACACAGCACTCAAACACAGAGAGCACCATCCTGTTTCTACCCATGACTGATGAGGGTGAAAGCCCATCCTAACATGCAGCCTGTCCAGCTGTTCTACCATTGACCCTCTGGTCTTTCAGTTGTCTCACACACAGGGACATAAACGTGTGAGCAGTTCTCTCTGACAGCTGGTCCAGTCCTCTGGCCCTTCCAGAAACCCATCCCCAGCCCTTTTGGCCTCTCCAGTAACTGGCCTGAACCTTCTGCTCACTGCAGTGGCCAACTCACACACCCTCTGGTCTGTCAGTATCCAACTCAGACTTAATGGAGCTCAGTTCAATTCCTGCCACTTCCATCTCCATACACACAAATCCACATAGACTAGAGAACCCCTTAATGCAGCAAATAGTCAGAAAATGAGTTTATTTAGAAGACACTACAGACCTCCACTGACCATGAGAAAGGCATGGCCAGAAAAACAGACTGACCAGACATCAATTTACATATGACCAGTCCCTTTTAACACCTTATCCATTTTCCCATGGTTGTTCTGCCCCAAACTGTTGTGATTGCCCCACCTATCTCCACCTTTAGTTCTTCCCTTAATCAATTCCAAGATGTCTCTGCCAATAATGAGCCCCACATGGCTGTAGGAAGTGACCTCCCCCTCTCTAGACCTTGCAGTCAGCTCAAAGCACATTTCGTAAGGAATGGTTGACAGAAGAAATTAGAAATTACCAGAGTTTGCTATCTGCAAGTATCTCTAGACTACAGCAAGCACCCTGAAATATTGCTCCTAGTCCTCTGAAGATCACAAATGTTTTCACAAGTTCATCCACTTGTACAGGTAGAGTGAGAAAACTGCTTCCTAAACTCTTGCATCTGTTAGCTCCCTCTGTTTTTTGCACTCCTATAGGTCTGATTCCTGTGCCAACTGAAACTTCACTAATTTTTCCTGACTCCATTAAAATTCCTATCTAACACATCTGTGTGAAGCAGGAAAACAGAAGGAGCAGAAAAATACTTGGAAGGCAGAATATGATAGAGCAGTGCCTTTGGAACTAGAGTCAAAGTCTGCAAGTATGAGATCAAGGCTGTTGGTGCATGGCTTTCCATGGTTATGCTAGAGATACAGCTTCCTTTGTAGGCCACGTCTGCTCCAGGGCTCTTGCAACCAACACATAGTTTGAATGGAGCATAAGCAGGGCCTGCAGCACTCACATGAAAATATTTGAAGAGTGTGGTTGTGGTTGTCTCAGTTGCAAGTTTGTTACACTGTTGAATATAAACCAGACTTAAACAGGTTTAGGAATGTCTACATGGTGGTGTTCAGCATTATAGTAACAATGATTTTAACCCACATCTTGTGTGGAATTACCGTGAGTGTTTGTCTAGAGTAAGACTTGTTTATCATTTCAATATTTATATGTTCCTACATTCTTTGGCCCTGAACACTAACCCTCCTGAGAGGGTTGTAGATGCTCTCCACAATATAGAAATTACTGTCAATACTTACTTTCCTCTTTCTTTTTTTTTTTTTGATTCTGCAGTTAAGAAGAATCTTGATATCTAAACAATTCCTTAGATGTTATGAAACTAGAAAGTGGAAAGCCATCCCTTTAGGTGAAATTTTAGATCTTGAAAATTTACCATTTCTGAATTGAAAAGCAAAAGGTGACACAAAAACTTTGAAAATCTGCTTTAACCAAAATCCCATGTGTCTTGGATTTAGCCCGGCTTTCTCCTGCCAGGTCCCGGCTGCCAGACTGGGAAAAAAACCTGAAAAGACAGCAAGAACTCAAACGAAACTGGACTGAATTAATGCATATGTATATATATTCTAACATTTATCACTACACATGTAATTGTACCCACCCAGGGGTCCCCAGGGAAAAGCGGAAAGGAGGGAAAGGGGGATGGGTATGAGAAGGAACAAAAGAAACAAACACACAACAAAGAGAATAAAATCAAAGTTCTGAAAACAAACTGGCAAGGATACAATTTCACCACCACAAGGGACAGAACCAAGCAAAACAAAAGAACTCCATCTAGGCCGTCTTCTGCTTCCCCGAGCCCCCCTGGAAGCAGCAAACCTAAAACTAAACTCCTCCCTCCTGTTACGTGGAAAAACACACCCGGAATAGCTACATAATGGCCACTTCCCTAGTTACAGCTGGTTACTTAGGAAACCTAGATCAAACCCATCACACCATGGCACATTCCAAAAACTGAACCTACAAAAAATTAGTCACTATAATCATAACATAGAAAATGTACCAGTAATTAATTGTTTGAATAAAAATCTATATTCATTCTTGCTTGAGGAATTTCCAGAGTAATAAACTTGGATCTTTTTTTTTTACACTTGCATCTGATGCTTAAGATATCAACCAAAGTTGAAAACTCTTCAGTCTGATTTCCTGTCAGTGGAAAAGTATTCCCCAAAACACATTTACAATATAGAAAAAGAGTACTAGGGGCATTGGTGACCCTCATCAGTGAGAGTTACAGGTAGCTCTAGTGACTTCCATCTTGTGCACAGGGTGGCTCTGGGAGAGAGCTTGGCTCCAGTGGCTCTGCATGTTTTTTACCTGTTAAACAGAAATAGCACACATGTATAAAACATCTGGCTCAGCTCTCAGAAGTAGGTGTTCAGAATCCTGGAAAATTCTAGTTTCATTAAAACAAGAGAAGAAGCTAAATTAATTTTATAAAACTTTCTTTAAAGTAAATTCTGTGCTGGCAGAGGAATCACTTGCAGGGGATTCATGTACTTTCAACTGAATAGAAAATGGCTGTTTGCTTTCAGTACCCCTTTTATTTTTGATTAAGGAAAATAATACCAAAAATATTTGTAGAGTCTAATGAGCACACATCCTGTAAGCAGGGCCAGTGTCTTGGGAAAAACCAAGCCAGTGCACTCTCTGCCTATTGCCCCCCAAAATTGCCTGTCCAGTACCATCATACGCACTTCAGCCCCACTGAGATTTAGGAACACAGGTTGTACTACACCAGTAGGAAAACTGTTCCAACAAAAAATGTGTGGTTTCCCAAAGACTCAAGCAACTGAAGACGCAGAGCAAGATCAGACTCAGGTAGAATGTAAGGACAGGAATTCACAGCCAAGGGCAACAGATAGTCAAGCCTATGACAGTCGGCACAGTTTGGTTTCAATTGTTGTGAAACCAAAGCCTAGAAATGAGATTTTCCATCAGCGCACATCTGTCCATGGTCTTTCATCAGTTCTCTCACACATCACCCTTCTGTGAGCTCACTTAAACTGGCAAAGGGCTATTCTGTTCATTTCTGCTGTGCAAGCAGGAACATTTGGCTTACAGCATGAGAGTTGAGAGCCAGGGTCAGGAAGAGGAATTTGCATGGATGTACAGCCAGGACCAGCAAGAGAAGGAAGGAAAGACCATTTGCTTTTCTTATTTCGATCAGTTTTGAACACCACAAGAAGGCCATAATGCCACAAAACTCTTCCCTGACATGAGAAAAAAAAATGAAAAAAACCCCACAAAATGTATTCAGATTTAACCAGAATCTTCCAAGATAGTACTTCACCTTGCACTGTGTAATTACAATTTGAATAAGTACAGTAAAATGAGTAAAGAACTGACAATCATTTCTTCATGTCCGGTAAATCTGTAAATTTTAAAACCCCAATATTTTGAAAGATTTGACTGCTTCCACTTTCCCAAGTCTCTGTCACAGAGTGCAGTCTATGACAGCAAAAGGAAAGATCTCTGAGAAATCAAACAGGTTACAGCAGAGGGTCGTACTCCATTAAGAGCTGTTCTCCCCAGGCTCGCTCTGAGGCACAGGAACAGAACAGTGTGTGAGAGTTGCTTGCGGGCAGATAAACAGAAGGTTTCTTTCAGTGCAGCTAATGCCTCACATTTTCTTGATATGAATATTAAGATTATAGGAATTTACTGGCTGCTTTGAATAAACAGCACATGTGCAGCTGTAGTAAGAATGTCACAAAGCGGAGCACTAAGTGTGCAAAAAGTAGAGCAGTTTTATTTCCTTGCTCAGTACAATGTGTCAGCCTCAAATAAATTACATACTGTCACTATACCTATATATAACATAATTTATTACAATAATAATATATTCTGTTATGTAATTAAGATAGGCTGACCATATTAGAAAAATATACATATGCATTCACACCTGTGTGTACAGCACATTAATTAAATATTTGTTCTAACAGATGTTTGTGACCAGAAATAAAACAGGTCTATGTCTCTGAGTAATTCAATCAATAAAGGTAGTGATAAAATCAAGGTGCTTGAGATCAAATAAAGTGATTCTTATAGATTAGCTCTTCTATAACTTAATTATTATAGACCATCCAGTTATTCTGTCAGTTTTCAGTGGCTTGATATATTTTCATGATCTGGATTTTCTGAATTTCTAGGACAAACGTCATTAGGAAAAAAGTATTGTTTCTTAATTTTTGAGCAGTCTTTCTATTCTAAAGGAATAGGATCACAAAACTACCTGTAATTTTTGCAAGAAGTGAAAAAATCACTTCCAAACAGAGTGATACTATTGAATATACTCATTATTATCAATAAATAAATCAATTAAACTCATAACAACATGCCTGTACCTTACGACTGTCCTGCTACAGACATACAAGGATTTAATATAAGAAAAATAGCTAAATGTTAGAGTTAGGTTTCATCTTGAAATAAATAATAGCCAGCTATGGATTTTCTTTGCATAGAGGCAGGGAGGGCATTTTAAAGAGCATTTGAAGACATTATATCTTCCTCCTTCCTCAGGTTTACCTTGGAGAAAGACTGTAGTCTGCATGCCTGAGAAAAAGAAGTTCCATAAAAGCATAAGACTGCAAAATCAAAAAATATATGATTTCTTTGACACAAGAACTTTTCATTAAGAAATGGAGTCAGAAAAGGAGACAGTAGTCAGTCTGAAGCTCAGGTACTACAGAGGCAACATAGCAAGGAGGAAGCCTTTTCTCCATGTGGGTTCCATAGAAGAGTGAAATAAAGCTCCCTGTTTTTCCTTCAGGGAGGTGAGTAAAGCATGCACCTCCTTATTTCCTTCATGGACACAAAGTCTGAATGTGGTAAAGCCTTGAGCCCATGCCTGTGTGTCCACTGTGTGAAATCTTGCCAGTCTGAGCTTTTTCAGGACCAGTGTATTTCAGTTTTAACTGCAAGAGTCTGTCCCAGGATTGCTCATCAGTGTGAGTGACAGTGAGCAAATGCAGCAGGCAGTGGGGCTAACTGCTTAAAAAATTCTTTCTTTGGAGATACTCCATAAGCAGTCTGACCTAAGTTGGCCCTACCTTGAGCAAGGGATTGGACCAGTTGTCATCCAGAAATCCATTCTAGTGTGAGTTCTTGGAAGAGTCTGTGATTCCACAGGGGGCTTTTGGAGGGGAGGAGGACTGTAAAGGCCAATTTACACTGCCAACATGCAGTCCTGATGCATGAGCACAGAGAACTTCTCAGCAGGAGACCAATACCAAGTCTGCCTTTTACATCTCCTTCAAAAGATGCCATTTGGATCAAGAAACTGTCCTTGTAAAGCCCATCCCACGACTGTAGAGAGACTGATATTTTCTGGGAAGTATATCTTGCATGTTTGAGATGAGACAAACACAGTAACCAGATGGATTGTGATAGGCTGGACTGTGCCAGTCATCAGTAGATGGAAGAAGAAAGTGGGTGGATGGCATGTGATGTGTGAGCAGGAGGGACTGTCATGGGCAAACCAGGCACACGCCCATGAAGCACAGTGGTCAAGACTGTGGTCCTGACATCACCATATAGACCAGACTTGATAATGTAGAGCTCAAGTATGAGACAGGTCTCCAAGGCTTTTATCAGACTTTGCCCCTTTGCAAAGTGTTCATCTAGCAAAGTTAGTCCTGGGGTGTGGAATTACCATCTTAAAAGCCTGGGCATATATGTAAAGGCAACTCAACCTAAACACAATGCTGTTGGTTTTTTTAAACTTGTGCGCCCATGCATTCATAACTCTGGTACATGTGCTGAAAGACCTTAAGTGCCGGAGGCTATCTCCTGCTGGCTGGCATGGAGGGTGCACATCCAAACAGGCTTCACCTGTATACATGAATAAAAACCCTCAATGAACAGAACACCATTGGTAGGCGTGTGAATAGGACACTGGCCAGGAAATCATGCTATGATTAATTACTGTCATCCTGATCATGATCTCACTGGTTGCTGGGCAGTTTGAGTCCTCTGACAAGCCTAATGGAGGTGCTATAGTAGACAGGACAAGATTTCCTCTCCACTGTTGCAGCCCTGTCACCCAGAACTGTTCTCATAACATCCCATATGTGTTTGAAAGTGTGGGCATTACAGAAATATGAAGGGTGGTCTCAGGGGCACCCACAGGAATGCTGCCTCAATACACTTTAGATAAAGCTTAAATTGTTCAGAGCTATTTAAGAGCCAATAGCAAGGCCAGGCATAGACTATTATAAAACCAGGAATGATCTGGCTCAAGCACATCAGTCACATTTTCTGGTTTTCTTTTTATGAAAATATCATGTTGAACAAAGCTGGAAAAAACAATGTAATAAGTCCTGTACAAATATCCACAGTAAACATAGTTTTATTCCAGTAACTAAAAAAAAAAATCAAACATTGTAAAATGCAACTTAGTTTACCAGCTCAGTAAATGCTTCTTGAGCACTATGGCTTTCCAGTTAACAGAAGTGGATGATTAAAAAGAGGAACAGTAACAGAACAACTACACACACTACATACTATGCTGTTGCAAATGTTGAATGCAAACTAAAGAAGAATTAGTGAAATTGTCAAAGCTAACAGAGAGAAGAAAAAAAATAGTCTTTATTTGACAAAGTGAATCCCACAGGCAGCTTCAGAGAAATGAAACCTGGATCACCTGCCATTTATGAATCTGACTAATTACCTTCAGAAGGTTCCATATCCTGTCAAGGATGTGGAGAAGATTCTGCATTAGACAAGAGTCCAAGTATTAAAACTATTGCAACAGCTGCAAAGATTGTTTGTGTGCAGTCTTATGCTCATTGGAATTCTACTTTGCTTCAAAATGGAGAAACAACACAAAGACCATCTGAGGTGGGGCTACCCCATTCAGCTGTAAGGGGCAGATGCCACCAGGCAGAACTTGGAGCTTTGAGTGCATCAGAGTCACCTTAATGGCACTGAGTCACCAGACATGGGACCTCCACCCACAGCCCAGGATTTGGGCTCAGTCCTGCTACTGGCTAGACTTGGGGACCTGAAGCTGCAAGAGGTTTGTTGCATCTGACAGGTTGGGATAACAGGAATTTCCCCCAAAACAAAGCCAAAAGTTGGCTGCCCTCAAGCTTATAAAGTAAACTAAAAATAAACAGCGGAGGAACTGGACTCCACACAATCTATGAGATTCAAGACCTTTCATTAGACATAGCACACAGTTTATATAGGGTTAGGACTACAGCTTATTGGCTAAAATTGAGTTAACACACCAGCATGCTAGAAACTTCAATTGGTTAAAACCTATCTCTCACAAGTCCCATGTTTATATTATTTATCCTGGCTGTTTTCCTGCACCTGCAGAGTCCTGTGAATTCTTGGGGAGTAAACCTCCTCCCTATCAGCCAGCAGCAGCTGAGCTCTTTGCTGCTTCTGGCTGATAGTTAAGTCTCACAGTGCTTTCTATAGATCTGAATTGCTCACTTTTGATTTTACTGTAACAACAGGCTTACTCTGCAGAAAAAGAAAGAAAAATTGGTGTCTCTGTGGGGTTTTTTGTTTGGTTTGTTTATTTTCTGTGGTTTTGTTTTTTCCTCCTAAGTCAAAGATTCTTGCTCTTGCCTTCTCATGAAGAAAGGTAATGCTCTGATCAAAGCATTAGCAAAGAGTTAATGCTTCTAGGACAAGTATACCAATTCTGCTTGTGATTACTCCTTTTTTTTGTTGCTGTTTGTCTGGTTTTTTGTTGGAAACCTACTTGTAGTTAGTGTTTTGAGAAAGGTATAACCCCTGCTGTGGATAATGAAATTCAGATTTCAGCTACAAAAACTTCAGAACAACTGCACCTGCCTCTTAGTTTTCTTGTCAAAGGAGCCATCAGTTGACATGAATCTTTCATTCCATTTAGAGCTACATTAGAGTCTCCAAAGGCTCAGTGATTTAGTTATATGAAAACCTGACATAGTTTACTGTTCCATTTTAGAAGTGTTACTCCACATTGTATTTAGTATTCAACCTACAAATAAGAATTGAGTGTTAGAATAATAATTGGCAACAGGTTAATGCAGAAAAGAGGGCTTCCAGAAAAGCAAATGCTGTTCTAGTTCCCATGGCACCACTCCCAATATTTGTTTTATACTCCTGAGAGAAAAGAGGAAAGCAGAACAAATGTTAAAACTCCCACACAAAATTCTCAAAGTAATATTATTATTCTCCCTAAGACTCCAGCCTTGTTGTCAGACTGCTTTTCCTGTCAAGATTCCAAATTCTTTTATTGAGAAAGCATAATTATAATTATCTAAAGTTGGTGAGTTTTTACTAAAATAGGTTTGCTGCAAACTCTCATTGGAAAATCTTGTAGAGCCATTCATCTAATTTGCATGGTATGATTACAATGAGAGAGGCTCATATATAAATATGCTTGTGTAAATGCATTTTTTGCCTGATCATCACCTTCATGGGAAAATTCCACATTTGTATCAGTGATCCCAGTAATTATTCATACAAATCATCTCAGTGTTTATTTCTTCAAAGAAACACTGGTGTAGATTTTTTGTTCTGCACCTTCCAATATTGTCCAACTTCTGATGTATTGGTATATCCTTTCTCTTATCAGTCATGCTGATTAGACTTTGCATAAATCCTGGGGCTGAGCAAGAACCTTCCTAGAATGCTCAAGGAATTGATTTTTTGTTTTGGTTGGGTTTTTTAATATTTCAATTCAGCCATGTTTACACCTTTAAGAAGAGGAAATTCTATCAAAGTTCCTTTTGTCATATTTTATTTGTAAATATATTTTCAATACTGCAGACCTTGACGTTCTCAGAAATTGATTTTTAATTTGGCACCTGAGTGGTGGTAGCACATATACTTAAACACTGAAATAAGGCCATGCAACTTACCTGGAGTTGTCAGAAGAGATAAACAGTGAGGTGATTAAGGAGCAGAAAGCAACAAAAGCAACACGAGTAAGTCAATAGTTGGCAAGACACCTTTGCTTCTCTGTTCACACATGACAATTCTTCTGTTGTCATTTAGGTAGATTCCATTAGAAACTCCAGCCTTTCCTGGGCTAAGTGGAAGAGAAGAATGCAGAGCACTTAGGATGAAATGCTTTACAGAAGATGTGTTAAGTAGATGAAACAGCTGTTTAAAGAAAATCTAGACAGTCACAGTCTTTGGACCAATACCCTTTAAAAACCCAATTTTGGCAACAAAATTTTAGCAGAGTAGTCTCCTGCACTCCTGAGCAAAGCACTGTACTCAGTTACTCTGGATAGATGTTTTTCTGAATTTGAACCTGTCAAAGTTTTTGCGTATTCCCAAGTCACCAACCCTTTATTACTTTAAAGCTACTTGTTAAAACTCTATAACCCATTCAGAGAGCATTTCACAAGATCTGGTAGCCTCTAACAGCACGCTTTAAATATCCTATAGACAGCTCTTTGCAATCTGAGGAAAATGACTCCACAGGCTCCAATTGAATAGAATACGTCAGCTGAAGAGAAAAACAGTATATACTAATATCTTTATTACTGTAGGTGTTACAGACTAGACAGAAAAGGAAGAGGAAAAAAAACTTCAAAACTAGGTTTATACTGAAACTAACTACATGTATTTATACAGAAAAGAGAAAATTAAGAGAAAACTACAATATAACACACACACAAGTTATATATAACAAGAAATAACGTCTCACTCTTTAATTAATACAAAGTGTATTACTCTAGATCTATAAGCACTTTAAAAAGACATTTAGCAAGAAACAGAAAGAGTAACAACAAAATGTTTCTACTTCCTTGCACTTAAACAAACTGCAAGCAGTGGCAACAGCACAAGCAAGGCTTACTCTAAGACACGAGCTGCACTACGTTTAGCTTGCACTTCGGCCATGGCAGAAATTGACTAAGCTACTTCTACACACTGGACTTTACTCTTACTGAGATGATGTAAGATGGTAGGGAATACAACATCATTGGCTAGAAGAAGTCAGCTGTCAGCCAGCTCAGCCCAGCTTAAGTCAGCTGACAATTCTAGGCCTAATCTGAATTTTTAAAGCCTAAATTTAGGCCTACTTGGCTAAACTCATAACAACAACAAACAAAAAAACTCAAACTCCAGCTTTACACCAATAAATTTATGAAAATAATTGCTAGAATTGTAAGCAGTCACAAAATGTTAAGCAATAGCACACCTTACTAAGCAGTTGAATATTTGATTTCCGTTTCAAAGTCTGTTCTACTTTTCAGTCATCTAGAAGAGCTGACAGGATAATCTTAAAGCCTTCAGATCTGGGCCTGCTTTCTTAGACAAACTAGGTCCCCTTGACAGCTTTTTTTCTAATGGGAACGATCAGTTGGGACATTGCTCCCTATTTTGTGCAATTGTGGTAGGTCCCAGCAATTCTATTTATGCAGTAAGTGTGTTGAAAATATTCAGCTTTAAAATGAGTTTAATTAAAATGTTTAAGGATTAAGAGTTCTAGGATGACTGCCTTCCTTGGGGGCAGAGTGATTTTTGATTGCTTCGCACCTGGATTATGTGGGAGGCTGAGTACTAGCCTAGTATTATTCCTGGAAGATTATCAACTGGAATATGGCAACTACCTTATGGAATTATTTGGCGATCATTCTCTCTAGCAGTAAAACTCCTTAAAGATATTTCCTTGATAGCTCACTTATTCCACAGATTTAGGACTGGAATTCCAGAGCAATTCCAGAGCGTGGCCAGCAGGACCAGGGAAGTGATCCTTCCCCTGGACTCTGTGTTGGTGAGGCCACACCTTGAGTATTGTGTTCAGTTCTGGGCCCCTCAGTTCAGGAAGGATATTGAGGGGCTGGAGCAGGTCCAGAGAAGAGCAACAAGGCTGGTGAAGGGACTGGAGCATAAGTCCTATGGGGAGAGGCTGAGGGAGCTGGGGTTGTTTAGCCTGGAGAAGAGGAGGCTCAGAGGTGACCTCATCACTGTCTAGAACTATCTGAAGGGAAGTTCTAGCCAGGTGGGGGTTGGTCTCTTCTCCCAGGCACTCAGCAATAGGACAAGGGAGCACAGGCTCAAGCTCTGCCAGGGGAAATTGAAGTTGGAGATCAGAAAAAAATTCTTTGCAGAGGGAGTGCTCAGGCATTGGAATGGGCTGCCCAGAGAGGTGGTGGATTCACCCTCCCTGGAGATTTTTAAATGCAGATTGAATGTGGCACTGAGTGTCATGATCTGTTAAATGGACTGGAGTTGGACCCAGGGTTGGACTTGATGATCTCGGAGGTCTTTTCCAACCCAATCGATTCTATGATTCTAAACTACTGTTCAAATATTTCTACAGTTCTAATGATTACAGCTTATTTCTGGGCGTAACAAAAGAAATCTAGGGGAAAGAGAAGCTGCTTGGAAAACAGCATCTCCACAGTCTAGTTTGCTGCATATTGTCAAATACCATACCAAACCTCTGCTGATTTACAAAAACTTCCTTTGAAATCATCATACTGATCTGTGTCTGGCCTTGAGTCTCCTACCCTGGGTTCTCATTCCTTTCTCAACTGAAAATTATGATGCATAACACTGCACTAGCAGTGAGCCATGAAAGCAGAAACATTTTGAAATGAATTGAGTATTTCTGCAGGTCCAAAGTTTCAGACAGTTACTTAAGTTTTAAGGCGCATTTTAGAAAAATTACTGTCTTTGCATCATTTCCAGTAAATAAGTCATGTAATAAAAGCCTCTTCAATCTCTTCTACCCAAATTTTTAGAATCATGTCATTGATGTGGATCAGAAATGAACAATCTTTGCTGCTGCAAAAACATTAGTCACAGAAATATCTCATAAAATAAGTTGTGCTCAGCTTGGCAAAGGGTCTATATTTGCTTTTTGCAAAAAAAAAAGAAGTTTATGCTTTTCTATTTCAGGATCACTTGGCAGTTCTAAAATTCCCCACTTCAATGTGCTTATGCTGGAAGTCTTGCATTCAACAGGTTCCATATTTCATCATCTTATAGTGACCTAGATCCCAGACATTTTTCTAAATATCCACCAGTAGATGAGATGGTTAAAGCAGACTACAAAATATCTGCTGTAGCACACAGAACTCAATGCTTTTCATCTTGGGATCAAATGCTGCAATAGTTTCCTTGTATTTGGTAAAACGTTTTAAATCCTAGAATTTTTCTGTAAGGCCAGGTAGAGAATTTCTATGGTGTTACATTATAGGACAGCTAATATTACATCTCAAAGAGGGATTTTCACTACAGCAAAGTAAGTCTTGTTCATTAGGGATCTCGAAACTTTCAGTCAGCATTCCCATTCTCACATGAGTTGCTAAATCTCAAGGATTCATTCTTGCCATCTAGTGGCTTTCGGCAGAATTAAAAGAAAGATTAGAAAATTACTGTTTGTGAGAAAAGATGAGGGGTTTAATTTATGGTTATATTTGAAAATAAAAAAATAGTTCTGGAATTGTACCTGGAAAAGAGGACTCTTTCCTCCATGTAACCATTAACTGAGCACAGAAAGAAAACAGAGGATTGTTGTGTGGCCACTGAGACTCCCGTGAAAAGAACAGCTGTGGTTACTGCACTGGAGTGTGGGACAGACTTACACTTAGGAGAGAGTTACACAGAGGACTCCTCATATCCATTGAGTCCCTGATAGCAGCACTGGAAATCCATAAGACAATCCAAGCAGAGCACAAACATTCTTCATCTCCCTTGTCACCCAAAAAAAAAAGTTTAAGACCCCATGAGGGGTTGATAAGACCATCTGTTTCCATTCTGCAGAAAATGTGCATCCTTCCGAGCACAAGATCATCAAATACAAGACAGAAACAGTTCAGTCTGGAACCTTCCAAGCACCCTCTCCCTGCTGATGGGCCTAATCCCTAGGCTGTTTTTAGGCTTGTGTTTTGCATTCTTTGTCTTGTTTCATTTATTTTGTACTCTTGGATATAAAGCAATGAATCTTCAACAAAAGGAGCAGAAAATACTTTCCTAGAAAACAAATACATACTGTTCCAAGGTGATTCTTTTCAACAATACAAAGTCTTTAGAATTTAATATTGTGTTGAATTGAAATTCTCAAGAGAAAAAAAAATTCAGCATGTCCAGTCTATGCAGGGAATATACAGCAGTTCTTTCCACACAATGGGAAAACTGGGAGAAATAGGCCTCCCTCACTGAGCAAGTTTCCTTTCTGGAACTACCACCTAAAATAAATCATTCGTCATAATTTGTAAACTAGGATTTTGAGACTAAACTATTGCCAGCCATAGCACAAATCCATGTATTAACAAAGTTGCACATACCAAAAATGGACTCTAAACTCTCCTTGACTGGTAGAATACTAATGTGTTCTTGTTTGAGTAAAAATACTTACAGTATCTATGAAATGCTAAGCAAATGGAAAACTCTGTGTCTAGGGAAAATGATGCCATCTCAGATCCAGGAAAGAAGGGAGAAGGACCAGGAACAGCTGGTCTTCAGAGTTTTTATAGTTTTTGCAGCCTTGACATCATCAGTGAGGCTACAGATAGACCCAACTAGCAGTGCTGCTTTCAAAGGTCTGCTTTCTAAACAGAGTAAATACATTTACCTTCAATGAAACACACACAAGAAGTTGCATTATGTGCAGCCTCTACAGTTCTTCAAGAATCTCAAACCCAAACCAGAAGACAATTCCACGCTTTTGCATTACCAACATCTATGACATGAAGACAAACACAAACCGTTATACATCTGGATTGAAGGAATACTCATTTTAAGTCTCAAACTCTTTACTTTAAAAGCCAGAAATCCACTATGAACTAGAGTCTGTATAAGATTTTGCCTTTCAGCAGTCTTCCTATACCAGACTTTAATGGAATTTTCTAGCATGTACCATTATTTCCAAAACAATGGTTGTAGGAAAAACAGAGTACACAGTTGCAAACGACTGAATTTGGTACACTCTTCTACTGACCTCCTCCCTTCTTTTTTGGGGGGTGAATAGGGAGTAATATTTAACAAGTTATTTTCAAAAGTAATATAAAGAACAGACTTACGCTTAACAGAGAAGTTCTCTTTACATAAGTATAGGTGCCATAATAAAAATTTACAAGCACCTGAAGAGTTCTGTGTAATTTTTTAAAGCAGTGTATACTGTTCAGCAATAAATATAACTTTTATTTTATGAGTGTATAGTATATCATTGATTTAAAAGATACAAAGAAGCAACTAAGTGCACTATCATTAAAGTATTTCCAACTCCAACAGTTAGGAGGCATGCATTAACTGGGTATCATCAACTTAAATCTCACCATTTTACCTTCATTTAAGTATTCTGGAAATTCCCTTAAAATTCATGGACTCACATCATGGTTTGTGTTGGAAGGGACCTCAATCATCATCTAGTTCCAGCTTCTACCACTACCATAGGCATAGATTCCACCCACTAGACCAGGTTCCTCAGGGCCCCATCCAAACCAACCCTGAACACTTCCAGGGATGAGGCATCCACAGCTTCTCTGGACAACCTGTTCCAGTGTCTCACCACCTTCACTGTAAAGCATTTCTTCCTAATACCTAAGCTAAACCTACCCTCTTTCAGTTTAAAATCATTCCCCCTTGTCGTATCACTACATACCCTTGTAAAAACTCCCCCTCCCTTTTTTACAAACCCAAACCCAAGTTCATGCACTTTTAAAGAACCTTTCTTACACACTATAGTTATACTTTATGGGGAAAACATGGTCCACTCTGGTTCACATCCTTGCAACAACACAAAAAACCACCCCTAGTATTACAAAATACAATTAATCTCTTGATTTTAACTTTTTGAATCTAATGTAATTAAAAAAGGCAATAATTGGTATTAAATTTCAAGATAAAGAAATGTCAGTATAAAAGGTCTGGCCTGTCACTGAGCACTTTGAATCCTCCCAGTTTCACCTTTGTTATTTCAGAAGCAATAACAAGTATTGCATTTATGGCAGAAGCATCAGAGCCAAAGACTGAATTTCTATTGCTCTTAAAAATATAAAAGAAACCGGAAATATAAAAACATGCATGGATAGAAAGTTAGTGATTAAGAAGTAAGGAACAGAAGTCTGCCCACTTTTAGTAACTGCAAAAGGTGGAAACTGCCTTGAAGCAAAAACTTTTTACAATCTTCTTACAGCTATTTGAAATAAAGTTTTCGAAAAATATGTGTAAACTTTCTTAATTGTTTATTAATGAGTATTTTGAAAAACTAGATCAGGCATTCCAGGTTTTTTAAGGTGCTGACAATTAATTTTACAGATGCATAAAAGTTGCACAATTTGTATGAAAAATGTAACAATACAGTCAACTACAAAACAGTAGAGTATTACACACAGTCTTCAAGATTCTTTCTTTCTTCAAATTGTTTGTCTACTGCAAGTGAAAGAGCCTGAAGAAATGTTGTCATTGTAACACTGGGGGACTGAAAATAAGAGAACATTTTGTTAGACAAACTACAGCAATAGGTAGACATAATATTTTACATAAAAATCAGAGTATTCATATGAGAAATACCTGACTTCCACGTTAAAAAAATTTCAAAATGCCACTAAACAAACTGAAAGTTTATTTTAAACCAACTAGGAAGGCAGAATCAAAATCAAGCTATGCAAAGTCTTAAGTCAATCACTATTACTGAATTATCAGAGAACCAATATTAATGTGCATTAATTTATTAAAAGTAGAATGCTGCTTAACAGGTCAATCCCATGTGTCTTCTTCAATCCCGTTCTAAATTATGGGCAGCACATCATTGTTTCTGCCCACAAAGCTGCAGAAATAAGTGAAATTTAGATTAAACACGGGGTTTAGGCCAATCTTTTACTTCAGGCAGGGTTCAAATGTCTTCCTGCCTGCCTCAAACCCAACCCAAAATACAAGGAATATAATAAACTTACTTGAATGTAAAGTGCATGTGCTAGGAAAGGAAGCTTTCTCAGGACCCGGCCACCAAGACCTTCACTTCTTCTACAGTAAAATAGAGACAAGTGCTGCTTAAATGCTAAGTGTCCACTCTTAAAAGAAGACCTTTCCTTTCTATGTTGCTCTAAAAAAACTCAGATCACAATTCAGCACGTCACTTGCAGATCTTTTAGCAGGAGCAGGAAGGGAACAGCCAAATTCTGCTTATGGGAGGCTGTAGAATATAGTACAGAAAAGGAAGCAAGGGTACAGATATAGCATAGTCAGAGTTACCTGCCAATGCTTACATGCCCTTCACATCATTGTGCCCTATCTCATGGATCTGGGGGAATGTCTACATCAGAAGGGTAGGGTACAGACATAAACACTCTTGGAAGGACTCAAAAATAAATTGCTTTGAAGGTTGGACCTCATGGCTACTCCTTGTCTCCTTCTTCCCCATTTACACACAGTTTCCTTTACCTAACCTACTTGATAAATTTTTCTGGTCTTCTCCAAACACCACTCTGTGTAAGTAAAATGCAAACCTCTATGCCTGAAAAAGCCTATTTGCTTTTACTCCAGTTCTCACTGGTTAAGATTGCATACTTCAGAACAGAAAGAAAACACACTTCTCTGACTTTATGAATGTTATTTATTTTTTTCCATACGGACCAGCACTTGGGGAAAATAACATTGCTTGATACTGTGAATATGATTTTTTTGTTTCAAGGACCGTTATGCTGCAGTGAAAGACTACTTGCTCCACTAGCATACTCAGAAAACCAGAACACTGTCCATTTACACTTCACTCCTTTTCCCCTTACTTCTGTCCACTTCCATCTCCATGATAAACACTGATTCAGTAGATTGTAAGAAATTTCAAGACACTTTCTTAGCAGGACTTAAGGCCCATGCTATTTCCGCTAAACTACATTACAGTTCCCAGTATTCACGGAAGCCTAAAGCACCTCACTAATCCAGCCAGGAATTTGTCAGGACTTCAAGTGGCAGGGCAGAAACCAGAAGCAGCACTAAGCCAAGCCAGATCCAAGACTAAGAAGAGTGAGCAAATCACGATTGCTTCCATTTTTTGTCACTTAAAACGTTTTGCCCTATCCCCAACAGAAAAAATTGGGATGTTTCAGGACTCCATCTGAAATTCAGTTACTTTTATAAACTGTTCCACAACTCAGTATATATATGAGGAAAGCAGAATTTCAGAATCTTACCTTGAGATTTCTTTTAGTACAAGGCTTAGCCTTGACACATTATTTTCTACGAAGCCTATCATCTCTAGCTCTCTGAGTGTCAGAAGCTGCTGTCGAGGATATATTATTTGACACTGGAAAGAAGAGTTATACATGTGTCATATGAAAAATAAACACATTCAAAATTAATTTCGACAGTAAGAGTGGAAATACAGAGAAAGAAGGAAATTCGTATATTTTTGTTACTTAGGAAGTATAGTTAAAATGTCAAATTTATTAAAATAGGACATTTTACAGTCTTGCTTTCAAGTTTTACCTTCATCAGTTCTTCCAAGCAAGAAAGATATATTCTAAATATTGCTGCAGTAGATGGAGGTCCAATGTATTGCTTTATGTCAGCCCTGTCTACAAAGGCCATGTCAATTTTCTCCGTAATATTCGAAGTAGTCAGGATCACTACGTTGGGGTACCTTCAAGACAAAAGTAGATTTTTAGGTCACATGTTTTATCTCCTTTTTGGACTGGAAAATTGAGACCTCCCTTCTTATGACTCACATCATTTTCTGCAATAGGCAGTCACATCACTCTTGTCAACCAGCAATCACATTAAATGACCTGAAGCTGTTGGCCAGTTACCACCAGCCTATTTCAATGCATAGTCTCTCTTTCAGTTGTTTCTCAGATGCCCACAGTTTCCCTATTTTAGAAATTATATACATTAACTATCTAGAACCTACTGAGTTTTTTAGTTTTTGCCACCAAAAAAAAATTATGAAAAGAAGACTCCTAAATTTGAAACTTTAATCTACATGTTTTGCATTTCAATTCAGTAGAAAGTATAGTTTAACTGGCGATGTGACATACTCTAACTGCAAACGACTTCACAGTGAGTTTAAAAGAGAACTTCTCCTTTCTCTGAGAAATACTGAAAAAGTGTTCTTAACCACAGCTGTTTTCAGATGAAATTTGTCAACTTCTGTGTGTGAAGAAACCCCTTATGTTTAATTAGCTGCAAGATAGGGCCAGATACCAGGGCATTCTTCTGCAAAGAGTGCCAAGGATGCGCAGTAAGAAAAGGGAAGTGGCAGGAATAAAAAAAAGCTGATATACAGCACAAAATCCAGCACACAAAGTAAAGCAAGGAACATTAACAATTGCTTCTAAACCATGTTTTGCTCAAGTTTGCTTTAGATTGACATCCAGAAGCTGTATACAAATTCTCCATTCAGCTTACTCTTGTCTCTCCAAGCAGACATTATGATGATCTGCCCTTTTTCTATCTCTAATCTTTAAGGGAAGTATAGTCTGTAGATTTGACTGAGCACTCAGGTATGTGCGAAATTTTCTATTAGATTACTCCTATTTGTTTTCAAAATTAGCATCATTAACAAAAAATAGTTCACTAACCAATTTGGTTTAGTACTCCAAGTAAGGGAATTGAAATTTAGCAGGAATCCTGAAATTGTCAACTACCTTTTGCTGTTGCAATAGTACGAGTTTACCTTTTAATCTGGTCTATTTGTGTCAGTACAGCATTCACCACACGAATAGCATCGGAAGGCTCTGTGCCTGCCTTGAAGGCACTGCGGGCTGCTGTGAGGCTTTCCACCTATAAAAAAACCCCAAAAAATCAATCAAAACAACAATGACAATGCACCAAACACAAAAAAAAACCCCAAAAGATTGCACATTTGGAGTCCTGGCAGCAAACAAATAACCCAGCCAACACACGTTCAGATCCTTGTGTCTGGTAGCTAAAACTCCATCTTCAAAATCTTTAATTAAGTAGGAGTTTACAGGCAGAAGGAAAGGCATGCCATGGAAGCAAAGTGCAGTGAGAGAAATTCCCGTTTAAACAGCAGAATAGAGGCTGCTTTTCATTTTAATTAAATTTTGGGGGTCAAGGGAATGGGACACACCATCAGAATAACGAATACATTGAATTTAGAATGAGCTTCCCCACAGCAATATAACAAGCTAACAAAGTACACAGTTACTAAGTTCCTTAGGTATGTAATTCTAAAGAGAAACTAGCCAACGAACTGAATGATATTAATATTTTTAGAACTTTACAACAAATGGAAGAGCACAAATAATACAAATCTAGGCTATTTTGAGGTTAAAACAATACTCCACTTGTAAACACACAGCAGCAAGAGAAGTTCCACCAAGAAAGGCTTCAATTCATTTTCAGCTGGAATTTGCCTGCTAAATCTTACTTTGTTCCTTCCAAATCTCTCAAATCTGTATCAGTAAAGGCTAAAATCCACTCTTTGCACAAAGTTATGTAGCTTGTGAAATAGCACAGATGTGCTTTTATTGTTCTTTACAGATGAGTGCTATTACAGTTTCTCCCCAACTTTCAGCTAAATTTACTTTCTGCTAAATTTTATGCCCAACAATGCTATTGGAGTCATACCTCATCAATCAGTACAAATACAAGAGCGTCTGGGTCATCAACTAACTCTTGAATCTTCTGGAACATCTTGGTTACAAGCTTGCCACTCTAGAAAGACACCATATGTGTATGTTTATTTCCTTATCACACAACTTTCTGAGGCTTGCCATATTTGAAGATGGAAATACCCATTTTTTAAAGTAACTTTCTAACATAACTTCTATTTAAGCATTCACAAAGATATTAATTACTGTAAGTGATCTTTGGTGCACATACTTACAAAACAAGCTCAGCACAAACAGTGTAATTTCTATAACACAGTGTTTACTCAATTAGCTACATCCATACATACCTCAGAAAACCATTTAGAGAAAAGGCTATGGCTGTTTATCTCAATTAACTGTCCATACCTATACCTGAAGTATAAAAGAAAAAAGAAGTATCAGCTCTATTGAAAATAAAAGTCAGTGATATCATTAACTTCTATAAGTCTCATGCCCTCTATTTCGACCTGGTATTCTGTGAATCAGTGCTTAGTACTTATTTTTCAAACATTATATTCGTTTTAATTGGCATTTCCAGCAATGTGACTTACCAGAATTCTTCATATTAAATTGCTATTAGAATTTCTTCATTAGAACAGGTGCTATTTAAACACAGCTTTAGTAACAGTGACCATGCTAATTGCCTCATTCTTCTGTTTGTGGAAGATTTTCTTCAGCACAGCAAGAACCCATACAAAAGTATTAAACTTATCTACTTAGCTATGCAGGGATATCCTTATGACAAAGTATCTCAACCACACAATATACAGCCCATGTTTTTCATACATTGAGCTTGGGCTACAGTCAGATCATTCCCATTACTTATGTTACATCTCATATTTTATATAAAATTCATTTTTTAAAATAAATTTGCTAAGTTGCTATGAATTTTAAGGCTAATTCTTATTATTTGGCTGATATACAAACTGACCTCTGCAAATTGTGGTATTCAGACATTCCAAGTACAAAGAAAATTGGTTACAAAATCACTGCCTATTAAGAACAGGCTTTCTCGAACAAGAAGATACAAATACCAAAACACTCGGTGATCCTTTGCCCTTTAATATTTATTGATGTGAGCACAAATTACTGTATCATCACTGGAATTTGTTTTGCACATCTGGGCACAAATAATTACACATTTTAAAAGGCATTACAATATCCTAGCCAGTCTATCAGATTAATTTTATTGCTAGCCGGGTGCACTATAAAAAAGAAGACACATTAGCACTTGGCATAGGTTACTTGAAATCAAATATTAAATATATTTGGACTAGTGAAAAAGAACAACTATCAAGAGTAAACTACAGTGAAAAAATTCAAAAAACTATCACCTGTATGACAGTCGAATTGTCAGCTTCTGAGCCAATGCTTTACAGAGAGAAGTTTTCCCTGTTCCAGGAGGGCCTGGTTTGAAATCAGATCCATATGTTACACAGAATCTGCATCAGATTGTTAATGACATGTAACAGCTTTTTAACTACTCTTTCATCACAGCACTAATTGTAGAATAAAAACACAGCAGACAATGAATGTGTACATCAGAGTATTTCAAGAAAATTGCTTACTACACAGCAGACCTAGAGCTGACCTTCCAATTTATGTAATTTTCAGTTATTAATGTAGTCAGTATAACAGTTTGTATGCAGACACTGTTAAGTTAAAACACTCAACAGCCACAGAAGCAAAATGTACCATCCTAGCAGGGCTTATGCTTGTCAGCATTCTCAATAACCAGCGCTACACTTAAACTTGTGTACACCTGAAACATTCTCTCCTAACATTAAAAATGAAAACACATCACAACAGTTTGATCAGTTCTCCACTTTCCCACAAATTTCTTCCCTAGGGCAACCCACAGCATCTTGGGAAGTGTGCTCTGGGACAAAACTTTTGGATCTGGCTTGACACCCTGAGGAAGAGCCACACAGACTTTCTCCAAAGAGGCAAGTACAAGCACAGTTAAACAGAGTATGAATCTATAGTTTGTTTGCCAAACAAACTGTTAATGTCAACCAAATGACAGTACTGCCACTCAAAGCCAGGACAGTCATCACAGCATAAATGTATTTTGCACTACAACAGTTGTAGATTTCCTAGAATTACGCAATTACATGTTCATTATTAAAATTAAATACATTTATCATAAATACATTGTTAACACTCTGAAATAAACAAAAACATCCTGTAGCTTCTGAATTGACAGTTATAACTTAAGTTCAATCAACAAATATTTCCCCTATAATCTTTTATATTTTAACACCATTCTTGACAAAATTGCAATTAATCAACAGCAAGCTGCATTTTGCAAGAAAACGGAATTCGTTGATGCTAATCTTGTTTCTGGTAAAACCTCCACAGTAAACCAGGACTAACTGAAGATTGTGGCTTCACTGAAACAAGTTACTCAATCAGTGAGAGCACTGCCCTCACACTTGGCAATAGAACACCCACTGTAAACAGCACAACACACAGACTGATTTCCCAGTTTCCTCAAAGTTTTTATAAAGCCATAACTAACAAAATATTTAATACTGTGATAACTAATATATGCCTCCTAATGTCTTCAGTATCTGCATTATTTTTCCTTTTCACATAAAAGAGCTGCAATACCACTTAAAAATGAAAACTAAAACCCTCCACAGTTGTCACTGCACTGTAAATTTTAGAATTTAAATTCCTGCAAAATATGGTCACATGAGCATTGACTTCACTTTGACAATACATTACATCTAAACTTGTATTATAGAGAGGATACTTCTCTGCTGCTTTTGTATCATCCAATTTCACAACAACAGCACTGCAATAAAAGTTTTTCCAGAAGGAAAGTGTAAACAGGTGGCCAGTGAATCTACTTCATTTAAGAGAGATAATTTTTACCATGCAGCAAAACAACTCTGTTCCAGGATATCAGGTTGCTGTCAACATTTTTGTCAGAAAATAATAGTGTTGTTGTCACGTAATCAAGTAACTAATTGAAGAGGAGAAAAAGAGACACATAAATTAGTGACATAACAGCAAATACAATTACAGATAGAAGCAATCTCCTAGTCATGTCTATCGAGTACTCCTAACAACAACAACAACAAGAGCTCATGTCTTTTAGTCATAGGCAAAATTAGTTCTGCAAAGGATGGCAATTAGTTTCTGTCCCACCCTCAAGAACAAGAATAGTATGTACTGGGCACAAATGGAGATCCAGAGCTTTAAAATTAATAAATTAAATGCTTTAAGCAGGGGAAACTATTTTCATTTTCCACTGTCCCACTTACAGTGTGTCTATAAAACACAAGCTGCCCAAACACAGAGTCAAAGACTCAAACTCCAGATCCTGTTAAATGTACAGCTATAAATTTATTCACTTTGTTGTAGTCAGCCAATCAAAGCATTTCTAGTCACATTTTACTTCCTTTCTACTGAAGCATTTGTATCAGCTACTTCAGCAAATTTGTAGATTGCTTATCCTTGCAAATAAAGGAAATTTCAGGTACTTCCCTGAATCCTTGCTTCTAAAAATAGTGCTACTTCGTTTTAGAAGTACAGAGTTAGAAAGTACAGAACTCTTTCAAAAAAATGAGCTTGAACTTCATGTATGGATCTATACTGGCTTTTACCTATAATATCTGATGCCACGTTACCCTCTGTTGCTCTTTCCTGTAATGTGCTTTTGATCCCTATGTGTTAATAGGACAATACAACAGCACTTCTGCAATATCTTATGCTCATGGTGGGGTAGTTACACAACAGCAAAACCAGCTGTACTTAATCCAGGTGTTTTTCAATATTCTATCAACACTGACTGTACTGTTTTGAAAATTCACAGTGACCATTTCAGAGCCTGTAGAACCCAAGCATGCCCAGGCAGGTCCATGCTTTAAAGAATGAAGATTCATCACAATTGTTTTTACAGAAGCAGTCCTAGTTTCAGTCATTAAAAGCAACCATTTCCTTCTACCAATATACACCTAGAGTCAACAGTGATCAGCTTGCTGTTACTCAGTACATCAGCAAGTGTAACTAGATAGTCTTGCCATTTCAGAAATTACTTAGAAAACAATCCCACAAATTAGACAAATGTGGATGTGTTAATTGATATTTACCTTATAAATAAAGATGTACAATCACTGGAATGTTTTGCTTAACTGTATTTGTTTATAAATACTTGAGTGAGAATAATGTACTTACGGTATTACAAATAAACTAATTATTTAATTACTTGTGTCCAAAACTGTCAGTTAGAAGGTTCTTTTTTTAAGAAATGCTTTTTTTTTGATGAATGCTGTCATAAGAACAACTGAATTAATTCACTTGTGGTTTATATTCACATCACAATGACTGAATTGCAGATTGTGATATTTCCATTCTACAAGCTCTGGTATTTATCATCACAACCTCTGAAGAATGCACAGAATCTGCAAGCTAGAAAATGACCCCATGGAACTTTCTTCCAAATGTCTTACCAGCATTCAAGTGGGAGTGCACTCACTCCAGTTCAATCACTCAGTGTGCATTTTACAAACAGTGACACTGCTGGCTGACATTACTGCCAAACCAATTAATTGTTTAGCTGCTGCCAGAAACACACAGTTAAAATCTCGTTCCCTTCTGCCAAGCCTGCACCCACATCTCCATGGATGCAGCAAACTTCAAACAGGCCTCACTTCAGCTCTTACTTCTCCTCAAGTAATCTTTATTGCTATTAATTTTCAACTTACGTTTGCTTTTACTTCAGTGTCATATATGAGACTTTCCCAAAGGCCATGGAATTCAGCTGCAAAAGCAATGTATTATATACCTGTTTAGGATAAATCAATCTAGCAACTTGTAATCTATCACTGCAGCACAATAGTTTTCAAATTATTCTCAACTAAAATTAAGTATTAAGAACAGATATACAAGAGCAATTAGAACATCTGGAAAATACCCCACAGGAGTTATTTTTCAAAATGCAAACACTTCTTCCTAATAGACAAAACCAGCAGTTTCCCAAACTGCTCAAATGTGTCAAATAATTGTGACAAGAAATTAATGTTAATTTCTTAACATGGAGGGAAAAATATAATTCTTTCCACCCTCAATAAGGGATGGACCTACATTTCTTCAAGATAGAGAGCTATGAAAAGCTGGGGTGGGAGAAGGGTTTCTATAGCAAATTTTATTATTTAGCTTTGGGTTTTCTTTTTGGTTTAGTTTCTTTTAACATCAAGAGCAAAAAAAGCATGTGGCTGAATAACGCATAAAAAACTGAAGTTGTCATCTAGGTATCAATCATTCTTAGCAGTTAGTTTCTAACTTACAGCAAAGAAAAGGAAAAAGGACCAAGCAACTATAAACCCCAATAATGTGAGAATAATATCAATGTATCAGTTTGATTTTTTTTTTGAAAATAAACGTAATGGATAGCTAGGCATTTCAAAACACAGAAAGAGTAGGAAATGCTTCAGGATAACTGTCTCCCTGGGCTTCAGCTCACACACGTGCTTCTTCTTCCAGGCACAGAATCCAAATTCCCCAAGCACAAGACAGCAAAAAGCAGGTTGTGCCCTATTGCAAAGCAAAGCCATATTTTTCTCCTCAGAAAACATTCTGAGGACTCTAAATCTCTTTGTTTGTGTGTTTCAAACACAAGAGCGACACTGTCTTGGGGGCTGGAAGCCGGCAGTGGGTTCTGGAAAATGAACATTTAAAGTGATGAGTTTCTTGTGGATCTCAAAGTTAACATTTTGAATGTAGCTTGTCGGATTAAAATCTTGAATGCTGCTGATTGTGACTATACATTTTAGACCACAAGACCAGTTACTTGCACACGTCCACAAGTACCTGAGAAATAAATGATGGTTTTGGAACTCTTGTAGCAGTTTGGTCAGAACTGTAAAGGTCCAAATATATTGGTTCCATAGACAAAGGACAAAGTTCAATAACATATACAAATAATACCTTTTAACAGGTAACTCTATAAACACTTTTAGCCTTTGCAAGATTTTCTTTCATTGCAATTGTTCTAGACCTTCCAGAAATATTCCATAGGTACCTGCTGGTAACACCCAGTGGTGGGCTGCAGTGATATCCTCATTCTCTTCTTCCAGGTTCTCAGAAGTTGGTCCTTCTTCATTCAGATGAAAAATATGAAGAGAAAGACTGCTTTTGCTCAAGTCAATAGGCTAGAATGAACATAAAGACTTCTAATGCATCGTATTTCTCATTTAGAGCTAATTATAAGAAAAGAAAGCTACAGTTCTCAGCCTACTAATTCTGCTTCAGACCTTATTAAGCAGTGTAGGCCCAAAAACTTAGCTGTGTTTCCCTTGGTTATACTAGTCAGCCTAATAAGAGATAGTACACCATCCTATAGACCTTGTCTTGTTTATGTCCCTAAACCACCACCAGCCTGCCTGCAACTAGTTCACAAGCATATGAACAGAGCTGCAAATACCTGTCTGTCTTTCAGTTTCAGCTCCGTATCCACAATTGACACAGAGTGCACATTGCTCTTAAGGAAACCGTCATCAAACTCTGTCCACTTGTAATCACCAAACACAATGGTATGTCTGTTCAACAGCTTTAGGACGCTCATCTTGATATCTTCTTTCTTAGCCACACTAAAAAGAAAGAAACACTATTACTTTATGGCATTGAAATATATGAGGAAATATGAATTAGTGTCAAAGTGCTTTATTTCATACATTAGGTCTTCATGGAAAACAGCTTTCATCTCATACATGCACAGAGAAAAACAACAAAACAACCCAAAAAATCCCACTCAACCACCCCACAACATTCTGCAGGAAAAAAACCCCCTGTCAAATACAGTCTGTTTACAAAAGCAACAAGTTTGATACCTGTTTCTAATTTGTGCATGAACAGATAAAATCCAAAGAATACTACCTGCTCTGCTTGAGATCATTATCAGGGGACACAGAAAAACATAGCTAGGTTTCAAGAAGGGAAATCAGTTATTCAATCTATGTTTCAGCAGGAAAAACAGAAAAACACATAGCCAAGCTATTGGACTGAATTTGGCAAGCTTAACTTGGAAGCTCCATTATACTTTTAAGTCTGAGGACAGCTGATGCCTTAGGATGGGGACATACTATAAGGAGAATTCCAGTGGAAGAGACAAAAAAAAGGAATACCATTTGAAGATTTCAGAAAGGCTTTAACTTAGTTTTGCAATTTCAGTGATGGATAACCAGTGCAAATTCCCACTTCCTTGTTTTTCAAGCCTGACAAAAAGAGGGCAGTGGGTATTTTACAGCTTGGACACGCTCTCCCATAGCATCCAGATAGCCAAACTGGTAAGGTAAGGACTGGATAAATGGACAGCAAGGTAGATGGACTGTCCAGCTCGGAGGGTTGTGATTATTAGTACAGAGACCAAGCAGAGCTTCCAATAACTCAGGAGGGGAAAGGCTGGGTGATGCTAGCACTGGGACCAACACTGTTTTTACACCCTCATTTACATCCTTGACAATGAGATAGAAACAATTGCAGCAAGTTTATGGATAACACCAAAGCAGCCAGATTGTCAGTAGTCTAGAGGGCAGGGCTGCTGTTCAGAGGGACCTCTGCAGGTTGGAGATATGGTTTGACAAAAAACTGTTGAAGTTCAACAAAAGTAAACATGAAATCCTATCTTTCCATCCACTGCTCAGGTAACAGAACAGATCAGAGGCCAAGCTGATCAAAAGCACTTTTGCAGAAAAGGGCCTGGGTTACTGGTGGACAGATTGGCAATGAGTTAGCAGCATGCCCTTGCTGCAAATAAGGATAACCTTATTTTAGGCCGTGCTACCAAGAGTGCCAGTGTTCAGGAAAGGGACTCTTTCCACCTACTGCCTTTGTTGCACCACATCTGGAGCACTGTGTGCAGTTTTGAGCAAGTCCAGAATGTGGCCACAGATGTGACACACAAAGTGAAACAGAGAGAAGTGGATTTGCTCAATCTTAGGAATAGAGTTCCGTGTGGAAACTCACGGAAAAGCACAGACAAGGCAGAGCAGAGTCCTGGGTGCTCCTGTGGGTGCACAGCAGGAGTCAAAAGGAAACAGACACAAGTTGCAGCAAGTTACGTTCTGAGACCAGAGACCTGCTCGACTTCTGATGGACTTCCACATGGATCTGAACGTTGTCACACACGTTTGGCAGCGCCTGCTTCAAATCCCCCGCGGCGTCATCCATCCTTCTTGCTCCTAGGGGAAAAGCGACACCGAGGAGAGGTGATTTCCAGGGACTGCTACGCACCCAGGAAGAGCCAGCGCTCTCCCGGTGCCCCGTTCACGCCCATCGCGCCCACTGGGATGGGGATCAACACTTCCCTCCCTCAGGAGACGGCGGCGCCCGGGTGGGCAGGCCACTCCTTCCCTCGGCGCTGGAGACCGGGAATCACCTCAGGGCAGACGCGGGATCGGGTACGGCGCGCTGGGGCGGCGGGAAGGGGCGCGGGCCTGGCCGGGGCCGCAGGTGCGGGCACGGCCGATTTGTACAGGGCGCGCTGGGCGGGGTGGGGCGGGATCGGTCCCTCACCCGGATCTTCCTCCGCGGGACCGGGGGAAGGGCCTCCCGTCCCGCCGCTTCCGGCGGGATTGGCTCTGGCGGCGGCTCCGCCATGGGGAAGAAGCACAAGAAGCACAAAGCGGAGAAAGCAGAATGGCGGTCCACCTCCGCCACCGCCTACAGCGGTGAGGGCCGGCGGGGCCCTCTGTGTGCCCGGGCCGTGCCTGTCCCTTCCCTGCCGCGGCGGGAGCGGCATCGCTGCGGGGCTGCCCGGGGGGCGCGGGGCGGGACGGGCGCCGTGGGCGCGGCTGTCTCCGCGAGTGTCTCCGCGGTCCCTGCGACTGTCTCCGCGGGTGTGAGCGCGGCTGTCTGGCCCTGCGGCTGTCTCGCTATCCCCGGGTCTGTCGGTCCGTCCGTCCACGCGGCTGTCGGTCTGTCCCCGCGGTCCCTGTGGTTTTTCTCTGGGATCCGGTCACTGCGATGCTTGAGTGATGCTTAGTTTCACCTGGCGCTGACAAGGATCTTGCAACGTTTCCCGGGAAAGCCGAGGGAGGAGGGGTCGGTTTCTTACGTTGTTAAAGGTCCGTGGGGAAATCACAACGTAGTCCTGAACGACTGTCTATTGGTTTGGGTTTATTAGTCTTAGCTATTGTTTTTTTCCCCCGTGTTTATTGTATGTAAGTTTGACGTGCAGCAAATTCTTATAAACAGTATTTCTAGAAGAAGCCTCACAGCTGTGGGTGTTCAGTGTGAGAAAAGGATGATCAGGGATGATTTTATCACTCTCTACAACCTGACAGGAGGTGCAGGCAGGGCGGGTCAGGCTCTTCTCCTGGTGATAAGTGACACGAGGAAAGGACATGTGACCTCAAGCGGCGCCAGGAGAGGTTCAGGTTGGACATTAGGAAGAATTTCTTCACAGAAAAGATGGTTATATCTTGGAATGGGCTGCCCAGGATGGTGGTGGAGTCCGTGTGTCTGGAGGTATTCAAGGAAAGACTGGATGTGGCACTCAGTGCCATGGTCTCGTTGGCAAGGTGGTGTTCGGCCTTAGGTTGGATTCAGTGACCTCAGAGGTCAATTAATTGATTCTGTGACTGTCTAATGGCTGTGTGCTATCATCTCCCTGTGCATTTATGATTTTTTCTTTTTTTCTTTTTTTTTTTAAAATTTAGATTATGTGGATAAACCTTTGGAAAAACCCTTAAAGCTGGTGCTTAAAGTTGGAGGAAGTGAAGTGACCGAACTCTCCGGGTCAGGGCATGATTCGAGTTACTATGATGACAGATCAGATCATGAGCGAGAACGACATAAAGAAAAGAAGAAAAAAAAGAAAAAAAAGTCAGAGAAGGAAAAACATCTAGATGATGAAGAAAGAAGAAAGAGAAAGGTAAGCTGTGATTTTTAGAATTCATACATACCAATCTTCATGCGTGTGTGTTGGATCTAAAACTCATGCAGAGTACCAGAGCTTTTCTGGTTTTGTTTGTTTAAATCAGTATTCTAAGAAGCTTATTGTCTAGAGACAGCACTTGCCAAATGTAGAAAACCCTTGTGTGTGTGTTGGTGTATTTCTGCCATTTAAATGAGATGTTTTTGTGATGATTCTATGAACAAAGTAAAAGCTTCCTTCTTATAACTGCTTATTTTTCTTCTTTATTTGGTTTGAATGAATACTTCAGTTTTTAAGTTGGATGTTTTGTATTTCAGTCAGGTTACAAATATGTTTTGCTGCCCTTAGATTTATCTGAAAAGCTGAAAATACTATCACTCAAAGTTGCATTTATCTTCCTGATATATGCCAAGTTACTGGAAATTGATATGTTTACTCAAAAGAGCTTTCTGAAATCTATTCTGTTGAGTACTGTGCTACAGCAGTTATGTTGGCACTTAGAATAACCTGCGTGCAAGGCTTTGTGGCTTTGTTAGTAGCAAATGTGTGGTCACATTAGTTGTTTGTGTTGAACCTTGAGGAGTTAGATTAAAATCAGCAAGAAGGTATTGACAGTACAGTTACTTGTACAGTTTAATTTAGTAGTATTTCTTTTGTGTGTTAATGATTCTTTGACCTCTGCTTTTTTGGTTCTTTTTTGTCATGTAGTTTTGCTCCTGTCGGGATTTTTTCAGTGCTACTTTGCATGGGTTTGTGGCTAACATCTGCCACTTCCGGTTGATTTGTTAGACTCAATTACTTGGAAGTGATTTATCTCATAGGATTATTCAGAAGCTCTTGAATACAGTAGAATTTTCTTAGCACAAATGTTTCTGTTAAGAGTATGGCTGGGTCTTGAAATGTAGCAAAACAACAACTATCCTTCCTACAAGATCTTGCAGCATCAATTGCCTTTACTGAGTTGCAGTGTGGGGGTTGTTTGGATTTTTTCCCAGAAGTTCATTATTAGTGCATTAAAAATAAACTAAAAGATAGCTAAGAAACAAAACTGTAGTCTGAAGAAGGTTAATGAAAGTACACTTTTCTGTGCAAACATGGATAGTGACTGAAAGATTATCAGAATGGCTTAGGCGTGCCTTTGCTCTGAGGCTCAGGAAGAGAACATTGACTGCAATGACTGTTACAGCGCATTTCTTATGATTCTTTTGTAGTCTTTCTGAATTATGACATACTTTACTCATTCCTGTTCAATGTGCCAAACAAAAACACACTGATCAAAGCAGAGCTATGGACTGACTTTACTGAATAGCAAGTTAACTTTCTTTGCTCTCTGGTGTAGCTTATTATCATGCAATTTTGCATATAAACAGCTTCAGAGTTCAACATTCTTTTCTATAAAAGTAGAGTAATGATAGTACAATAGTATATTAAATACAAAGTAACAAAAGCTGAACAGCTTACTTTTAAGTGGAGAAGAAAATTGAAAAAATAATAGTGAAGGTGTATACAGTGTTGTTTAAACTGTATTATGACTTGGATATAGAATGGTTATTCTAAATGAATGAAATCACTCTCTTTCTTTTGATGTGTGGGATTGCACATTCCAAGTACATTCTTCTAAAATACATCTTCTTCCTGCTGTGCTAGGAAGAGAAAAAGAGGAAAAGGGAGAAAGAACAGTGTGACACTGAAGGAGAAACTGATGACTTTGATCCTGGGAAAAAGGTAGAGGTTGAACCTCCTCCAGATCGTCCTGTCAGAGCATGCAGAACTCAGCCGGGTGAGCAGTGTGAAAAATTAAATCATTTTTGTTGTTTTAAAAAGCATGCACAACGAAGCTTTTATCAGAGGTATCAAAAAATAAAATTTTCATGAAGGTTTGCTGAAATCCAGGGACTTTACTTTTTCCAGTATTCAGAACTTTCTGCTGTCTGAAAAGTCAATATTCCTCATGATGCTTACACGTTTTAGTAGGTTTCCTTTCAAGTGACTGAAGTTGCCAAGGACATCTGTCTCTGGCTTCTATTACTTGGCAGAATAAAGGTAGCATCAAAGTATTATTGTGCACAGTGTTCCCCTAATGCCTTCTCAATAGCATTTACAGAACAGAGTGATCAGAATATCTGAAACTAAATTTTGCTTAGTTCAAGGCAAAAAAAGAATCTTTTGGAGACTGCTTACTTGTTGTTATGGTCTTTTTTTATATAAGCTATGTGGAGTTTTAGTATCTCTATTTTCATCAAAATGAAGTTGTGATCGGGTGTCTCTAAAGACCATAGACACCACTTCCTACCACCCTGTTTTTCATTTACCAATCCTCTTTAATTCTCATCATCAGCCAAAATACTTACCAGCAGTGTGTGGCAACTTAGTGTGTGTATTTTTTTTTAGATTTTGCCATGGGTTTTCTACCTGTAGCTATTGCTTGATAGTTAAAACTCAGCATTATCCAGTGGAAACTTTTACTTAAAATAATTTTCAAATACATCATGATCTCGGTTACACATATGCACAAAAATGGAACCTAATAGCAAAAAGCTGGGTCTTAGGAATATTGTGAGTCTTATCTTTGGAATACCACTCTTTGACTGACAGTAATTCCTTGAGGAATTTCCTGATTATGAATGCCCATGAAATTGAGGAATAGTGGCCATCAACTGAAATTTTCTGGTGAATTTTATGTCTCTGGGTAATCAGAAGCCTTGAAAAACTGACAAGCTAAAAACTGGTCTTTCTATTATTCTGTTTTCATCTGCTTGTAAAATGGTATTCGAAAGCATATAAATTACCTTCCCTATTCAGGTTAAGAAGGGAAATATCTCTGCACTGTCATGATGAGGAGTTGGAGTTTTAATTCTAAATTCCATCAGGATGCATTTTTAGTGTTTCAAACTTCAAATTAAAGACAGTCTTTCTGAAGTATGTGTATGGACCAGGTAATTAACGAGTAGTATTAATTGTGTAATCTGTACAGGAAGTGAAATTGTAATCAGTACCTCTCTTGCCAGCAAATCTGCCTCTATTTGTCACTCTCTGATTGAAAGGTTCAGAGAAGGTAATTGCATGGAATTAAGGGTAAAGAAACCATTAAAATTGCGCTGATAACATGTTATAAGAATATGGATTTCCCAACTGCATTATTTGAGCAACAAAGTTTCACTTTTCTTTTCCTGTAAAAATATATAACATGTTATTTCAATCTTATTAATGCATATTCTTTATTAGTATATATTCTTAGAGCTTCTAGACAGCATTACATCTGATTTCATGTCTATTAATTTTTAATGTGGTGAAAGCTCAGAAGATAGTGAAGGACAAGAAATATGCAGTATATGCTTAGAAATGTAATGTAATGTACTTCTGCTTTGAAATCCATGTCACATGAACTGCAGATCCTTGCAAGATATACTTGTAATTAAGATTTTTGCTGTGGTAGTTATGTTTCTAAATAAATAAATAAACAAACCTGGATTCTGTTTCCTTGCACTTATCTGTGTTTTCATCTCAAACTGCAGCTGAAAATGAGAGCACACCAATCCAGCAGTTACTGGAACACTTCCTTCGGCAGCTTCAAAGGTATGAAGCGTGTTGTGTCTTCAGCTGTGTCCACAGTGTCTAATGCATATTTATATGTGTTACTTTTCAACTTCTTATCGTGGTTTTCTGTTTGAAAATAGTGCCTGAAGATACATCTGTTAACCTTTGCATCCATGCTAGACCTGGTGGTTTTAAAAGATTAGTTTAGGAAAATTATTACCCACTTTGCAATTTTAGCATTTGTCAGGGAAATAAGTGTTTTGGCCATTGTAAATTTATTAAACATGAATGACTTAATTTAAGGATTAAAACCCAATTATGATTCTATAATACTTTAAAAGGTGGCACTGTTTTAATTTGATTTTGTTTTATTCTGTGTTCCCTGTCTGACACAAAACAAATTTATGCCTGCTTACTTGATAATCTTCTTAATTCGGAGAGGCTGCCTATTGT
Source organism: Sakesphorus luctuosus (assembly GCA_013396695.1). Lineage (NCBI taxonomy): Eukaryota > Metazoa > Chordata > Aves > Passeriformes > Thamnophilidae > Sakesphorus > Sakesphorus luctuosus. Next base: position 212,470 of record VWZD01010573.1, read on the forward strand.
TTTCACTAAGAGCTTAAACCTGTATCTCATGTTAACAAAACCACCTTTTTATTACCTAGCAATAAAGCTGAATCTGGAACTCATTCAAAAATATTAAGCATTCTATTTATTTTTAGTGGACCTTATGAACAAGAAGAATTGGTTTTTTGTTTTTTAACTCAGTGAAGCCAAAAGAGCAATTTTCTGTGTAGAGATGTAGAAAGCATACAAGAATTAATTAAGAATTACAAGAACTAGCTTGAATTGATCATTTGATCATTGAATTTGAAAGACTTATTTTAATGTCTGTCAAAAAGTCTGCATATGTGTAATCAAATGCTTTCCTTGGTCAGGAAATTGTCAAACGTGCTTCTGTTTTATGAGAATGCTTTTAGTGGTTTTTTTTTTCTTTTTTAAGTAGTACTATTATGTCATTAATGTGGTATAGAAACAAGGACTGCTTTGTTTGCAGCTGTAAATCTAAATGTCTTGTTCTTATTTTTAGGAAAGATCCTCATGGGTTTTTTGCTTTTCCAGTCACGGATGCCATTGCTCCGGGATATTCCATGATAATAAAACATCCTATGGATTTTGGTACGATGAAGGAAAAAATTGCTGCAAATGAATACAAATCAGTCACTGAATTCAAGGTGAATTAATAGAGATGTAGGTATTTCAGTGCTAGTAAGAAGCCTTTCTTACATGAATTAATGTGCTTTTTTTTTTTCAGTACTGAGCACTTTCGTATATTTAGTGTGTTACAAATACTCTCTGTCAGATTGTACTACAGTCTACTACAGATTACTGTGGAAACCAAGAACATGTTCTAAAGTTCTGTGGAATTCATGCTGGAGTAAGACTATCACAAAGACTTAGATGGTTGAAGAACCATGTACTGTTTTTATTTTCTTTTTTAATCTAGCCCTGGTTAGATTGATTAAAATGTAATGATTACTTGTCTGCAAGAAAACTGTGGATTTACTGAAAGATGTTGTATGAGAATCAATATCAACAACATATTTCTTGTCTTTTTGTCTTCTTTTACATATCTCTTCAATTGAAATGGCAAAAAGTTACTTGGCGTGTTTATTGGCAACTTGACTTAGCTGATTTATGTATTGTTATTGTTGTAATACTTTATTAGATATTTTATAGATGTTGTAATACTTTCTTACAGACAGTGCAGTAAGAAATCTTTTCATGATATTGTCAGCTCCTGAAAGGAAATGAGTTTTGCTTAACTGATCCATGAAGTTGTATTTAGCGGCCTCCAGAATTACTGTCCTAGAGTGGTGCTAACATAACCATAGACTTGGCTTGCTTCTCAGGGTTAATCTCTTCTTTTGAAAGGTCCAGCAAGGTGAGCAGAGAATGCCTTATATTTCTTACAGGTGCTTTGGCAAAGATTATTCTGTGTTGTTAGGTATACTATAGAGATTTATAGGAAATAGTAAAAAAAGATACATGATAACATTGCCATCAGCAGTGCCTTTCAGGTCTCTAAATTCTGGCTTGCTGGACTGTCTTATTCAACTACTTAAAAGGGAGGTTTGAAAGTAAACTCTTGTGACTCTGTTTAGCTTCAGGAAAGGCTGCAGTATTTAAACTGATGGGATAACAACCTAAAAAAATTAATATTGCAGTATTTAGACGGACAGATTTTTTTTCCTGAAGGTCTTCTTTTCTGCTGGTAGTCTAAGGAGTAATAATTGGTAGCTAAAAGTCTGTCCTTTTTAGAGTGAAAAAGGGGTTGGACTCTCATTCTAGATACATGACAGTACCTAATAACACTGAATTACAAAGGCATAAGCTTAATACAGAAATAAAATTTATAGGGTTTTAATCTCTAAAACAAGACCTGCTGAAAGGGTTACTTTTGTGATATATTTATTATAACTAGCTGAGTCTAATCACAAGGTAGTAAGTAATCTAAGAGAAGAATCTGCAGGAACCCTTTTCTGCATTTAGAAGAAGGGCAATTGTTGCAGAAAACAATTTTATTGCTGAAAAATGTTGGGCAAACAAAAGACTGGCCTTTTCTGCAGCACTTCCCAAGGCCATCACTAGATGTATAGCTTACATATGCTTCTTTATCTGCTCCTTGGCTCATGGTTTGGTCCTCCATGTCACCTTCTCAGTTTATGTTTCTGTGATCGTCTCGCTAATTAAAGGCAGTTGGCTTAAATGCTATAAAAAGTTATCTTAGTGGCTCTGTCCTTCTGTTAATTTCTCATCTTGAAAGAAGCAAAAAAGGCTCAAACCTTTGCAACTCTACATTACCTTTTGGATTGCATTTACTCTGTTAGCTTGGAGCTACCATGATGGAAGGGGATCTTCCAGTCATTTAACAGAGGACTTAAAAATTCTAACAGTTCTTTTGTGTTGTATTTTACAGGCAGATTTTAAACTGATGTGTGATAATGCAATGACTTACAACAGACCAGATACAGTTTACTACAAGCTAGCCAAGAAGATACTGCACACAGGCTTTAAGATGATGAGCAAAGTAAGAGATCTATTAAAAACATAACTAGAAACTTCATTGGGGTTTTTTGTTGTTGTTTTCATACTTAAAGGGTACATAGTTAGTAACAAATGTTATTTTATCCTTCTGCGATTAACTATAGCAGTGCCTGTTAGTGTTGCTCTATTTAAGGGCTTGATAGCATTCTTGTTACAACTCAGTAATTTTTATTTATTTCTCAACCATATCTGCACCATTGAAATCTGTAGGAGCTTCTTCTCCTGGCCTCAGTGGAAGTAATTAAGATTCACATGTACAAAACCCTACTGTGAAATATGGCCTCTGGCTGAAACTTTGGAATCATAGAATCGATTGGGTTGGAAAAGACCTCAGAGATCATCAAGTCCAACCCTTGGTCCAACTCCAATCCCTTTACCAGATCATGGCACTCAGTGCCACGGCCAATCTCAGTTCCAAAACCTCCAGGGATGGTGAATCCACCACCTCTCTGGGTAGGCCATTCTAATGCCTGATTACTCTCTCTGGAAAGAATTCTTCTCTGATCTCCAACTTAAATTTCCCCTGGCAGAGCTTGAGCCCATGCCCCCTTGTCCTGTTGCTGAGTGCCTGGGAGAAGAGACCAACCCCCACCTGGCTAGAACTTCCCTTCAGATAGTTCTAGACAGTGCTGAGGTCACCTCTGAGCCTCCTTTTCTCCAGCGTAAACAAGATCTCATTTAAGTTTTATTTCTGAAGAAACACAAAAACTCTACTTTTTTCAAGGTGTTGGGTGTGGAGTAGTTTTCAAGTGTGTTGCAAATGTGCTTTTTACTCGCATAGAGTTGCTGGCTTATAAAAAGAAGTTTTGGTGAGCTGCGCTGTGAGCACGTGTGTGTGTGTGTGTGTGTGTGTGCATGTGTTACAGTAATGGTAAGTTTTGTGTAAAATACTTGTTTTTGCATATGCAGTTTGTTTGTTTGTTTCTCTCTTGATAGTCAGGCTGCAGAAATTCTGATGCCATGCTACCATGACCAAATCATGTTGCATCGCCATTGGGAACGAGACATTAAGAACAAAATAAGGCCATGGCCATTCCCATCCCATCCCATTATCATGGCATCTTGGCTATGAGGGAAAGGTTAAGTCCCTGCCGCTCTGTCCTTTCTGATTCTAGGAACGGCTGTTAGCTTTGAAGCGCAGCATGTCGTTTATGCAGGACATGGATTTTTCTCAGCAGGCAGCTCTTTTGGGTGATGAAGATACAGCAGTTGAAGAACCTGTCCCTGAAGTTGTTCCTGTACAAACAGAGACTACCAAGAAATCCAAAAAGCAAAATAAGGAAGTTATTAGGTAAAGTTTTAATGGGCATGCTTACTGCTTTGTTGCAGCTTTTGTAATACTAGAAAGCAGCAAAGAACTGAGGAAAAAAAACTCTTTTCAGCCTTTTTCCTTAAGGCCCATAGGATAAGTGGGCAATTTTATTGTATTTTTTTTATTTACATACTTATAGTGATTCCCAACTGGTAACAAACAATTCAAAATATGACTGCATATTCTTTTAAACACTTACAGTTAATGTCTGTATAGATATTTTTATCCTTCTTTATATGAAATAATGAGTAGTTTCTTCTCATGATGATTGGAAATGTTACTTTATTTTGAATATAGCCACAGATTGCATTTTGTCCCTTTTTTTTTGCTTTCCTAAGATGGTTGACTACATCAAAATGTAACAGGATCTTTCTGGGAGGGCAAAGTGGCCCCAGATCAGTGAATGAATTTATTTAACTTTAACCTTATCTGGCGGGATATGTAGGTACAGGAGATTATTTCTGGAGCAGATATCATCTCCCCAGTGAAATTCTTTTAAGCTTCTTTGTAAAATACATTGCTAGAGCAATAATAATGTTCCAGCTAATAGGCCCTCCCATGTCACAAAATCATGGGTTTGTAGCTAAAATCTAATTTTAGTAAAATTTTTCAAGAAAATTAAGTTTAGTCAACTTAGTTTATGAGATTCTTAGCAGAAATTGTGATTTACAAACAACTTATGTTGTTCAGTGTTCTTGCATAAACAACCAGATAGATGTTGAATTTAAATTGTAGCACATTATATCAGCTTCAATTTTAAGAAAGAGAACCTGTAACAGAGCATCACTAGTTTGTGTCTTAAATAATCCAATTGTGTATCTTTGTTCTGCAGGCTTCTTTCTCTAACCTCCAAAGTGAAAAAGTGAAATGTACCTTGTATCATTTTTTTTAAAAAAGAACTGTAGAGTTCTAATCAGCCAGGTTTTTTATTCTCTTCTTCACTTCAAGCATATTTTGTAATCCTCCTTAATGTCTGGTGAAAGTGATATTTTAATGTAGTTGTTTTGTAGAAATAGAAGACCGCAACATGTATCTTCAAAAATAGTTTTAAACAGAGTCATTTTTTTGGTAGAAAATATTCTAATGACAGCATATAGAAACATATATGTTGCTGTATCATAGAGAATTAACAAAATGTAATTTATTCCTTTTGTCATGGATTGTGTATAGAAATCAATTGCAAGTACCTTTTTGAGGGGGAGGTAGTTGAGTTTTGGTTATTTGGGTTTGTTAGGAGATAAATGATTTGGTTTGCACTGTGCCTAGGATTAATTCTTGCATAAACTCCACTACAGGTGTGTTTTTGTAGTTTGTCAAAGAGCAAGAAATTGGCACTGCCAAGCCATGCAATACTGCTCTGTCTTTAATATCCACCTTAAGGTACAGTTCAGATAGTTAAAAATAGCTGACCTTTAATTTTATCCGGGTACCAGTTTCTTTGCAATCAGTTACAGAATGAATTTACTTTCCTGTTCTTTTCAATGTTTATGTAACTTTAGTAGTTGGGATTAATTTGATTTTTCTAATTAACTTGACCTTTTAAACACTTGTATTTTTGCATCTGTAGGATTGATACTATTCTTTTTGATGAACAATAAGAGCTTTGGGGGGGAGACTTGAACCTAATAGCCTTCATATTTCACAGTTAAAAACAGGGAAAGTGTTAAAGTCAGTATTTGGAAAGTGTCAAAGCAGCTCAGGCCTCTACTATAGTTTAAAAAGTGACTTGATCACTTGTACATCTTAATGTTCAAGTAGTTCTTGAAAATTTTGTCCAGGACGTTGCAACCTTCTGAACATTCTCTCACAATTCTTATCCTTCAAGTATTCTGTAGAGTGTGATAGAAAGTGCCAATTGCTGAGGAGTTTCCTGCTGTGTACACCCTTTCTTGAATTTAATGGCACAAAAATCGTGTAACACATTTGTCTCATAATAGTATGATCCTGTGATCTTTTTGTTGTCTTTAAATAGCAAAACTTACTTGTGTATCGGATCTGAATCTCTATACAGAGAGAAATTCTTAGCTAAGCAAATGGAAGAAGATAACCCAGGAGAGAGAAATGGATTTGGTGTGAGGAGATGCTCTACCCAGTACCTAAGGTGTTTGGCCCTAGTGTCTAATGTCCATTTAATGCCCTGAAATATTTTGACATACCAAGTTTATTTTATTTATAAAATATAATGAAGACTGCCATACTCTGTGATACCTTCACACTTCTCCTTTTATTACCTTTTTCTGATTTTATGTGGTACCTATGTCCTGTTCCATCTTGGGTATGCTTATCTGTTGCATTGTTATTTGCCTGGTGCTTTAATGAAAAGGGATCTACTGAAATATAGATATTAAATTCTGTAATTTCATTTACAAGGAATGATGTGATTAATACTGATTACGAATGCTAATTGCCAGTACTAACAAACATAGGAATTAAAGGACTCCCTGTTAGACTGGGAGCTGTGTCCTACTTCTACAAGTAACTACATGATACAATCATCGTATATGCAGCCTGCTGGGTTTTTATTGTGATTAGTTACACAGTTTCCATCCCTCATCAAGTAATTTCTTTTCTGCATTTTTCTGTTTGGAATTTGTGAAAATAGCATATTCATGCATGTGGGAGACTAAGGGTACATACAGCATTCACCCTCTGTTACTGCAGTTTTACTTCCGGTCTCTATTTTGTAATACTTCTTTTATTTTTATCAAGGTACAGAAGCGATTAAATTTTTGAAGTTCAGTAGTTTGGTAGTTCTCAGCTTCTGCTGCACAGCTTCAGTTCATAATATGATTGTAATTCCACTTAAATGCTGAAGTAGACTGACACTGGGAGAGGAGTGGGGCTGATTGTCCTATTAAGCAGACCCAGAATTCAGCCCTTTGTTTTGTTTTGGCTTTTGATTTCTACAGCTGCTCCTCTTGTCTCTTTTAGCTGCATTTTTGAACCGGAGGGAAATGCGTGCAGCCTGACGGACAGCACTGCTGAGGAGCACGTCCTGGCACTGGTGGAACACGCAGCAGATGAAGCTCGGGATAGGATCAACCGATACCTACCAAACAGCAAGGTCCACTGCACAGTGCAGTTTGCAATTCCATTTTGTGTTTCACTGTTGAGTGCTTTGTTTCACGCTAGGAGACAGGCTTTAGTGTTATGTTTTCTGGAACTGTAACATCTAGGATTTGTGCTCTGTGTGGATTGCCAGTATGGCTGTTGTCTATCATGTAGTTCCCACTGAAATCCATTGTAGGGTGTTCTAAATGGATCACAAGCTGTATTTTGCATTGAGCGTCTTTGGAAATTCACTTGCTGGAAGGAGTGAAATGTTGCTCAGTCTTGAATTGCAGCCTTGGCATTGAAAGTGATTAAAATAGCATCACATTGTTCTTACTGTTTGCATCTCAAAAAAAGCAAACTATGGGATAGGTTGAAGTGTTATTAGGATTCCTCCTTCCCTGCCCCACCCAAGGAATTCAGGAATTTTTAAGTGTTAAATTTCTGCTTACAATGAGAAGAGTCTGTAACTTCCTGTAGTTTTGTACAAGCAATAGCTGTCAGCTGTAGCATGATTACAAAACATAGACATCCTTCAATGACTAGAGTAAGAGAGCAGGCTTGATAGTCTTGAATGTGATTCTGATATTGTACCATGTGTTTAGGTTTTGTGACCTTCCAAGGGTTTGAAGGATAGGCTCATCGATGCCATTGGTGCAGTTTTCTCAGAATGATCTGTTTATGGACTGTGATTTTTCTAGCTGGTTGATAATGGTGGTGGATTCCTTCATTTCTTCATGCAAGGATTGGAGTGGATGCTACAGGCATTCACTACAGACCCATACTGAGATACATTTGAATTGTGCAGAGTCTTGTTACCACTTTTGTTCTCATTTCTTGTCTGTCACCTGTCACTTTACTCTAGTGGTCACTGCAATTGAGAAACGAATCAGGATGTTGCTACATCCTGCCTTGTCCACCTATTTTTTAACAGCTGTTGCAGGAGAAACTTTGCTTTGAAGCATTAGTGGTGTTATGTCTTCAAACTTAAATGTCTGTTTCTTGAGCAGTGGCCCTTGTTATACAGTCACCTTTGTCTGAACTGGGTTAGGAAGTAAAGCTTCAAAGAGTAGTGGGTGCAGGTTTAGCTTCAGTATAGTCTGTTTCTTTGGATAATTGGAAGACTTGCTAGGATTGAAGGCTGTTTGAAACTTCCAGAGTAACAGTGGTGTTTTTAAAATTCTTCAAAGGAATACCAGTGTTTTGCTAATTGCCAGCTTTGCTAAAAAGACCTTTCATGCTGATGCAGTCCATTTTCAAGACAGGTGCTCGAGTTGTGAAGCTCTTAATTGTCTAGGTTGTTAATCAACCAGACAACCCACTGCATGTCCTAGAGTTTAGGTAATGCTTGAAGGTACTGTTCCTGTTGGTCCTCTTTCCAGCATTTCTCACCTCTGGTTTTCTTGTATGCCAACATTAGCTTTGGCCTCTTGCATGGAGAGAGTTTTAAACTTTTTCAGAGGGAGGGGAGGACAAAACAAAATTGGGAAGAGTTTTATTTTTCAGTTACTTGGGAGAATTTACTAATATTTCTGTAGGGACAGAACAGTTTTCATTTTCCCCATTAACTGAGAAGTTAACGGTGTTTTTTTTGCCCTATTCATGTGCAGTCAGTTTCTGACATCAGCTTTGCTTGTTACATTAAATCTGGCTCTATACAGACCCTGGTGTGCTCCAGTGTCATTCACATATGTGTTTTTAGCATTGTGTTGTGTGATACAATAGGTCTGTCACAGCACTTCTTCCTCTTTAAGAATTTGATGATGTGTTCATAGGAGTACTTCTAATTAGAAAAAAATAGTGGGTGAGGTAAGAAAAGAAGCAGTTCAATCTAGATTTGAGAATAAGCAGTGACTTAGTTTGTTGGATAGGAGTTCCAGTTCTGCTCGTGTTCTAGACTTGGCAGTCAGAAAGGCTGCCTAATGCTAATGATAATGGAATTGGATTTGTTCCGATGAAAACATTAGGTCTGATTTAGAAAGATGAATAAGGAGTTTTGTATGTGACCTTTTACTCTTAAGTCTTCTGTTCTGAAGCATTTGCTAAGTGCTGTTAAATGGATATGACCCAAGATTCTTGGTATTAAAAAGGGAATATCAGAGTGCAGGATCTCAATACAGCTAAAAGTAGTTTTTAATTTTCTCTCTAAGTAAGCAACTCCTTCTTTGAGTTTGAACAGTTTTGAATGATTGCTTCTATATCTTTGTGGTTCTATTCACAGATTGGTTATCTGAAAAAAAATGGAGATGGAACTTTATTATTTAGTGTAGTAAATTCATCTGATCCAGAAGCAGAAGGTAAAAGCTGACATTTATAGTCTTGAATGTTCCAGCAGATTTTGAAGTCTTAACTGTACATGCAGATTCNTTTCACTCTTCAGATGCTCTGTTTTACTGATCCTAACAGTAAAAAGCATTAACACTTATACATTGCTACAACTTTATAAAGAGTTCAGAGTAGAAGCTTTTCCTGAAAGTGCAGTGTGGTATTAAAACCTAATAGTCTAAAGGTTAATGAAAGTGCTGTAATCCTGTGTAAATGTGCAATGCACAGCTGCAAATTCAAAATACCTTTTATTTCCTATTTTAAATCGTTAGCTGAATTTCAGGTTTAAGTTAATGAGGTTTTGCTCAATTTTTTTTCTTTAGTTCCTTCATCTTTTATGGGTTTATTTTGTTATGTTTTTTATTTTTTTTCTGTTCCTACTATATGTTATTTATATTGGCTTTTGCTTTTCACTTGTTTTAGTTACAAGCTCAAAATGCAGAAATTTTGAAAGTTTGTAATGAATGAAATGTCATAGTCTTTATGCAGCTGTGTATCATGTTGATTTAGCACTTTCTTCTTTGCACCTTGTGAGATTGGAATTCATTGACAGTTTATCTGTTGTTTCCTTGGTGATACACAAATGCTTTATACTAATCACATTGGGACACACAAGCCTGTTATTGTCTCAATTCTTTTTCATTTGGTAGTAAATTTTTGGAATGAAATTGAGCATTTTGGCTGCTATCATGACCTTGCCTACTTCTGAAAATAAAAAATTAATAAAATCCATGGGATTTAATACCTCTGATATTATGCCACTGGAGGCTGAGACAGTGATGGTAATGGTGTCTGGATTTCTATAAACAAACTACCACTTAGTCAACATAAGAACTGCTTTTATCACTTCATAAAATCTGGATTTTGAATGTTTGTGAATCAGCTAGTAAAATAATCACACATGTTTCTGTATACTTCATAAGTGAAATAAGTAAGCCATAGGTCTTATGAATTAGACACAGAAACATATTTACAGCATGTATTTATGTTTAAATGGAGAACTTGAATTACAGTACCTACCCTTAATGTATAGATTAAAGGACATTTATTCTTTATGTTAATTGCAACATTTTAGAGTAGTAAAATCTGAATATTTACCATAAACTGTACACATGAGAGGCTTTTCTAAGTCTTCTTTTAAATCGAATTATTAGAGGAAGAGACTCACCCAGTGGATCTGAGTTCACTGTCAAGCAAATTATTACCTGGCTTCACTACACTGGGCTTTAAAGATGAACGAAGAAATAAAGGTAAATGCCAAAGGGCATGTTTTAGCTTTTTGTTTATTAAATATTTGAGCAATTACTTGATAATAAAATAATTTCAGTTTATACCTGTCTCAATATGAAGGTTGACTTAGCTATTCTTATAGTATATAATTATTCCACTAACAGCAGAATGCAGTTTTAAATTACTTTTTTGCTTATTAAACATAGTTAGGAAGTTTGTGGATTAATGTTTTGCCTTAGTATTATAGCCATAGTAGAAGCTTTACAATAATGGTAGTGCATTTTCTTTTTCTAGATTAACTGTGCTTAGCGTTGAGGAAAAAAAACCTTTTGGTCATTTGCATTTTTGCATCATATGATGAGGATTTCAGACTGTGGATTTTTTTTTTCCTGTATTATTGACATTTTTAACAGTTTCTAATCTGCTCTCCAGAAACTGGCACTGAACACTGAAGTAGAGGCACACAAAAAGAAGAAATATAGAAGAGGGCCTGGCCATGATTCTTTTTCTTCTGGGAGTGGGGTGGCTAACTAAGTTCTTGATTTTCCAGTAGTATAAGTATGTTTGTTTATAGGGTTGAAATAGTCACACTGATTCTAGAGTCTGACAGTTCCTTGAGATACTGCTCTTGATTTCAGTTGGAGAAAGAAATACACTGCATTTTATGTATCTGCTTCAGAAAACATTTTTTTTCTTCAAGTGATCTTTTACACTTGTGTTAATCATTTGTCATCTCTTTCTTCTACCTGTCTAGTAACCTTTCTTACAAGTGCTAGTACAGCACCTTCCTTGCAAAACAACTCTATATTTCATGATTTGAAACCAGATGAGATGGAACTCCTGTACTCAGCATATGGTGATGAAACTGGGATACAGTGTGCCTTAAGGTAAGCATTTCCTTAACTTCTCAGAGCAATTTTATGCAAAGCAATTTAGACTAAATGTCAACTAGGAGTGTCCAAATCCTGATACTTTATACTAAAATTTATTTTTAAAATAAATCACTATAAAACTTGTAGCTACCTTTCATTCTCATTGCTGTGGGGTGGTTAGTTGTTTTTTTGTTTGTTTGCTTCCAGTTGTGAGGGAAAATAATGTATTTTTTTCCCATTTCCCCTTTTAATTTACCCAATATTATTGGCTGTTACAGATCTTGTTACTGGGGTCTTCAACCACAGTATATTACAGGTTGCTAAAGTTTTAGTGTTGTGCTTTACATGCAACAGTAAATAAGTTTAAATTAGTAAGTAATAGATTTCAGGGGCTATGAAACAATGATATTTTTTCAAGGAGTTTTAAGAGTTAAAGCTGCTTGAAAAGGAAAATGCCACTTTTCATTAAATTGTTAATCTTGAAGGAAAGGAATTAGTTGCAAGCTTTTTTCTCTTTTTTGTGTTTTGTTTTTTAACACATTATCAATGATGGTTCAAGTGAAAATTTGCTGGTAGTTGTGAAAAACAAGTTTGCACAAAAATTTACTTAATTACTAAAAAAGCCCCCAAAACTCTGGAGATGCATAAACAGGTTAAAAAGATGCTGGAGATGCATAAACAGGTTAAAAAACAAGGAAAATGCAAGTGTAATACAGTGCTGTTGGGGGGAAAATCATATTTTAATTTGAAATATTTTTTATGGAAATAAACATTTTCTGTAATGCTTATTCCCATTCCTTCCAGCTTACAGGAATTTGTGAAAGATGCTGGAAGTTACAGCAAGAAACTAGTAGATGATCTTCTGGACCAGATCACTAGTGGAGATCATTCCAAAACTATTTACCAGCTAAAGCAGGTGTGTCCCTGATGCACAGAAGCATCACAAGTTCATCAGAACAAGAATGAACTTGTTTGTTGTTTAATATTGTGTGAGATGCTTTGCTTTGTGCTGCCAGTTTAAGCAGCACAAGCTCAGCTGTTCAAGCAACTGTGCTGTGAACCAAATTACAGACTGAGTTAATCAACAGAGTTTTCTTTGCCTTGTTCTCCAGTGTGGTGCGCTGTGTGACTGCAGAAAGGAAGAGGCAGGGGGTGCAGCACAGCAGGGACCAGCCAACTGAATAGTGTTTGGACAGCCTTGTCATGACTTACATATCTATTTCTGAGTTAAATTGTAATGCTTTTGTTGAGGTTTTGGGGTTTTTCTTAATTGAATGCAAAATATATTTCTTGTGGAAGGATTAATTATTTGGAACAGGATAGTAGTGCTGAAGAGAAGATTATCACTGTTACCCAACAGTGCTAAATTTTAAATTTGTGTGGTATGTCTGTAGGAAAAACTTACTTACTAAAATATTTTTTGGTGAGATTCATACTAAGATTGGAGAAGAGATTTTTCTCAGAAATATGTATGATTCTAGGGGGAATGTTTGCATTCCCAAGACAAAACAGGCTAATAGAAATTGCAAAATCTTGTTTCATGTTATTTTCACTCTGAAAACCACTCTTAGTTTGAAATTATTGTCTGCTATTTAAAATGCTGACATCATGAGTGATTGAAGAATGAAAAAAGGGAGGCAGAGTGGGAAGCTGGAAGGTACTTTGACTTCCTGACATGGTGGAAATGAGATTATGCTAAATCTCTGCACATTTAGAATAACAGTGGGTGATGTTTGTGGAAAAGGAAACAATAGAATGAAAAACACAAGACAATCCTTCAGAATTTTCTGGGTGTTTTTTACCTGTCCCTACAGGAAAAAGATTGTATATGAAATGGGAAGAAGTACAAAGGATTAGTTAAAAAAGTTACAACCCAGTATTTTGAATATTCTTCTACATAGAGAAGTGTGTGTATAGAACACAGTGAATTTAGTTTCAACCTAAGATGTACCTGTCCTTTTTTGCCATCTTGTTTCATGAAAGTTGGTCCAAATGAGAGTTTTTGAAGACCTCTCAAATAATCAGTGGCTGTTTACACTTCAAAGTGCTGTTCAGTTGGATATACACTGATTTTACACAATTAAATGTGTTTCAGTGATGATATGCCCTGGTGTTTTATGTTTTTGCATTTTGTGCTGCTATGTTTGAGTAGGAATTAGTATCTCTGAAAGTACAACCTTGAATTATTTGTGATCAGGCTGAAGTAATGACTAAGGTACTTAATTTGAATATAAAATTTGTGAACAGTGGAAATAGTGTAAGAGGACTCAAAGATTAGTTAAAAGGCATAATACTAAAGCATTTCAGAACATTAACTGTTCTATTGTAATGGCATTGCAGATATGTGAAAAAGTTAGCTGTCTCTAGCTGTCTTTTGTGTGTGAAGTTTGAAAATGCTTGAAATTGCACAAGAATGAGGTCTTTTGTCATATGTCAAATATAAACAATTGTTAATATTCTTTATTTCCAGAGGCGAAACATCCCGGTAAAACCACTGGATGAAGTTAAAGTAAGTTATACTGACATTTGGTCTGTTTGTTTGGGGGTTTTTAATTCAAAAATGTGTTTTGGCATTTGAAGTGGAGAAAGCAGTGCTCTCTGGGCTTCCAGCATTCAGATTCTTATTTAATGTGCATCTGTTCTGTATAGTAATGCAGAAAAGAATGATAAGTGGAGTATAGGAGAAAGAAGAGACTGTTAGGTCAGTCCCAAAGAGGCTGTCCTGATTACTTCTAAATTTTTTATGTGAATGTATGTGGTTGCCCTTAGAGAAGAGATAGTGTTTATTTTTTTGTAAAAGTTCTACTCAAACATCACAAAATGTGATAGTGTTCTGTGGTGGCGCAGGATCTCACTGTGATAAACCAGTAAATTACACGAGCATTCTTAGAAAGCATTAGTAAGAAATATAAGCTATGAAAAGCTAAGATCTAAAATATTATTTTGTTCTTTAGGTTCTGCCAGTTCATATAAAAGAAGAACACAAGCTGCGTAATACCTGTCTGGATTCTTCCAAACAGATTATGGTAAAATGGTTGGGGGTAGGGGAGGGGCACAACAGAAAAAACCCAAAACCATGAACAAAAAGTAGTAATGAGACATTAATTTTGTTTCAGTGCAAGGATGTGGATGGTCTGAAGTAGAATATTAAAATTACCTTATCTAGGATAAAGTTTCAGTACTGCAAATTAATTCACATTCAATTTATTTTAGTGGCTTTATTGTTCTGTATTTTCCAGTTTATTTCAGCACGTAAATCTCAGAGGCCAAAAGATCACTTAGGAATCTGAAAAAGATACTTGATGTGCTGATGAATATTTGAGGTTCAACCTGCTGCAAAATCGGGAAAACACATTAATATTGATCAGTTTTACCATATCCATTGAAAATGTCTTAGTATGGATAAATAATGCATATCTTACACTTTCACAGCTACTAATCAAATCTTTCTTTAAGAAGTACAGGTTTTATCTTGCAAATTATATGTGACATGGCAATTCACATAAAAATTATAAGTATCACATTATAGAAACTAATAAAATTTTATAGTTTTATAAATATTACTTAAAGTTTTGTAGAAAGGTGTGTATTTCTCTAGAAGGTAACTGGTTAAGTTAATTCATGAAAGGGCTAAGTTTCATTATCATATTTCTAAGAGATAATACCTGATTGTGTGTTTTCCTGGGTGTCTTATTTCTCCTGCTGGAATAGGCATCCTCAGAGATTTCTATTAGAATATGTTTTGAAGCTTAGAGACTTTGATTTCTAACTTTGTGCCATTACATTTGCAGTATTGCAACAGGTGTGGAAAGAAATGAAATTGTAGTGCAGGCTGTATTTCATTGTGCAAATGTATAGAAAAAATACTAGAGTGGCCAGTTCCAGCTGATACTGTGTAGGAGAGTCCACCATACTAAAAATATCAATAAATCCAGTGTTCATGCACTGAGAAGATGAGGGAAAAGGGGTTCTGGGAGTGGTTCATCATAGGGACACCTGTCAGGGTTCTTCTCTGAGACACGAGTTGTGTGTGTAATTGAGTTTCAACAGTCCTGGATTATGAGATAAAAGGTACTTGGGCTACTGTGCACACCCCTTGCCATTCATATGACTGGTCTGTCCTCGAACCATGTTTGAAGTGTCTATGAGTGTCAGGTTATCCAAGATGGTTATGGATGCTCCAGTCTCAAGTGTTATGATGGCACGCTTTTGAGAGAATGGATTCATGCATTTACTTTTAGCATTAGAAAGTTACTGTGACAGCTTTTCACTATGGCCACTCTTTCTGTTTCTTGTGTTTTAATAGGTTGGAGAATCTACTGGAGACAGTAACTCTTCTGATTTGGACTTTCTCTCTATGAAACCTTACTCAGATGTATCCCTTGATATTTCTATGTTAAGTTCATTAGGTAAGTAATTAAATATACAAGACATCAATTATGGTTTAGTTGTACCACAGACAAAATGACAGCTGGATTTACTAAGATGAAAAAAGTGTTCAAAAAGTAGTATCAAGTCTGCATTGGACATAAGTGAAAATCTTGGCCTGGTACAAGAGAAATGAACCTTGCTCTCTTTTTCTTTGAGACAACATTGTGCTATCCAAGATAACTTCGCCTGTACAACTGGAGGAACCAAAGTATTTTTACCTCACAATTTCAATACCTTTGCTTGTATTTTATGTGTTCATAGCAACATAAACTTTAAGAGTCTTTAGCTCAGAAATTAGGAGGTTTTTCCTCTTTAAATTTGAGAGAATTTTTTTTAGGTCTTCAGATGAAAGAATAGCATATATTGGCACATACTTCCAGTTCTTTCCAATTTCAGTTTTATTTGGCTTACTATAAAGTCAGTGTAACTGGAGAAGATACTGTTTTTAAAACCCTCTGTGATGGGGATTTCTTTGCCTCCATAAATCACGTGTTCTAAGTTAATTATATTTTGAGTTAGATATTTAAGTGGTCTTTCTACTGACTTCTCTTCTTTGCTGCAAACTAAATGCCTTATTTACTGTGAGGGTGTGAGGCACTGGAACAGGTTGCCCAGAGAAGCTGTGGGTGCCCCATCCCTGGAAGTGTTCAAGGCCAGGTTGGATGGAGCTTGGAGCAGCCTGGCTTAGTGGAAGGTGTCCCTGCCCATGGCAGGGGGGTTGGAACTGGATGATCCTTAAGGTCACTTGTTTCCAACTCAAACCATTCTGTGATTTCATGTCTGGAGTTTAACAGATAAGAGAAACAAATTAAGCTCTTACAGCTGTTTAAATACTGGGAGTCCGTTTAGTTTCAGCCCTTTCCTGTGACACTTTCACTCGTCTTCCAATATCACAGAGATCTTCGGCTGTTGTTTTTTAGAAATGTGAAGGAAAATGCAAGATTGAGGTAATTTGTGTAATAGACAGCACTTGTGTTAATTTATTTTCAAATTTCCTCATAGTGACTTGGTAATTCATGAGTCAATGTACATGTGCTAATTATGGGCTTTGGTTGGTAACTGGTGGGTGGCCCTTAGGAAAAGTGAAGAAGGAGCTTGACCATGACGATAACCATTTACATCTGGATGAAACAACTAAGCTGCTGCAGGACCTTCATGAAGCTCAGGCTGACAGAGTGGGATCCCGGCCATCATCCAATCTGAGTTCCCTCTCCAATACCTCGGAAAGAGACCAACATCATCTTGGTAAAGTTAGCTGTGTCACAGAAGTTTCAGTACTTGTGCTCTAATTGAAATTGCTTTAAACTTACATTTTAATTTACATAGATCTTTATGTGAAACTACTGTGATAGAACAGTGTGCTGAGTACAGGATTGTGTTATAGTTTTTAAATATGCATGGCAAAGACACTTAAGACCTACTTTTGACCTCTGGAATTAAGGACACTAATTGAAATTACTTATTTTTTTGTTTAGGTGTGTTTGAAGTAATTGTGAAGTAAATTGATTCTGACTGGCAAATCCCTATAAGCACTTGCATTTATAATGCCCTTAGAAATACTAAGGAGTATATAGTGTTTATTTTACTTTAGCATAGTTGTATGCAGCAAGAAACAAGTGGGATTCTGCAACAGCATTTCATTGTCAGCTGTAAAATTCAGTGATAAGCCAGGGCAATAGTGTAACATACTGCTCAGCAATTCAGTGCCATTTCGGAGAAGGTAGGAGATGTTGGTTGGATGATGCTCAGTTGCCCTTTTTATAATTTTTCAACTCAGAGTAATAGCATAGGACTATGTTTCCAAAAATTAGCTAAACTACTAAGAATCTTGTGGTTTCTTTTTCATAATCTCCTTTTCAAATGTCCTTTAAAAGTATAAAATGAACATATGAAATAACCATTCTGTTTATATACATAAATATATCTTAATTATTTTTCTGTACTTAAAAAGGTTTTGATTTTTTTTCCCGTGTTCTACAGGAAGCCCCTCTCATCTGAGTGTTGGAGAGCAGCAAGACATGGTTCATGATCCCTATGAATTTCTTCAGTCTCCAGAAACCTCAAATGCCACTAGTAACTGATTTGACATGTACTATATATATTTTGTATTTTAATAGTATTATGTTTTTATAAAGTTTTTGTCCATGACAGAAACCTCAATTTTGTCCTCTTATCTGTGAGGATTCCTGTATAATATTATTGTATATGCAGGATTAAACAAGAAAACAAAACAAAAATAAAAAAAAGAAAAAAAAGAAGCAAAACTAATAAGTGCATAATGTTGTTAGCAATGTACAAAGAACTGCTTTCAGTTTGTTTGTTAAGGGATGTTGTCTACTGATGTGTGAATCTTGACCAAAAACCAAACAAATACTGTGTTTAAAAAAATTCTATTTTACAAAAATTAAAAAGTGGTAATTAGCCCAGAATCATGGCAGCAGTCAATAAAAATTTCTAATGTAATTATCTGCTGGTTCTGTTCAGATCTTAACCTGCACATCTACAAAGAGGAGCAAAGAACTGTATGAACTGGGATTGTTATTGTTTCCCATCTCCTAGTGCTAGTAATCTGAAGAAGTTGTTTTTAAACATTTCCCCATAGTTTTAAGTCTTTTTTTAATCACTCTAGAGAATACTTAATTTGAGAGGAATGGTACTTGGTAGTTGCAGTAAAATGCTCATTATAAGATTTCTGCCCCGGATCTGAAAAAGTTCTTATGATCCCTTGTTATCTTGAAACATAAAGGAAATACTTGTATTTTTAATATGATGTCTATATCTAATTGGGTGGAAAAAATACTGAATAAGGTGTGCTTTTCAGTAATTTCAAAATAAAACTTTTATAATACATCAGTATGACACAACAGTAGTGAAACTGAGGGATTTTTTTACTATTGCTATGTGCAAGCAGATAAATGTTGTGAAATTACAGTATTTTGTAAATGTTAATAAAAACAGAAAAGCAGTTTTGATGTTTGCAAATTTCTTGTTCTTGCCAGGAGAAAATTTTCTTCCTTTACTAAGTCTGAAATAGTAGAAGTTTTGGGTCTGAATTTATGCTGCTTCAAAAAATAGGTTTCATCATGCCACATGTAGCTATAAACAAAAAAAAAACCCTGTGAATTTTTAGGAATCATCAGGGAAGACTGTTAGATAACTGATGGCAAAGTCTTGATAAGGTCTAAATAGGGAGATTTGTCCATGCAGAGTAGGTATGCTTCAAGGGAGCATCCAGCTAGGTTTTTCTGTTGGGAATTGTTTGGAATGTGTGTGCCAGTGTGTTTGGGCTGCTTTGCTGCTCTTGCATTCTGAGTCATCATGGCCAGGGATTCTTAGAAGTGAGGTGTATGGTCTGCTACAGGAAGGTGTTTGCATGGACACATAGAGTTTTTCGGTCTGTAGCTCCCTAAAACCATTTTAATTGAAAAGTGTCTTTAAAACTAATGAGGTTTTGATCTCTAGTAGGTCTTATTTCTCATACAGTAAATGCAAATTGATTTCTGTAATATACTCTAAGTAATAGCTACATTTGATGAGGAAATCTTTATTGATGTTGAGTTGCCTGCCTGAGCTCCTAAATAAAATTCCACAGGAGAATGTTCAAAATGCACCTCTAAAGGAATGTGCTGGTTTGTTCTGGGTTTTGTTTAAACTTTGGTGTTTACTAATGAAACTGAAATAACATGCAGGATCTAATTCGGTATCTTCATCTTGGATTTCCGACAGAATGCATTCAGGCTTTCTGAAATTCTGTAAAGCAGCCTTTATGGGGCTTTGTGACTTAGTTGTATAAAAGGCTGTTGCATGTATGTTGTTTGTATCATTCCCATACCAGAAAGCACTTTGTGCCTGGGGAAAGTTTGCTTATTTATTCAGTCTGTCTGACCCTTAAGCAATGTCAGTTATGCACAACAATCTCCAACTCCAGTTCTACAGGTGCTGGCCAATCCTCTCAATAGGTCTACCGCCTGCATTCCCTAGGGAAAAAATGGTTTTAGGGCAAAACTTCTTCCCAGAGGCAAATAAAAATGTTTTTGCTACGGTGTCTTCTTGTAAGCAGCAGATGTTAACTTGTAACCTGTTTGCTGAATGTACTGATACACATGTCTGGGCTTACTAAGTGCCTCAAGAAAAAGCTTTCATATTTCTTCCAGAAATCTCATTCTCACATATTTTATGTAAAGACTGGACTCTTGAGTTTACAGCCTCTGGTAAAAAAAACGTTTTAAGGTAAGTGGTTTAAGTAACTTCTTTCAGTCACTTGTTTGTAATAGTGCATTTTTACTGATTCTCAAGCTGAAAGAGAATCTCTGCTTTTCCTTGCTTGTGTATGTGCCCAGGCTTCTGCCAGGGGTATGCTGTTGCATTTTTCAAGTTACTCTGTTTTATTTCAAAAAAATCTTGAGCTCGTAATTCTGCCAGTCCTTTTACCTATTTTTTTGAAGGGGGAAAAATTCCTAAGCCATTTCTCATTTTCTCTTGTCTGTGCAGGTTGCAATTCATACTAAAATACATTGAAAAGCTTGGAAATAGCCAGTAAAGACCTGTATCCTTATGATCCTATGTAAACATTAAGAATTTGAAAAGCTTTACTTAGTTCTGTGGCTTTATTTACCATATGTTACTGTTTATTTAATCCCAGATACACTAGAAAGGGATGGTGTTTATCTGGTAGATATTTCATGTTTTTTAGGTCATTTGGAAGAGGACTGTGTGTCTGTGGCAACACATTTAAATGTGTAATACGTGATGTGTAACATCATCTAGCTAGGTGGCACCATCTGTCAGCATACTTGATGTGAGTTCCCTTCAGTTTGAATATTTCTGATGCTACCGTTGAAATAGAGTTGAATTTTCCAGGGTGCTTTGTAAAACCAACCCAGAGTTTCTATAAAAAATGAGAAAACAAATTGTATTTGTTCTAAAAGCACTCAAAAAAAATTAAGGAAATATTGAAGACTGATTGGCAATTTTTTTTTTCCTCTAATAACAGGTGTATCAAAACCCGTGTTGCACTAAGAGTTAAGCAATGGTAAGAGAAATCTCTTTAGTTCTGTTCTTCCACAGGATAGAAATACATCAGTAAAACCAAAGAATGGTCTAAATAACTGATTTTTTTTTTGATACATGTCATCAATCTCGTGTTTTAGCATAGCTGTCTTCAGTGGCAGCAAAGGGAATGTTGAGACTGTATTGCACATATTTCAAACATCTTTGTAAACAAGGATTCAGCATAAAGCAGCTTTCCTCCACTCCTTTGAAATACACAAATACAGGGATGGAATTTACATTAAAATATGTAGGAAAAAATAATAATAAATTTTCTAATGTGTCTCACTTTGCTCTTTATTAAAAAGAAAAAACACATGGACATTTTTAAAGTTCTGTAGTTCTTTTGCATTCTGGCAGATGAATTGCTGTGATGAGAGGTTAATGTGGATGAGACCTGAACAGCTGACCAGCAGGAATAACCAATGTCTATTTCCCCCCTACATTCCAGAGCAAATGGTTGGTCCTTACCATGCCACTCCTTTTTGTAATTGTTGCTTTACTGCTTTTTATCTACCTGGCTACCGTAGGATTTGGAGCATGCACACCATTACTACCACATGGATGGAAACATGCTGTTTTAAATGGTTTGTATTTATTTTCTAAACTTTTACCATTCTTCTTGCAATATGTTTTAATATAAATGCTAATCCCTGTGCAAATAAGGGGAGGGGAGAAACACCCCCCGCCTCCCTAATTCTGCTTACAGTGAGGGCTGGGGCATTTCCAAAGAGATGACATTTATTCCCAGTGAGTTTAAACCCCCTTTTGAATGTTGCAGAACTCAGTTGAAGTGGATTAGTTGGTTTATATTGGTTCCCATCTTGCAGGAGGGTATGTGTGTATCTAACTCAATGTTTGTAGATATTATAGTTAATTATGTTCTGGAAGATCCTTTAACTAGGTGGTGACTGGAAGAAAAGGAACGGGCCAGGAGATGGAGAAGAGCCACAGTTGTTTGGAAGCTGGGAGGTAATGCATCACAGTTGAAGGATTTTTCCTACACTGATCAAAAATTGCTTTATATCACAGAATGTATCCTCCTCCACAGAAATGTTAATCTATGAACTAGTAAAACAGACTTTTTTTTTATAACAAGTCCTTTGGGTACTGAAAAAATAATATGCTATAGGAAGAAAGCACATCTACATGAATTTAGAAATGTTCTTCACTGTGCACACCTTCACTACCTACTCTATAGCCCAGCTTCCAGTGAGGGAAGAAATTAATTCTAAGCAACTGTTGCCCTATCAGATGACTGCGAGTGAGGAGTTGTCTTCCTTACCAAGAATCTGCAAGGAGCTGGGGCAGAGTGAAGTTGCTCTTCCATATATTGCATAAAGGAAACAAATCCACAAAACCCAACTCCAGGCAATCTCTGTGACTGCCCATGATGGTCCAGGTCTCTCCACTCACAGATGTCGGGGTGTCCTACAAAGCTACCTTAAACTCCTTATTCTGGGCTTCCGTTATGTGCACTCAGTGCTGCTTTGCAGGACTAATGTGACAGTCCAAGGGTGCTGCCATTGTCACTAGGGATTTAGTGGGAATAGAAGACTGGATGAAACCTGACACTTAGTGCTTTGGCTCATGAAGGGTTACAATGGATGCTACTTTTGCAAGGAAAGACTCCTCAGAAGCAGCCTTGTGAAAAGCAGAAAGACCAATTCCTCTATTTGCTTACAGCGCTCTCAGTCCATTATTGCAGGATTAAAAACTGGTGAGTTTGTTGTGGAATTATGAACTAACACCAACTTTGTTTTTAGAAGGGTAAACTTGGATAACATGAAACACCTTGTTTTGTGTTAGATTTGCTTGTTCTTTGGCAATTCAGTATATTACAGAGGACAGTCTGAAGTTATGTCCAAACAAGACTCTCTTCTTTTCACATGGGAGAGGGAGAAAGGTTAGCAGCATAATGAGAAGGGAAACACTGATAGGCAGTATTTCATTCAGTTTTTTATGTACAAAACATAGATTGTTGCTAGGAAATGGCAGGGTGTCAATGGAGCACTCTTGTGATAGCACTGTAATTCTTGTTGAAACAGAGGTTGAAGAGCCAGCAAAGCTGTAGGTCTAATGCCTAAGGTTTTTTGCAGTGTGTTTAGGAAAACACTCTTTGTGTTCCTCCTTCTACTTCTTTTGAAAAAGAAAGACAACTTTAATGTACAGGGGAAAAACCACAGAGATGATGAATATCATGTCTTACAGATGAGTAACTAACAGCCTTGCTGAAGCTCTTCTGTGCCTGCAGTCGTGTTTTTTCAGTCATGTGCATCCTCTATTATCAGCTGAGGACTTGTTCTTTAACTATGTTGTGTTCCATAACCATTTGCAGTGCAGGAGAGGTCTAGGAAAGGAAGACAGAGACCTGTAAATCCAGTAGAATTTTTTACTCAGGAATTCTTGAAAGAGATGATAGATGAGGTTGTCCATTCAGAGGACTTCCCATTCATCTGTCTCTCTGGAGGAGGAGCTAGGTCTAAACTCTGAAGACTTGAACAATCATACTAACTGTTGTGAATTCTGATTTTGATGCCATTTTCAAGATACAGTTGGAACGTACCAAAGCTGCAGTAGTAAGAGGCTTTGATTTTAACACTAACAAAAGTATAAAAGAAAAGCCAGCCAAAACAGGTATTTCTTGCCGATTTGCCAAAGTGTTTCTATATTCTAGCTGACAGAGGATTTAAATACAAGAAATAAGGGTACTTTTTTCCCCTCAAATTTCTGTCTCTTTTAACAAATATTTGAAGTGGAAAAATCCCAAAACTTCTGTATCTCTGCACTGTTGCTTTTTGAATGAGATATCTTTTCACCAGCTTAGCTGCTGTTCTGTTTCTGATGAAGAATAACTTTGCCTAAACATCATAGGAAATAGTTGCATTTGGGCACACAATGAGACTTCCTGGACTAGTGAAGAAAACACACCTTCCCATTGTCCTTGTGTCAGTGAGCAGTCATTCTCTTCAAAATATTGCTAATTGCTGTCATGGTAACAAAACAAAAACATGGTGTGGCAACTATTTTCAGTGTTGCACATGTGATGCCTCTTCTGGCTGTAAACCACTTCAGTGTTCAACTAGGATTCAACCTCCAGTTTAAGCCTAGCATGGATCATTTTTATTGAACAATGGTCCAGGTGTGCATGAGGGGGTTGTAGTGTTTTGTTTTCTTTTGTTTTATTTGGCTTCTTTTAAGCAGATAAGCAGCAGGTTTAGAGGTGGAAGGGGAATGACAGGCCAACCAGTGCAGAGGGATCAACTTGTTCCTAGTAGCTATTTGTCCTACTCCTGAACACCTCTGCAACTAAATGGGATGGAGTTGACACTGAAATACTGGGGGCTCTGGCAATAATCAGCCTTTATATTCTTTAGCACAAGATGAACCAAGCAGCAAACTACTACAGGAGCTTCAGAGAAAGTTGTGGTCACATTGCAACTTGTGGGAAAAAAGGGTTCAGCAGATGGCCAAGAAAACATTGATTGCGGGAAGGAAGATGAGAGAAGCTGGCAGAGAGGTAACACTATTGTGAAGGATCAGGTGAACTGTGAAGTAAGAGTGCATAGCTTTCGTGTCTGACACTTTTCTTTGGCCTTTGAAATAACAATTTAATGGTAATACATCTTTTCTTTTTCTCTGCCTTTCTGCACCAGCTTACAATGACTTGAAAGAATTGTAAAGTGCACCACAAAATATCCACTCCTGAGAAAGGCAGTTCATCTACTTCTGGATATTACAGAACATTTTATAGTAAATAATTGTCTTAGGATGTAATTCTAGTGAGCTGGGGAAGAAAATGGAACTTGAGATTCTTTTTAGACTCTAAATGTATTTTCTATTTTGAGGAAGGCATGCTGACCTTGACACATTTGGGTTTGATTCCAGGGAGGAGTTTTCAAAGAGGTGAAAGGAAAAAGATTATAATGGGGGACTAATTAGTGCCTAATGCTAATCCTTACATTTTCAATCCACAAAGTTCTGTGGCACATCACGGGCTACCTAAAATTTGAGAAAGGGCAGAGAGTGATATTTAGCTTTCAATCAGTATATATGTATAAAAAAATCTGAAAAAAATGGACTCTTCTTAGTATCGAAAATACATTCCTGCCAGCTGAGAGGGAAGGGTGCAAATTAAACACAGGTCTAACAACCTGCACAAGAGGAATTTAAGCTCTGCCCAGATAATGTTCCTCCTTTCCCTTGTTGTACTGAAGTTCTTATGAATAAAATAAACATTTTAAGTCATATGATATAAAACTGTTACAGGGGCACATACTTGATCACAGTTTGTTTTCCTTTGCACCACAATTTGTCATGAAAACATTTGGTGCCTTCTTAGCTTGTTTTTAATACATCACTGCTCTTTTAGTCATCACCTTGCCACCTTGCTTTCTTACCCTATTGTTGCTACAATCGACCCAACAGTGAAAAGTGTGCTAAGAAAAACTTGAATGGTTCTGCTCCAGTCATTGACAGAAATAACCATATCATCCAGAATCAACATTTTTACCTCTGCAAAGCTGATGTATAAATTATTAGATTAAGGAAACATAGATTAAGGAAACAAGTAAATTCCAGGTTTTAGTGGGAGGAGATGTGTTATCCTGATTTTTTTTTCTTTTTTCTTTTCCCTTCAATAGACTGGCCATATTAAGAAGACTTGATGATCTTTCATACATGTACTGTCATTATACATTTAAAATTCCATATCTTTTATTAGAGCAGAGAGAAGGTATTCTGAACTTAAATGTTTAGCCTTGCATTTCTAAAAATAATTTTGTTACTTCAAGGAACAAAATTCATTAAAGAGCTGTTTCTATCTATCTGTCTTACAGATCTCTACAAATTTTTATTTAAAAGTCTGTCATACTGTGTCTTATGTGTAGAATTAGTGAAAATTTTTCACTTGCCTACCGCTATTATACTGTTTCTTTTCTAACTTCCCTGATTTAGACAGTGTTAAAAGCTCTTAGCAAGATCCTGCCTACTGCTTGCCTTCCCTGGTGCTGCCAGGGCAGTGAGGAGAACAGATCAAGGTGTATTTATTGAAATGTAGATGAGGAACTGAAGAAGGGAGGCCATGACTATAAGACTGATTGATAATACAGCGCACAGTCTTTCATTCTCCAAGATCACAGAATCAATTAGGTTGGAAAAGACCCTTGAGATCTAGTCCAACCTTTGACCATCACCTTGTCAACTACACCATGGCACTGTCATGTCCAGTTGTTTCTTGAACACCTGCAGGGATGATGATTCCATCACCTCCCTGGGCAGTTTAACAACCCTTTCCATGAGGAAATTCCTCCTGATGTCCAACCTGAACCTCCCCTGGGGCAGCTTGAGGCTGTTTCCTCTTGATATGTTGCTAGTTGCCTGGGAAAGTAGGCTGCTCGCCACTTTACTACAACCTCCTTTCAGGTCATTGTAGGAGGTTAGGATATTAGATGTTTGTTTATTATATTAAAGTACAGTATTTTGAAGGTGAGTTGTTATTTTTTCTCTCCTTCCCTTTCAGGCAGCCAAGAGCCAGGCACTTGCAATCCAAATGCTTGAAGTAAAGGTATTTCAGACTTTGATGATCATAGTAAGTGACTCTGTGAAAGCTAGATATTACTGATGTGTTTTACAATCAATGAGAGATGCTCTCTCTCTTTCCAATGTTTTTTCTGGATAATATCTCACTTCTTGTCATGATATGAAATATATTGAATGGGCATGTGTTATGATGTACCTTCTTCACTCATTAAAATTTTTTCTTGCACTACACAAATATGGGAATATATATGAAAATATAATAATAATAATAGCACTCCTGGAGCTGTGCAAATCTGCAAGTATTATTTTTTAAAGGTCTTTTGATCTTATCTTTAGCATGGTTGCAGAAGAAATATTACATTCAAGCTTTTAGATTTAGGTAAGCTGAGTGTTGAGTGGATGTAATACAACAAAGCTAACACCAACTGCTTTAAACTTCATGTATATATTTGGGTTATATATGAAAAATTGAAAAATAAATTGTATTCTATGCTGTTTGTATGCATGATATTGATCTAAAAATTTGTACATACAAGGCTCATTCTTTAAAATATTAAGCCAAATGAAATATCTATTGTATCTATTATGCAGATATTTTTTAAAGATCCACATTTGTCTTTTTTTCTTCAACTGAAGATTGCAGATCTAATAAAGAAAAAATACAATATTCTGTAAAATGTACACTGGCAAGATTTGTAAGAACTGCAAAACTGAAATTGGTATCTTATGTATTCTGTACCTTGCTTGATCTTTTTTTCTGCTAACATGGTGGACAAAATCCTGATCACTGCGAAGATGATTTAAGGGGAGGCAATATTTGCAGCAGATATCTAGAATGCTTTTTTCAGTTCTATGTATTGCCAAACTATGAACTGTAAGAAGAAACTGGTCAAAAGAATTTGAAAACATCTAAGAGGGGGAGGAGGAAAAGATGTTGCAGTAGGAGCCTCTGATAGGGACAATGGGTCAGGTTATGCTTTGGTCTTCACATTTAGTCTGGCTCATTTTTCGTGTGAACAACCAGATCATGTTTCTTTTTCACTGCTCAACCTCTGTCTAAGGACAGCAGCAGTAATAACAATCTGTAGGTTGATCATTATTTAAAGGATTGATATTTGAAAAATGAAACGAGTTGTGTAGATCAGTAAGACTGTGGGAAGCGATTGATACTGATATAAAATATCAGTAGGAGGGAGAGAGAAGAGAAAAAAGTAAGTATTTTTGTAAAATAGCAGTGGACAATCACCCTCTTCTCCCCTGCTGTGCAAAGGCAGAGCCAAAACTATTTTATTGGAATTTATGTTTTGACACTTGGAAGTAAAATGGTAATTCCTCAAATTTGTTTGAGATTTTGTGGATTTATATATTTCCTTGGACATGTTTGAACCTCTGCCTTTTGGGTAGTGTGTGTTTTGCTGCATATTGTGTTTCTAGCCATCTGACTGGGCACCACAGAGTGTAGAGAAAGCTGGTTCCATTTCTAGGTGTCTTGTTTGTCAGTTGAGTTAATCTGTGTAAGTGGCTCTGAAGTTTAATATCCTCACTCTTAACTGGGTACATGTAGCATTGTGTAGACTCTGGACAACAAACAGCTTATCAGCACAAACAGCTTCTACCATTTGAAAGTAGTGGCAGATCTTCCAATTAATACTTTTTCATACCATTATACACTAAACGAAGTACTAACAAAGGTTCTTTTGCTTTGAGATCAGTCTGCATCTTGTAATATTTTTTGAAGGTTTGGGGTTGTTCATTTCCATTTGGTTGACCTTTTTGTGCTACCTCAGAGCCAGAATTCTGAGGGTTTTGTTCTCTTATCTTCTGGTCATTAAACTACAGTGTGAAACCTTTTGAACTCGTACATTACAGGTTAAACTGCTTCCGACATGAGACACACAGAAAACTCATAAGGCCATTCCTGATGAATGAAATTACTGCATAATTTTTGGAGGATTAACATTTCACTGCTTCTTAAAATCCACTGGGTCACAACAATTAATGAATTAAGAGTTTAAGTTGTGTGTGCAGGCTTTCTCAACAACATGTAGCTTCTGTTTCAAATTATTTGCACTTTTAGGTCCTCTGTTTTAAGGTGCTTCCTTTGTCTTAGGGCTAGGTCAATGTTAATAAAATATAAATATTTATACTGGCCTTTGAATTGTTAACTGACTCAAGCAATAGCTTAGCAACTGAGGTAACACTGAAGGTTATCTCTAGCATTCTGTTCTTACATGCTACTTTGCTGCCAGAAATGCTATGAAAGGCTTCAGAAAAAATCATCTCCTGACCCATTTTGGTGTACAGGGATTATAATATTGTAGGTAAAGTAGAATTTTGATTGATACAACTCTTGGAGAAAAGTTTTTTTTTCTTTATTCCTCTCAAGCAATGGGTTGGTACTTCTGTAGTTAGGGTGTAGCACTGATTAAGTTGACTGCTCTACCCATTTATAAAGTGGAAGCAAGAATGGGAATAGTAACAACCCACAGTTCCTATTGTTGGACCTTTTTACACTTGGTAGCATTTAATTATTGTTGAGTTACTTCAGGTATTTCTAGATACTCAACTACTTTGGGCTTTTGCAAATTGCTAAGCAGCCTCATGTTACTGTCCTTGGCTGGTACTGCTGGTATTCTGAATATTTGAAAGTCAGAAAGGCTAGTGCAGGTTCTGAACTAGATTTCAATTTGTGCTCTGCAGCTCAGATTTAGAAACTCTATCAGTGTTCAGGTAAGTATAACAATTATTTTTCTCTTGTTGGCATGTCTAATGTTTTCTGACTCCTACAAATTTTATCAGTTAATGTCTCTTCAGAGTATAACCACTGCAGTGCAAATCATGGTGGCTGCAGTAAAGCAAACAGACAAATGTTCAGTCTTCCACCTGCAGAACAGAGCACTTAAATCATCATTAGAGAATCAAGAAAGGGTGTTGTATCTTTCAAAGGCTTTTACTCACTCGTGGGTTGCTGGATGTCATAAATCGATTGCCTGTGCAAATAGTATATTTATTACTGTATTGAGACCATTCCTCACTCAACAAATAATACCATAGTGGTATCTCCACATAGAAATGCAGTCTTGTAGTCTGAAGGAGAAAGCTAAGGGAAACCAGTCTGCCATTCGGAGCGTTTTATGAACAGGTTGAAATGTGGTGTTTCTTGGAAATTTCTAACACTCTGTTTCAATGCTTTCAGGGTTCCAGAATCAAGCCAGTTCCAAATAAAAGATCAAGTGTCAGCTGTACAAAAATGTCAGAAATGTCACTGGTTGCTTTACCAGTTTCTCTCCAAGTCCTCAGGTAATGCACTTAAGTAAATTTATATGCAAAATCACTGCATTTTATTAAAAATTAGTTTTGAGATGATACAAAAATGCTTTAGCTCTAAGCTTTATGAAGCTAAGAACAAGCCTGCACAACACTAAATTTTTTTGGCTTTCAATCAAAATTGTTAATTTTGTGCAGTAATTCAGGATACCTCTACTCACCTTCACTTTCAAATAATATTTACCTGAACACAAGATACCTAATCATGATTAAATGCTAGGATCATTATACTTGCTTTATTTTTCTCTCTCATGGTTTATTTTAATGATTACTGTTGCCACATACAACACAACAATGATAATAAAAAGGAAAAAAACAAGTGATGCACAATGCAGTTGCTCACCACTCACTGACCAGTGCCAGACACCCCCTCCCAAACACCTTTTGGTCCCCACTTCCAGGTAACTCCCACCAGTTTATATACTGGGCATGACGTTCTATATTGTAGACTATTCCTTTGGTCAGTTCAGGTTGCCTGTCCCAGCTATGGTCTCTCCCAGTTTCTTTGGTGTGTCTCCTCACTGGCAGAACATGAAACAAGAAAAAAGAGTCCTTAATTTAGGATAAACAAGACTTAGCAAAAACCCAAAACATCAGTGTGTTATCAACACCATTCTCATTACGAATCCAAAACACAGCACTGCAACAGCCACTGAGAAGAAATTACCTCTACCCTACCTGAAGCCAGGACACTGTGTTGACAGGATTTCTTTGTGTGTATAATGTTATGTTCTTTGTAATTTAGCTTTCAGTGCAACTTGTTACTGGCTCAAAAAAAGAAGCTTCCACAGTTACATTTTTGGACTAGGCAACATGAGGTGGAGTAACAAATACTACAGGAGAGATGCACTGTCATATACTATATCCTTGTGTATAACATTTATTGCTAAGGTGTATTTACAGAAGCTAAACAGCAAAAGAATATAATCCATTTGTATGTTCTAAGGGTATCAGCATTTATTGTGATTACAAGGATTAGTTTTGGATCTGAAAATGAAAATATTGCAAATTATCAGAAAGATGCTACAAGGTTATTTTCATCACTTAAAGTGAGTTAGAAGAACAATGCAACAGGGCACAAGCAAATCCAGGAGATTTCTGGCTTGCATTGACAACATCCTGACATAGGTGATCAAGGGGCTGACAAGGAAAGGTGCTCTATGGACCTGGTACCTCCCTGTTCCCAACTGGTTCTCCCTTATTTGCAAGGTGGAGGAAGCTTTGGCTACAGTTAACATCACATGGTGGAATTCAGGATCCTGAGAGTTGGTAGTAAGGCAAAAAGTGGGACCAACAGATACAGATTTCAGGAGAAAGGCCTCTTCAGAGATAAAATTAGAAGAATCCCGTGGGATGTGGTCCTAGAGAAAAGGGGATCCCAGAGAGCTGGTTCATGTTCAAGACTCACCTCTTCCACACTCAAGAACGACCCGTCTTGACAAGTGAAAAGTCAAGCAGTGGGAGCAGAGGGTCCAGAAGGAGCACAGAGATGCTGACAGATTATGTAGGGATGGAGTTAGGAAAGCCAGAGTCACTTAAGGAATATGAAGAGCAACAAGAAAGGGCTCTATAGGCACATGCAGAGCAACACAAGGCTGTAGAAAATGTGGTCCCATTACTGAGAGCAGCAGGGGCCCTGGTGACAAATGACACAGAACAGGCTGAAGTACTCAGTGCCTTCTTTGCCTCAGCTGGTAGCACCAGCCTTCAGAAATCCCAGGCCCATGAGGCCAGAAAGAGGTGGCTGGTGTCACCGAGTGGACACTCGATAATCTCTGAATAATTATGGTTCCTGAAGACTGTAAAACAAATACCATTCCTTTCTTCAAGAAGGGTAATAAGAAAGATCCAAGGCAATACAGGCGGGTCAGCATTTCCTCAATCCCTGGAAAGTGTTGAAGAAAATCCTCTGGAAACCATTTTCAAACTATTTCAGGACAAGAAGATGATCAAGGGCAGTCAACATGGATTTACAAAGGGGAAATCACACTTAACCAGCCTGATAGCGTTTTACCATGAAGTGACCAGCTTGATGGATGTGGGGAGAACGTTGGCTGTTGTTTACCTCAACTTTAGGAAGTCTTTTGATACTGTCTCCCATAATATCCTTGTAGACAAGCTGACAAGGTCTGAACAAAATAAGTGGACAGCAAGGTGGATTGAAAACTGGCTGACCGCAGAGGGGTTTGGTCAGTGGCACTAAGTCCAGCTGGAGTCTTGTTGGTTGTGGTGTACCCCAGGGATCAGTACTGGGTCCAGTCCTGTTTGATATCTCCATCAAAGATCTAGATGATGGGGCAGTGAGAAACTCAGCAGTATTACAGATGAAACAAAATTCTGAGGAGTGAGTTATGTACCAGATGGATGTGCTGCAATTCAGAGGGACCTCAGCAGGCAGGAGCACTGGGCAGAGCGGAACCTCATGAAGTTCAACAAGGGGAAATGCAAAGTCCTGCAACTTGGGGAGGAATGCCCCCATGCACCAGTACAAGCTGGGAGCCCACTGGTTGGAAAGCAGCCCTGCAGAAAGGGACAATGGCATCCTTGGTGTGATACAAGTTGTTCACAAGCCGGCAATGCACGCTCAGGTCTAAGGCAGCCCCATCTGGACTGCATACAACAGAGCTTTGTCAGGTGCTCCTCAGTACTGGTGAGACATCTGGAATGCTGTGTCTATTTCCATTCTCCACAGTAAGATAAGGACTTCCTGGAGCAATTGTAACACAGGCTGACAAGGATGATGAGGAGATTGGAACACCTCTCACATCGTGAGAGGCTGAGAGAGCTGGGACACTTTGGTTTGGAGAAAAGTGCATGCAAATATCTGACCAGGAGGGAGTTAAGAAGAGGCAGACAGAGTCTTCTCAGCAATGCCTACTGACAGGGCAAGAGAAAATGGTCACAAACTAAAACAAATTTTATCAGTTGCTCAGTTTTTATATACTCTGTTGGGCTGAACCACAAACCCACTTCCCCCATGCTGGTCTGGCTGCCACAGGAAGACTTGAGCCTCTTAGTTACCTCAAGGTATACAACACAGAGACTCACTGCTGCACTCATGTATCTAAAACAAGAATATCCTCCAGAACAATTTGTGTTAAGTTCAGCTTTTTTCTGCAGTAATTGGTGATCATTATTTATATACTCCTTGGGATAATTATTGTTTTGTTCATCTTCTATGAGCCGCTTTCTGTTGTTGGAGGGTTTGGATCAGTTACAGAGGTTGAAGATCAGAGGAACCAAACAGTAAGGAAGAATAGTCACTCACTGAGTAAAATGTCAGGGCTAAAAGACAAATTAGTTAATTTTCATTAAGATTCAAGTGAACTAAAATGCTTCAACCTAGAGATATGTATCTTGAAAACTGCAGGTGAAGACTATCATATTGAAATCCTTTCCCATGTCATTTTCCTGCTCTACTGCCAGATCTGTTTTGCTATAGTCTTAGCAATTTACTGTTTATAGTAGTTTATTTTAAATTTTTGTCTTATTTGTATTTACTTTTACAAATTCTTAATGAACTCTGAATTCCTATGACCTTCCATATTCCAAATTAGAAAAAGTATTCTATTTGAAAATAAGCAACAAAAATATTTGAGACATGTGTTATAGGGATGTTTGAAACTGGCTAAGCTTTGCTAGTATTTCCCCCAAATGAAGAGTTTCACTGGCTAGATAATGATAGAAGTTAATATAAACTTTGATTTTATAGCAAACAGAATCAAATTAATTGCACTTGCTCAATTCCTGATCTATGAATATGAAGAAAAAAGTTTCAGTTTATATTATTTTTATTTTTTTAAGGAGGTAGGGTGGTGGTGAAGTGTGGGATGTGGGGAGAGAATGAAGAGGAAAATATAAAATAAGATTTAAAAATAAGTTAGTCAACATGAGATTTATATATGTCCCACACACTTCAGCAGAAAGCAAGATTTTTTTTTTACATTTCTAAACCAAATCAGAAGTAATAAGAACTTTTTGAAGTAAAATATTCATTTGAGGCCATGAAGAAAAGAAACCATGAGCCTGTAAAACCATGATTTTTTTTAACTGTAAGAATTTCTTTTCCAAATTTACTTATTAATATACAAATGATATTTTTAACATGCTTGTTATGATCTTCTCTGTGTTGTAAGGATTTCATGTCTGCAGTTCTAGACCTTTTTTTGTCATTAAATAATAGCTTTAAAAATCTAGAAATCAGAGTTTTAGAGTTCTTGAATGCTGACAGAACTGATGGAGATCAGCAAATTTTAGTTTTGTTGCTTATGAGGTACATGAGCATTGGAGGCTCTTGGAGGCTTCCTTGATGAACTGCTGGTTGTATCTGGGACTGGTAAAGACAAATTTTCAGGAAAATCCCCAGCTACAGTATGGCAAAACACTAGAACTCAAACTTGTAGAAAAAGTCAAAATGTAAGCTAAGAATTTCATATAAATATGTGACTAAATTAGCTTTCCAATGCGTATTTTAAAATAGAAATTTTTAATAGAAAGAGATATAGCTGGTAATACTGCAGGATTTTTTTTAACTTATTAGTGTTTCACTAATCCATTTAGGAAGGAGGAATTTCGAAATTTGAAACTGAGAGGGAAACTTTTAAAAACTATTAAAACCTTGGGGTTAAGGGAGTTTTTATTTTAATTTTTATTTTAATATGTTAATTTTTATTTTTTATGGAGAGTGGAAAAAATTAAGATCTTAGATTAACTGTAAATCAGCCTTGCTAGGCTGCTTGACTTGAACCAAAAATATTTAGTTTTGATTTAGATAACATTAAGGTTTGATGTTGTGTTGTAGTTTGGGATTCT
>VWZD01010577.1:0-59175 GCA_013396695.1 Sakesphorus luctuosus
AACTTTTCTGATCACTGAAACAAGTGACTATTTATTTAAACAGATATTTAGAATGCAATAACAAATTTTGTTTGGTTTGACTCTTCCTTTCTTTCTTGGAATGAACACTATAACAATCCAGTTTAAGAACAGCACAAATAACACTAATTGCCCATTATCATTTAGACTGATAAAAAATTGCAATAGCTTCTGTTTGTTGCCTCCCCTACAAATGCTATTAGTTATATTCTGTTGCCCTTCCTGTAAAATCGACATACCAGATGCTCTACTTCAAGATAAGTGTACTGGAAAATTTGCCTTTTACTATGTCAACCTTTCTTTGTTTGGAGTCTGTTCTGTCAAATGTATGCTGCAAGGTTTCACCGTGAACCAGAAAAGACTTCAAACAACTGCTCTGACAATGAATTACAAAATTCTGGTCTTCAGTCAGGTACTAGAAGAGATCAGATGCAAATGGCCTCAATTCTGATGCCTTTACAGGCTGTTGACACCAATGCACAGAGGGCACTGCCACTGCTGAGTGCCTTATACCAGTCACCTTTTCCTCGAATGCTAATCTGAAATGTAAAGCAACATCAACACTATTCACTGAATTAATTTATTCTTTGGGTAAATATAAACCAAAATTACCCATAGTTCCTCAGACACAGCACAGAAAAAAGTTACCTGCTCTGTTTTCTAAGGAAAAAAGGATTTTGCACACAGCACATGTGCATACCCCCTGTGACTGCTGACCACTCAACTCCTCCTTTTTATTTTCATGGAAAGTAAGCCACTTTCAAATAAACTTAATGGAGACATTGAGGTCTCAGGAAGAAGTCCATTCCTCAAAGTACCACGAAAAAGGCAGCCAAGTAAGAAGATCCCGTAACTACACCAAAAAGGCCGAATTTCCAGTAGATTAAATGTTATCAGACAACTGAAATATCTCTTACAAATACTCTAAGCCCAAGGAAATCTTGAACTGGAAAAAAACAGAAAGAGATTGAAAACTAAGTTTTCAACTTTGTATCAACTTGTTACGAAATTATTTGCTTAAATTATTAATAACAGAGAGATAAGTAGGGGTTTGTATATGCAATAATACACAAATCCCAAACATTTTCTGGAAACTGTTAGCATCATTTAAAAGGACAACATTTTAATTGCTCTTAGGATGCAATGATGTAGTTATTTACCATTCTGCAGTACTGAGCTCTCCCATAGCTTTTGTCTCTGTTTAGGTGGCAAGTGTGGTGCACTAGACTATTCCAAGCTCTCCTCACATGCTGCGACAGGAACTTGTGCCTCGTTATTCTTTTATACACTTCAAGCCCCCTCATTTCAACCAACTTAAAGCTGTTAAGTGCGATGGGGGAAATCTTGTGGTTGTTAATTATCTGAGGGGTTGTGGGATTAACTGTACCATTTTACTGCAGATAATTTTAAAGATGCTATTTCTGTGCTATGGAAAAATAACCTCTTTTAATGCTTTTCTGCTCTTTTTACTGGCTTTGTCACAACATTTCATAAACTCTGTTCCCATAGCTGTGCTGACATCAACAATGATTCCAATGCACAAACAATGAAGCAATCAAAGAGCTATTTTAATTTTAGCTCTATTCAAACCAAAAGAAAATTCAACATTTTCCAGATGCTAAGAGAAATGTGTTTGCTAACAGTAGCAAGTCAGTGACATTTTAGATCTCTAGCAGGATATTGCTACCCTGAGCAAGCAAACAAAAAACCCCCTCTAATATAAAGAAGCACTCTGTGACCTTTTAGTCCTTAGGTTACAGTTTCACAAGTTAAAACAAGTTCAAGACACCATGAAAAAACGCTATGTAGGACACAGAAACAAGGCTGTTGTTCAAAAAACACTATTCAAAAATTATGCCTAGAAAAGACTGCAAGCTAAGTACACAATACAGAAAGAAACTTATTCTCTTGTCATTAAGTCCTCTATTCAATTAGCATTTATTGGAGTAATTAAACACCGGGAAAGGATGCCAGGCTAATTGTTAGATTATGATAATTACACAGCTTTGCTGTGCTACAGCTGATCAAAATAAGATGTGGTCACACACACTCAGCTAAAGCTTCTCTGCAATCATCAGGCTTCCATGGGAAACTTATTACTATAATAAGGCCACTTATTACTAGTTCATTATCAATCAGGCAGAGAAACTTATTATTTGTAACCTTCGTTTTACTCTCCCACCCACTCTGCTGGAACAAGCCTCCCAAAAGGTTGCGCCCAGGCCCTGCCTTTGGCTGGCTCCCTTCCATCATAATTACACAGCTGAGCAGAATCAGGCTCCTGCACTTGAAAGAGTTCATCAGACTTCAAATTACTGTTTCACAACCGGCTGCAAGCGCCTATCACATTTCTTGAAAGAGCCCAGCGATCTCACTGCATTTCACTCCACGTGTATCTGTGGGATATCTACCTTCCCCTTTGATTCCTGCTACGTCCCTCTTGTCTGGGAGATTTTTCACATTACCTCCATGGGTCCAAAAGCAAAGAGCAGGCACGGGGGAAAAAAAGGCATTAAGATGGGCCTCATGAGAAAAAGTTTTATGTGGTTTGTCTCCCTAGAGAATCTCATGCCTTTACCCCTTATCAGCCAACGGTATAAGAGAGACATTGTGGTTTCCTGTTAGAGGGCTGGGGTTTTTTCTTGTCAAGGAACAGGGTTCTCATCAGCTACCATTGTACCTGGTACTTCATACTGCCTATTTAAAGGAGACAAACAAGTGATTTTCTATGGGGACTAGAACATGGGAAAAAAACATGAAACAAATCAGTTTGAGCTAGCATTCAGGTTTTCAAAGGAAAGAACTCATTAAGCACTGAGTAGGTCTAAAGAGTCACAGAATATCTGGCCAGAACTGAAGAAATTCATCCCCAAAAATTACTAAAATCATGAAAATTATTTTTATTCTTCACTGATTTAAAAACTATAGACCTTTTGAAATATTGGAATCACCTACCCCTGCAATGGCAATTGATCTGGAAAGTTCTCAGACAGGACAAGCAGGCCAAAGTTTATAACACTGGTAAAATAACTGGTCAAGCTTCACTTTCTCAGACTTCATTTTTCCTATACTTTTGAAGGTTACAGCTATCCTGCTGGTAATCACTTACAAACTTTTAATTCTCTTCACTTGTAGAGGTAAGAAACTTCCTCCAACCAGTCTGGTAGAAGTTTTTAACCTTGTGGAGGGGAGAAAATAAATAAAAAAATCTTCATGTTATGTGTATGGGTTTGAGGTGCTTTTTAATAAACCCAATTGTTGAAAAATTCCTAACGTTCCTTGGCTGAATTACATTGTTTGCAAAACAAAGCCTGAATCCAGAACAAGGCTTCTGTCAGAATTGTGGCAAAAAAGACTGCAAAACACAGGAGGAAAAGAGCAAGTTTTAATGGGAAAGGCATACGTCCTATTTAAAATGTACAAGTTCTTTGAATGACACTGCTTGTGCTAATTCCATTAACCTGAGAGACATGAAATACTTTTTTTCCTGGTTTTATTGCTTAACAAAGATTTCAGTTGCATCATAACAGTTAACAGTGACAAATTTACACTACAGACACATTTTCTTTCTATGATTCAAAGGCTCTTTAAGAAACAAAATCTAAAAAAAATGTGTTTATTTCACTTATGGTTAATAATTTCCCCCTTACACTCATAACTATGTTTATTTTTACAGGTGGGTTCTGTATTGACTTTTTATAGCTTGCACTGAAGAAAGATATATGTTCAGTGATAATGCAAACATTAAAACATTGAAACTAATTGCACCTCCCTGAGTAGATATGAGGGAGGGAATTAACAAATCAACATTTATTTCCCAACTATAAATCTAAGTACTCCGGAGATTCTCAAGTAGTGCAGCACCTTCAGCCACTTAACTTCACACCATTCTGCACTTCCTAATCAATGAGCTGGATATTTTTCATGTTGTTCATTAAAAGTGTTTCCTCAGACTCTGCATTTGTAAAATTTGTTCAAAGCTGCCACATATAACTTTCACATTCCCCTTTTATTGCAAATTGTGAAGCAAAGAACTCGATGCATCTTGGGGGCTCCAGTAACAGTCATGTTGTTGATGTTAACAGTGATAAAGGGGTGCAACATGTCAGAGCATTTCTCCCAATGAGGTCAAGGTCTCATTTCCCAGCTGTCCCAGCTCTGATAGCTTTAAACCCCAGGACTACGGATTACCTGACTATTTTCCACTGCTGTGGGCATTTAACTTGCAGAGATGGATGAAGTGAGAAGGGAGGTGAAGGTAAGGAAGAGCTACTGTTCTGTCAAAGGTATCACTTAGATTTACAGGACAAACTTCAGTGTTGAAGCCTAGAAACATTATCTGAAAGGTACCACACCCAACCAGATACTACAGGCAGCCTGAGATTAGTGTTTAGAGCCTTTATCCACACTTTGAATCCAAAACGTCTGGGTTGAAGCCAGTCTCTTTGTTAAGTTGATTTACAGACACAAGCTCATTACTTGTATTCACATTAGTACTACTCTGGAGTTCACCAGCAACATTTATCCCACTTTATCTGAGGTGGAATGAGGAGATCTGGTAATTACTGCTCACATATTTTTAGATGTGGTCATCAATATCCACCACACATGACTCTACATTTGTTTGCTTTAGACATTTAACAAAACAGAAGATGTCAGCTTCATCTTTTATTCCATGCTTTTGCTTGGAAATACAAAACCTACCTCAGCTACCCCGTGCCTATACCAGAAACACCGCAGTTTGCTGATTCATTAGCCTACCTACCTTTCTTAAAAAGGTAAAAAACTCTTACCTGAGCTCTGCTGTACTGGCACACATTTACTTACTATGAGTCACATTTGGGAGAAAATAACCTTTTCAGAGTTTAAATTCTTAAAAAACAAAATAAAACAATAACAGAAACCCCACACAGGTAGGTGTACTACTAAAGAGTCTGAACTGGACTCTTAACAACATGTGTTGACCATGTGTCTAACCCAGAAGACACAGTCTATCAGCCTTGATGGAATGTGATTCTGTGAGTAGTATTTGCTAACCCTGCCTGAGGCATGTGCTGACATCTGTTAATGGATATGGAGAACAATGCCCTATCTGCAGAGAGGTCTTGCTTCTCACACTCACAAAATGAAAGAAAAGAACATTTGCCCAGCAAGCACGTTGACCTGCACACTGAATAATAGAGATAAACGGCAGTCAGTTTCCACATGGAAGTCCACATAGGGCAAGTCAGCTTCTCAAATTTGTTTTCTCACTAATATATTAAAGGTAGAGTGATGGCTAACTCCTATAAACTGAATCTCCAACTCTTCCACACTCCTAGGCAAAAAAAAAGCGGCATCAAGTTTGCACCCATAAATATATATGGGCAGCATTTGAGTAGAAACATACATTTTGGTAAAACTGTCTATCTGTTGCATATACCTACACTTGCTGTTGTAGAAAAATTCTTTTCTCTGACATTAAGACATAGTTTTTTAATTATTAATCTTGAAATCTGTCAACAAAATTAACTTAAACTATTTCATCATCAAATTAAAATTTGGAGACTCAGACAACACCCTTGTAACTGGTAAAATCTACAACTTAATTGCCAGTATGTAGGAGTATAAAATGAAACTCATCCTTGAGATGTTTCACAGTATTTTTGTGTTTAATAAACTGTGTATATTTTAATAAGCTCTAGTCATAGTCCACATCCTTCAGCTAAAAGGAATGAGTCCAGACATAATATCAAATAGTCTGAGCTAAATGTAGAGGGGGGGAAAAAAGCACCACAGACCCACAGAAACAGACCCAGCAATGTAAGAAATTCCAGTATGAAACCACAATTTACTATTAACATGAACAACCTATACATTCAAATACATTATTAAAAGCAATGTGAACTTATTAATGTAAAAAACCAAGTTAGAATAGGTAAGAACTACATAAATTTATCTGTAGACAATTTGCTATCAGGAAAGTGGGCTTCAATCAATAAACTTATTTCTTGCTACGTAATTGTCTTGTGTCTATTTAAGAGACCCATAGGGAAAGTATTTTCTTTCCTAAGCAGGAAACAGGATTTTAGAGAAAGTTCTATGGAGAAATCTAGTAATTTAACCTTTTTCCTGTTACTCTTCCATATTAGTCTCTCATTTATGCTGGGCAAACTAGCAAAAGAACAATAACTGGAGTTTCAAATTACAGACCCCAGGAGCACCAAGTAGGACAACTATTATTAATGGTAGAAATTCTCTCTCTTCATTTCTAGAAGTAATTTCTTCTGAAGACTTAAAGCACATGGACTATAGAATTTTCCATCAGGTTTAATCTTGATACACACTGTCTCTGGACAATAGGACTCAAAAAAATTTTGTACCTAGAGACATTTATCTTAAGGTTTGTATATCATATAAACAAGGTAAGTCCTGATCCAAATTAGTTTCTCTGTTTACAAAAAGCATCTGAAAACCTTTGTACTATAAAATAGCAACTAGTCTTTAAAATATCTAAGAAATTATGAAGAATATGGTCAGATGGACAACAGGGGTTTTTTTAACTGAATAGGATTGACAAACTATGGAATTCAAAGCAGCTTTTATATTATTCTTCACATCCTTTTTCAAATTGTGAAGCTCCCATAACATGGTTGCTATTATGGAGTTTTGGAAGTCTTTTTAAGAGTGACAGAAAGAGTTTTTCAATATGTATAAAATCAGGCTTGAATTGACAAAAGGTGCAAAACCTGCTCATTTACTTGTATATATATGCGTAAGTTACTCACGTA
Source organism: Sakesphorus luctuosus (assembly GCA_013396695.1). Classification (NCBI taxonomy): domain Eukaryota; kingdom Metazoa; phylum Chordata; class Aves; order Passeriformes; family Thamnophilidae; genus Sakesphorus; species Sakesphorus luctuosus. The sequence continues at coordinate 6,789 of VWZD01010577.1, forward strand.
GTAATTCACTACTCTCAGATCAATCAGAAATTTCAGAGAGGTAAAACTGAAGCTGTTCCCTAATTTCCCCTACTGCATTTTTCTTAAAAGCATTTCCAAATTAATTTTAAATGAATTCTAATCTTCAACCTGTAGTGAAATTGCTACATTCACGAATGAATTTTGACCTTGTCTACATAAAACATAACTATTTTTCAAATTATAGACACTAAGGTTTAGGATAAGAAGCAGAGACTATCACAGACAAACCAAAACAAAGGTTTCTTTGCCTACCCTATCTATTATAAAGGCACTAGAAGGCAAGTGTCAGGAAGGGACTGCACAGGTATGACAAGAACCATTACAGTCTACTGGGAAGCCTTTACATTCTTCCTTAGATGTTAAAAACATACTGAGCATACCAACTATTTCTTCTTTTCATTCTTACTCTTAAATACTAGTCTAGCATTAAAGAAATAAAACAAACCCTAATACCTCAAGAATTAAGCATTCATAGCTTAAGCAGACAGTTGGGATATAAACACAAAATCTGAGGCTAAAGAGCATAAACAATTTAGATCAATTGGTGGGCAACACATCTCAGTTACAGTGCTCAGTGTGCAAAACAGGAAAGCAATCATCCTGGGCCAGAGCGAGCTCCCGTCAAGACCAACAAAATCCTGCCCACACTGGCCAACACAAGATATTAAGTAACAGTCATACCTCCCCAGCATATTCCCACAACGGCCACCAATGCTTTGCATAATCAAGAGATTTGTGCTCTTTGTGCTTAATAAGAATGATGGATTTTTCTTAATCAGCTGGTCTGGCCATTTTTTGAAAACCTGGAAACTACTGGAATGTAGTGCGCTCTGTGGACACTGAGTTGCACAGCTTGGTTGCCAAATGGAAAAGGAAGTGCTCCTCTCCACTTCTGGGCCTGACACCTGACAATTTCTATCAAATATTCCAACTGTACCATGATTTTCATAACAAAGAAAACAATCCATAATCTCTGATGCTGCATTGTTGAAGAGTGGTAAAACTACAAGTGCCTAACCAAATGCAGAAGTCCTCAAATTGCTATCAGTGGAACATTTTCATCTTTGCTAACTGCAACAGGCAAAGGCAAGAGTGCACCTCATCAACCCATCAGAGACAGATTCCTTTCTGAAGAAAAACTTACTTACTGGAGAAAAATGTAAATCTTGATTTCCACTATCCCAGATGCTCCAGATCACTTTAAACAAAATAAACATTTTGTCTTCCACATAAAAAAGTCTAGACAAATGAAGGCTGCCTAGTTTTCTACTGTCTGCAACATAAGTAGTTAAAGATTGACTGAAAAGGAATTCAGATCTCAAGATCTGTTCTTTCATCTTGCACTTTCAAACTCACAACAAACAATACAACTGAAAAATTTTGTGTTGTACTTCAAAGACATCTTAAGACTTTCATATTGTCCAGATTGTCCTGTGCTTTTAGGGGAGGTCTTAGGAATTAATAATCCATTTCTCTGGGGACACTCATCTATTGCTCAAGCTTTCTCTCTAAGGTTGCTGAGAGGTTATGACCAAAGACGTGTTGCAAGAGTATTCGCAGCGAAGCAAACTTGGTTTGCACCTGCTTTTTCCAACCAAATGGCAAGAAACATGTGTAGAGAACCCAAATTTCTTCCCTCAAACGAAAAATCTTCTTCTAAATTATGCCTTCCAAGCTCCCAAGAGTAAAGGGCAATTTAAGGCTTTGGAATGGACCAAACCTGCAAACAACATGCTGCAGATTGGGCTCATTTGCTTCTGTTTCCTAACTTTTCCCCTTCATCAATTAAGTGGAGGGAAGGGGAAACCCTTAATCATTTTGTACATTAACTAAGACTCTAACTTAGGTATAGTAATGCATCTATCTACTTTAGCTTTTACATCAAAGAAAGCAAGCAGTCTGAAACCCTTGAGTTAGAGAAAGAAGCCAACAGAAAATTACTGCATTTTGCTAAACCATTATACTGCTTTTGTTCAGTTGTTCAATCAAGTTAATTGTTTTTTCCATTTCATAAGTCATTTTTCCTTTGTTTATAAACTAGTTCTGTTAATGTTCAAGCATTCCCAGCTTTTTAGTGCATTTTCTGATTACTCACACCTTGGCATGTTTTAACTCTGGAATTTAAATGCCCTTAAATATATGCTAAGAGATCTTTTGTTAAATTACAGAATGGTCTGAGTAACAAGGCATGAATATTTATTCCTTATTTAATTCTTTATTAATCATAGATATGACTGATGTAAAAGAATACATCCTGACACCTACCTCCAAAGTTCGTAAACGGTTACAGACATCTGACTATTAAGGTCCTCTATTCTAATAAGCAGCTCTGTTCAAGACAGCAATTAAGCTGATGCTTTAGAACTAAGCACATACTAAGCCGAAGGATTTAGGTAAATGGTTAAATACTTTCCTGAAATCAGGCCTAACTGTGCAGAAAGCACTCAACAAAGCAGTGAATCTATATGGACTAAATATAAAATTATTCATTATTATGCTGATGTCAGAGAAAAACTACCCCAGCCAAGGAAGAATGTGTGAACACAGCACTTTATGATATGAAACATGATAACGAATAACTTCATACTGAGAATCATTCATTACCAATATTATTACAGTAATTCCTCTTATGCCTTTCATTTAATTATTCTGTCTCCGGGAAACTGAACTACAGATAGCTTAGTGGTCAATATTTGACTCTTAATTCACATAGGGAAAGGGTTAAAAAGCTTTTACTTTAATGAGTGGGCACCCTTTATAGCACAAAGAAAAAAAGTTCTCACTAGGATTAACATTTTAAATATGGTTCTTTGGTGCATTAGAAGGTCATGACATTACCACTACTATCTCCACACTAAGCAAGATAAAAAATGACCTGAGACTTTATCAATACACTACCATTGATCTTACCAGTCATCTGAATGTAGGTGGCAGCATGTAATTCCTGGGTGTTCAAACATTAAAGCTTAATTCACTTCAGCCATGTAATTTTCTTGTTTTTATGTGCTGAGACAGTTCTCTTGATTAAATACCCAGGCAGCAAAAGACTCAAAAGACTATTGGCTCCACTAGTTAGTATCAGTTATGCATCTGTGTGTTGCATAGAAACCCATAGTCTGTTCAGCTGTGTGTGTGTGCTCATAACACATAGAGTATGGAATAGCCACTCTCGTTAATGCATTACAAATGAGTAAACCTGTGTTAAGGCTAATTGAAACCTGTTCTTCCTTTCAAAATCAATTATTTTAAACTTCTCAACCTGAAACACAGAGATCATTTTCCAGTGCAGCACAACAGAGAAGATGACTTCTTAATATGTTGGGGTTGATTGGCTAAACATTGTTTCACTCATTTCTATATCCTTAAAATTGAATTTTTTTATCTGCTGAACATTGTTATTTAAATCCTTCAAAGTATACAAAGCTCAAGAATCTTTATTTTGCTCTGTAACACTACAAAACCCAGCTTCTGATCCCAAAATTTTATTAAATTGCAGTGGCAGCAAGATCACACAGCTACAAAACAGCCACTTATCAAACTGAGGTCTTCCATCAACAAATGCAGAAAAACAACCATCTTGACATGAAAAATTACTTCTAAGAATAGACTAAATTAGACTAAAACTCCCAGGCTGTCCCAAGAAGGAATTCTTATATTCATTAATAACCAAATGAATCCATATTCTGAAATAAAAAAAGTAAATCTTAAAACCTTTTTGTTATAAACTGATTTTTATGCTACAGAAATATTAAGAATTGACATTTATAGTAATCATTTAGATACCAAGTAGACCACTTGGGCAGATAAACTCCAGCTAAGCAGAACAGCATCAAAGCAGAACAGCATCAGCTGAGTGCAAAAATAATATGGGAACCCAAAATTAATGACTGAAGCAGACTTCAGGAAGAAGGAGCACACTGCCATTTACAAACACAAAGGTTCACCACATGACACCCCCAAGTTGTGTATTTGATTACATAGCTGACTGTTTAAATATGTGTGTTTATGTATGAAAATAAATGTTACTGATAAAAATACAGAATTAGGTACCCATTCAAAAACACAAATATGTTATACCAATATAATGTCTACAATTTCATGCTACGCACTAGGAACTTAAACTCTATTTATTGCCTAGGCTAGTAAGCTTTCTCTTTTGAACAGCTCATGCCTTCCGGAATCAGAGTAATATAAATAGAGCATGAACACAACCAAGCACTTCAACAGAAGAAAAGAGAGCCTTAATAACAACAGGTGGAGCAAAACAGGTATTACTCAAATACTTGTTGATAGGATTCAAGAGTGCTCAAGGCCATCTGATGCTTAGGGCCACAGGAGAAATCAGCAGAGACCTAACCTAGCTAATTGTCTGCCTTGATTGTGATGGTTCTGATTAGAAGAATAATCAGCTCTCAGCAGCCCTTAGGCAAAAACGCCAACTGAGGACTTTTTTTTTTTTTTTGATGATGGTGCACTGCAGAATGAATGCCAGATCACATCATTAAACCACTCTTCCAAATATTAAAGGGGTTCCTATAAGAACAAAGCCAATAATTTCCTTTGTAATTAGCTTGAACATTCTCCTTCTGTCATGTTGAGACTGTATTCACATGAACTAAAAAGTGCTGAACTCCAGTTTTTCTTGGATATGGAGAGCCAGTCACACTTTGTGACTGCAAAACAAGAGTGCACAATTCCAGCAGTCCCAGGACCAGGCAAAGGTTATCTAAGTGTAATTAAGTTATTAACAACTTGCTGCATATGATACAAAATTAATTTGAATTCCCTTCTAGTATTGTTTTGACTTATTTTACCTAAATAAGTGAATCCATAATAAAACATCTATTTTCCTTTCTCAAACTGACCACCTCATCTCTACCATTTTTTTTCAGTAGATTCCTAGTCACGAAAACTTCAAGACTAACATATTCAAACCAGATTTCATACTACGTTTTCTCAATACTGCTCTCTTCTGTATTCTGAGACTTTTGGTTCCTGACTACAAAAACTGCATCCTTCCATTAGGTGCTTGCAGCTGCAAAAAAGTGAGTTCATTTGAATGCAAAGTAATATGTATTGACAATGACATTCCCAGGCTAGTAATTTTAAGATGCACATCTTGCCATTTTTGCACCCTCATAGATTAGCTGATTTAATAACTTGCAAAACAGTTAAGCATATCACACACAAAAAGCTTAAAAGCAAAGGAACAAAGGAGCTCAAAACAGCTTTTCATAATGATCTAGCTTTCATACACATAAAAGGAAAGCCTTAAGAGCAGCTTTCAGTGTTTCAGTTATGCAAGGAGATCCAGGCATCCCTCCACACGGTTGACTGAAAAAGCAGACCAAAACCATGTCTTCAAAACAATTACCTACAATGCGATACCGACCGTTTTGTAAGAGAAAGCAAAGTCTGAAACATCTGATCTTTCACATCCTCCCTTTAAGAATGTCCACATTAATAAAACTAAATACCTCATTGACTACAAGTATGAATGTCTGAACAGCAAAAAAAATTAAAATCAACAGTCACTAAGTACACTTGACACCTGAAGGTAATTATACATGTATGGGAATCCTGACAGGAGTGATTTCTCTTGTGCCCATTTTGAGCTATCCATCTTCCAGAAAGTTCACCGAAAGAATGTGTCAAACTGTCCATTAAAAGGACAACCAGAATGTGCAATAAACACATCCATATTTTAGCCTCTGACCCTTGAAACCAGCACATTTTTTACATTCTTCTTGTCAGGATAAGCAAGAATCAGCTAGCTGTGTGTGTCTACGCCCAGCCCTGCTCGCACTGCTAACGGGTCCTGTCCGGGGGGAGATGTGCAGAACCCTTTTACATTTACAGCTGTCAAGTGTGTTGCCGGAAATCATTTAACCAAAGAAGGAATGAGTAAATGTGTGAAAGAGCTTACTGCAGGCCTAGTTTATAGATCCTCTACGTGTCAGGAGGCCATATGTTTTTGCCAAACAGAAATTTTCTCGAAACAACAACTGTCCCCAGCTCTCAGAAAGCTGTAGAAGTACTGAAAGAGAAAACACTGTTTTCCCAAACTCAGCTCCCTCCAGCTGTCTCTCCTCAACATTGTAGTTGGGGCTCAAAGTATTCTAGAGACAGAAACTTCAGATGGCTCAGTGTGAGCAGCTCATTTCACCAAGACTGCTAATGAACTGTAAAACCAACATTTTGGTTCAGTTAACACTGGCATTCCAGCTCCCATAATATATGACAACACAGACTTACTGAAGCAGAACCTCCAGTTTTGACTCTTCAGCATGTAAAGTTTCACCTGCATAATTTTGTTTTGCTAGCAGGATTTTCAATCGATTTTTAATGCATAAATACACATATGCACCTCCTACACTTTACCTTAGGGTAGACATGTACATGTATTTCTACAACTACTCTTCTGATATGAAATTCAGTAAGCCACTCAACAACACAGTAAGTAGAACCAATAGCTAATTAAATCAACTTGATTGCATCACTTTTTTGTTGATGCCTGCTTCGAATGACCGACAGCCGAAGTCAAGGGCATTGTCTATGCTCCTCCAAAGACTGGCCATGGCAGGTCCTGAGCCAGCTCAGGATCTAGCTCCTCTGCCTATCACCTGCTTCCCAATCTCCACGGAGGTGCTGGTGGACCTCTTATGCAAAAAGCAGTGTAGAGTAGCAGAAGTACATAGCAACACAACAGACAGAAGAGTCAGCTGCTCTCAGAACTGCCATGTGGCCAGGAAAGGTTTGTCTGAACAAGTGGAGCATGAAGTTGCACTATTTTCAAGGTTTGTAGCTGAAGAGGCATGCGCTCAATCTCTGTTTCAGCTAAAAGACACATCCCAGACCTTTCAGTACCCATTAACACTGCAGAAAATTTAAACATCCTCTTGGTACAAATAGTGGAAATCTCAGTGTAAACAAATGTTCCTATGAGCTTAACCAAACCACTGATGACCCACAAGCAGTCTCATACAAGGGTCAGTGTGGAAGAGTTGCCATACTCACTGACTTATTACACCTTCAAGAAACAACTTAGGACTTCGCATTCTAAATCCCGCCTGTCAGTAAGCCTTTGATTTACATCACCAATAAATGTTCTGCAGAGACCATTTGGATTGGGCCAGCAGGGTTACATCCACCATCTACAAAACTGCTCACATTTTTGTTTGTAGCCTGCTCTGAAGGATTTTGCAGATCAGCATCAAATATTTTTATTGACAGCAGAATACCTGTGTGGAGTTCTACTTTTTCATTATTTACAGTTAGGGCTGTAAAATACTGTGTCCTAATCTCAGGAGAGAGAGTAGTCACACACTATTCTGTGTTTTAGTCTAAGGTTTTGACAAGTCAAGTCTGTTATTTTCCATCCAGATGACATTCCACAGAGCAGACCTCGTTTGACTTAAACACAGCTCCCACAGCAAGAAAAGCAAGTGACAGAAGATGGCCTTTAAGGCTCTGCCCCTCTAACTTAGCAACTGAGAAAGTGCAAAAAGTCTTTCCCCACACCTATATAGACTTCTCAGCAGGATCTTGAATGAAGAGGACTGCACCTCTCAGCCACTTTGTACCTTACCATGTCACTCTGAGTGAGACCCTTCAGCTTATGAGCACAAAATGTGACAGTACAGTGATGAGACTGTTACTGCAGGGGGTTCCTGTGACCCTGTTTTCTCTTGCAATTTTGACATAGAGAGGGAGAAGTTCATTGAGACGTTTTGAGACACTGGAGGAGCAGAGTGTTATCAGTAAATACATGAAATTAGACCCTACTTTTACTATCCACCTTATTTCCAATATGACTGGCAACAAAGAAGCAGATAGATAGTCTCCATGAGGGAAGACAAGCCATCAGGCAGTAGATAAGCGAGTAGATTAGAGAGCTGAATAAACACAGTCCAGTGTTGGCCGCATAACAGTGTGCAATCCTACCTCAGGTTTTCCTTGGTAAAAAGACCAGCATTTCACTGCTGTGGAAAAATAACTACTGATGACTGAGTCATTTGGATACTATAAGGACACATAAATAGCCAATTAGGAAGAGGAGTAGTACATCCAACTTTCAGATTTATCTGCTATTCCTGCAATTTCAACATTCAGTTTTGTTTTCTGCAACGAAATTTGAGCAGCTGCACAAGCAGGAGACGTGCCAACATCAGGAGCAGCTTCTGCCACCTGAACTTCACCCAAATCTCTTCAAACAGTCAGAAGATATACAGGCTTACACAAGGCCATTTCCTTTCTGAAGCAGGCACCCCAGGAATCAGCTGGAAGGAAACAGCTGTAGTATGCAGGTTGAATAAAAAGCATTATTGCTATGAAAGTAACTTTTGGGTTTGGGACAGGAGAAACGTTCAACCTCATAATTTAATTAACACTTGTTAAAATTTGTATTTTCTTATTAAATACTGAAATGACTATTGCCAGTGTCTTCCCTAAAACCACTCACGAATTTGAACACAGCTTTATGAATACCACATGAATTTGATTTTTAATAATTATTTTCATGCAAAGAAAAACAGGTGAAAAATAGGACTCAGTGAAAAACAATTTGATTTCCTTCCTCTCTCAAAAAATTCTAAACAGATGTTTCAGGAACCAAACATAATTGAAGTCAGTTCCTTTCATAAGAGGCAGAATCCCCTCATACAAATGGAGAATATGGGTGAGAATATAATACAAGAAACAACAAACTAACATTCAGGAACCATATTACTGTGTGAAGATAATACATAAAAGGAGGAATGAGAAGATGGAGCACAAGATTATGTTAACAGAGGACTCGAACCTGCTGTCAGAGAGATCAGTTTCAGCTGGGCAAGGGCTCAGAGGTCAAAACGAGTCCAGAGGATACTCCTCCTCTTTCCCCATGCCTGCTTCTGCACTGTGTTTCACCCCAGAAGCAATACCTGGGACTTGCTCAGCTCCAGCTGCCTTACAACTTCACGGTCAGGGACCCCTCCAGAGGGCAGCAGCCCTCTCTTCCACGTCCTCTTCTATTCCCGCCGCATCCCCGGCTGTAACTTTAGCTAGATGTCTGGAATCCAGCCGGCAGAACAGCAGTGCTGGGTGGGCAGGATGGATGGCAGGGGAATCCTTGCTACCTCCCTCCAGACTGTATCAGGACTCAAGGACGTGCTTGCCAAACGCATGTCACCAGGGATACACAGCACTTGGCAGTTCTGCCTAGAAACCTGGCTGGAATAGTTTCTTTCCCCTTTAACCTATTTTATTACTATTACTTTATTTTGTTTTTAATAACTGCATAATGTTTTGTTTAGGCACTTTACAGGCCTGCTGCCACACTGTAAAGTCTCAAGTGTGCACAGTGATGAAATGCCTCAGGGAGCTAGTTTGCAGAACATGAGGTAACATTGGCTTTGTAATTTAATTCCCAGTGCGTTTAGCACATTTGAGAATTAGAAATAAAATCAAACAAAGTTTTAGAGAGCAAGTTTCATCATGCAGTAAGGGGAAAAAATAAGAAAAAAATTCTCTCTTTTTAGTGAGGGACTGGCAAAGCCCACTCCCGCGAAGAAATGCATCAGAGAGGTGGGTGACAACTGGCAGTGAAGGAATATACTGGAATTTGCCCTCAGTGGACACATTTATAGCACCAGCTGCCGAATGTCAATGAGTGCACCTGTGTATTTTACCAGGAAAGCAAATGGGTTAAGGCAGAGAGGAACAGTAACTGCCCTGCATCCAACAGCACTCACGGAACTGCAGAAGTCATTCTGACATCCTTTCCTTACTGATTTCGTAGCATGACCTTTCAGGTTGCCATCTTACTTCTAACCTGTGAAAAAATGTTTCACAGACAATTCAGGGAACAGACCTGGACATAAAGAGTATGAAATTATTGTATTCCCCAGTTCCTAAACACACGTTCTACACCAGCAAGTGACACCTTCTGGATTTCTTTTTCTCCACATTTACTAGGCTTCTAACAACATACTGCTCCTTCATTCATGCTATCATCTCCATCTCAGCAACACAAGAAATACACAATAGCCGGGGATATGGCAACACTGTCTGCCAAGTTGATGCCTTGGAACAGAATGACATCCAATAAGCAATTACAGCTAGGCATGGCCCTTTTCTGCCAATCAGACCTTTTCCTACCCTCATTTAACTTTCTGCCTGTTATAAGGTAAAAGGATTGATTTATAAAGAACTAAGAGTGTATCTGCTTTTTGACTTAGCGTCTGCTTTGTACATATTGATGAGACAAGGAAAAATCTGAAAGTGGATGAAAGAAGGACCCACTGCCACAAAGAAAGATGTTGTGGACTCCATCCATTTTTTACTCTGTCTTCTACTACTGCCAGTTGACTATTTTTGCTTGTAAAACTGTGCAAACTACCCCTACGTGCAAAATGGATGCAGCACAAATAGATTTGGTAACATAACACAGACATATTGTATAAATAATGAGGTTCAGTTGCACCCTGTCACACAGAAGGAATAGCAGTGTAACTGATTTTTTGAAAAGTTGACTGAGTAACATATAATTCAGCAAAGGAAAAACAGGAAAAATAACATCTACTCTTGACATAATCTTCCTTTGCATTTTAAGAAATTATTTCCTGGGGAAAAATGTATTTGAAGTTATATTGAATCATATTCTTCTTCAAATTAACTCTGGTAACTTCAAATTAAAAGCTGGGACCATATTGCCAATGTAATCTTTCTTATCAGCTAAATACAAGTTCTTCTGAAAGAGATTGTTCATTGGTATGAAACTCCCTAGAAAAAGCAGCAGATCCATTTGAATACCTTCAGTCTTTAAATTTCCAGCTATCTAGATCCTTCACAGCTATTTCTAAACTCAGACAAGTCATTACACAAAATGAGAATGGTAAGCAACATTATTCCATTCCAACCAATTTACAGGCTGTGCACAATGGACATCAATTTATCCACAGTCAAAGATGTAGACCTTATACACAGTTATGGACAGTATTTTCCTCTAACCATTCAAAGTGTTCAGTAGGATTGGGTGACTACTGAAATCTCTGAATTACCCAAGGCAAGAGGCAAGAAAATACCACGGGTAATACAAAAGCCTGGGTAACGTACCACAGGCTGTTTTACTTCAGTGTGTCCACCTGGGTTCATAAAGTCCCACCAGCTCACATTAGCACGACTCTGTCAGCCCTACACCGGCTCCAGAGGCACTCAGCAGACACTATATCAATCTCTCAGGTCTTAGACACATTAGATAAACTCGAATTCAGGACAAGTGGCTTTTTTCTAGCTTTCAGCTCCCTGGCAGCTCATGGTTTTAAGTACTGTCTATCCTTTCTCCCTCTCAAGAAAATCCCTAAACCAAAGGGGTGATGATGGCCCAGTTTAGCAGAGCTCCTTATCAGCCCTTACCCTGATGCCCAGCACAGTCCACGGTATTGTACTGGGTAACTGTGACCCATCCAGCATCAACACCAGCACACACTTCCACCATTCACCTCCTGCACTTCTCAGAGGCTTCTAGAAAGGAGGGGACATCCCAGGACTGTGGCTGCTGCTTCTGGCCATGCCTGCATCTGGGCAATCCCACAGTGACCTCTAGCTCATGAAGTAGCTGAAAAGTGTCTTACCACTGAAAAATGTATTAAGTGATGATGGAACCCAGGCTGCCTTCTTAGGCAGAAGACCATAGTAACAATTAATCAATTTAAAGCACAACAGACATTAAACAAATACAGCAATAAGCTGATTAACTGATTTAATCAAGCTGATTTTTAAAAAAGCCAATTACCTAATACAAGCAATACCTTTAACCATCTAACTTATTCAATGGCTCCTGCAATACTGTAGACTTAAAGAAAATTAAACTGAGTTCTGAATTGCTCATTGGATACTTAGAGGCTTGCAAAAAGGGTTAGAAACTAAGAAATATTCTGCTTCAGGCTACAGAGATTCCAGTGCGTCCTACATACTGCAACCTCTTGATCAATTATCTCCTGCAACTTTTCAAAACGTTCTTTTTCAGGTTTGCCTTGATGTGCCTTGGGTATACCAGGTGATCAATGAAACTGTAATAATTGTACTTCTTGCTGAAGATCGTAACTGCATGCAGTTACTTGACCAGACAAAGACACAAGCATTTTAGATGCACATAATAAGCTTTTGGCCGAACCACCAAGTCTTGCATTGAAGAATGTAGCAAATAAACAGAAATAAAACATCTGCTGCACTGATGAGTTGGTGTTAGTACTGTAAATTCACTTACAAACTTTGTTCCAAGCAAGCCACCCACAATGCAGCATAAGAAAAAACAATCTAAAACAAAGAGCCTGAACCTGTTTCCATTAGTATCACTGGGAATTCTACCACTATCTTGAAAAATTTCACAAAACCTCTGCTTCTTGGCAGTGGAGTGAGAAATAAAATAATTTGTTTTAAAAAAAATCATCACCTATGTGACCAGATTTCTAGTTTTGATTTTTCTGATGAGTCTCATGTTTTTTTAAAGCTCTTTTTTTTTTTTTTTTTTTTTTGCAGGTTTAGAGTAGCCTCTGGTCACTTTTCAAAACAGAACTTCTGCTTCTATCATGACAGCTTGAAGAGAAGGAAAACTGAAAACTAATATAACCTAAGAAATTCATTCAAAACAGCTGGACACTAACACTGTGTCTGAAAAAGTTCTCCAGTTTTCTTAAACAAATACAAGGAAGTATTCACATTGAATTGCTTCCCTTAAGGAGTGGTCCTCTTTCTGTATCTTTCAGACTTACTGTTGCTTTTAACTGTATGACCTTTCTCTGAACAATCCCAAAAGCCTCTTCCCAGCCAAAAATTTCAGAAATGGATTGAATACATCTTAAATCACTATGGAGCAAGGAAATAGATTAAGCTAAAAATATGTTTTCTAAAAAAGCATTCAGAAATAAAATCACTAGGGCTTAACACTGCAGACAGTGTAAGAATGTAATAGTGATATAAAATGGAACTGTAACCAATAGAATGACTAGACCTAGAGAATATGGCTGAGAAAACTCCTCCCAGAATTCATCTAGGAATGATATAGCTGGGTAGCTTTGCCCACACAACAACTGAATAATATGTTTTACATAGTTTTATATAAATCTACAAACCTCTCCACATCCCATTTTCTCTCCTTTTGAGGAAGGGGGAGGGAAGCAACATGGAGAGGAAAAGGGAGAGAGAGATTTTAATCTGAAAATGCTACTATTGTGCATGACTCATGATCTGTTTTAAAGGTATAAGGATGCAGTTATTGAGCCATATATCTGGGAATGAAGTGTTTAGCTGGCAAATCTCTTCTAAGCACAGCAGTAATTTTCTTATGCAGGGTTCACTTTCAGGAAAGCAGCAAGCAGGAGGGGGTTTAAGTGTAAAGGAAAGTTACTCAAAGCAATACATAAAATTTAAAGAGCACTGAAGAACTTTAAGTATGAGAAGCTTTTAAGATACAGTAGAAACCATTACTTGCTAATACAGCATCAGGAGGAAATTTATTACACACAATTTCACTGAAGACAAGTAAGAGGCACTCTTGCACTGAAGCAAGTTACCACAAAGTATTTTGGCCCTGACTTTGCCAATAAAATGCTGTAGCTTTCAATTCCCTGCCCGACACATAATTTCAATTCTTGACTGAAATAATAGAGCAATACAATTCAGGCTTCCACCACACTCACAACTGTCTTAAATCTGGAAAGAAAAGTTACTGTAGGTTGCATCTCCTCAATCAAAAGTAAACAAATTTCAGATCAGTAAGTTTCCTTTCTCAGTATCTCAATTACTACTTTCTTCAACAGAACCTGGGATTAAAACAACTACTGTACATGACAGGTAATTGCCGTATACACAAAAGGAATGTAAACCAGAGATAAGTATCTAGAGAACAGTTTACTGCTTCTCATTCCAAGCTCTTTTGTTTAAGGAATGGGTGGGCATTTCTTGGCCTCCTGTATCCCCCTGAAAGGAGGTATATTATCTATAAAAGTCTTTTGTCTTTGATGTCAATTCATGTAGCTGTGGGCAAAACAGCACCAAGAGGTTTATACCTGTGACCCAAACATAACCAACGCATTTTTCTTCATTGACCATTTTAAAATACACATTTTTGCTTCCCACCTGGCTGGTATTTTCACAACACACGCAGGTAACTACATGTGTCCCGTCCCAAACAGAGGAGTATTGCCGAGCCTGTTAAGTTTTTAAAAATACAGCTCCTTTTTCTACTTGCATTGCTTCTTTAAGCTAGCACAGTCTTGCACTGGTTTAAGAAATACTCAGAAATGAACTGGCACTCCTCTCTATGCCACTTTATGTGCCCTTGAAAACTACTTCAGCTTCTTTCTCCTCTTTAAAGAGAGCCATATGCAACAGATTTAAGATTCTCTTATGATAGCTATTTAAAACTGAAAACAAAACTTCTGGCAAGTAAAAATCATTGATGTATTCTTTCTGCAAACATGGCTTAAGGTGTTGCCCAAGCCAAACTGTTCTCATGTCACAGTAAGGAAAATTCAGACCACACCAGCTGAAAGCACATGAAGCAGATACTAAACATACTTATTAGACTTTGCTCCTAAGTAAATTCATCATAGATTCAGAAAAAAATTCATTGAACACTTAATCATATAGAGCTCTCATCAATTTCTATTCCTATTTTTCTAAAGGGATTTCCATTTAACACAATGATTTTGTCCAAACACATCAGCCTCACAGCTTGGGGACAGCAAAGAATGCAGAGAAAAACCAGACCAAGGTCATGGCAAAACAGTCCTCCCAGATTCCACGGAAGGGAATGCATAGCCATGCCCTTTACACTCCCTACTCCTACACTGTCTGCAGGACAAAGTTGCACAGACCACAACATGTATCCTGTGACTATAATAACACTCACAAAATTGTAACTGGAGCTCAGCAAAAGAAGTTTAGGAGGAGCGAATGAGCAACCACGTGCATACCCACACATGCTATGATAGAGAATCTCAGGTCAGACTCATGTAGTTGGTAAAGAGTTGATATATATCTACTCACAGGCTTTGAAGAAGCTTAAGCACAAAGTAAAACTCAACACTCCATTTAGATGTATTAATTCCATATGGAAAGCCAAAATGTGCATGAACTACTGATACTTATTTTTGAACACTTCTTAGTGGGGATTACTTCTCTCTTTTGTTGGTTAGGATGTGTTGCACACACATGCACACAGAGAAGATTCTTCTAGCACTTGCTATGACAATCACCTGCACAGTTGTGAAGCAAGCACAGATTGTAATTTGCAGGGATGTTAGAAGAGAATGTTTCAGAAGATGCAACAGTACAAAATCATAAGTGCAAACAGCAAAAATCATGAAGAGTTAGAAGAAAAAGAAATAAATGTTTAATTTACACCTACAGATTTTTTCCAGACTGCGGAATAGAAAAGCACATACTACTAAAGGACTAGAGGTAGAAGAAGGTATGGTGCCTGTTACTTAAATTCTCATTTCGTCTCCTCTGTGGTTACCATCCACTTCTCAGCTCTTTTTACATATATATTTTCTTAGAAACAGATTTGCTATGTTGTTGGTATGGGATTATTTGCCTTGCCTGGCTTTTTGATGAGAAGGATTTGTTTCACTTATTTCTCTTTTGGTCTCTGCAGAATTGCAGTTGTGTTTGCCTTGAAACAGAAAACTAATATGCATCATGTCAGGTATACAGCTAGCACACATTAGACAGAACAAATATATCTATATAAAATCTGTCTCAAATGATATAAGGAACATTAAAACACAGATGTTTATTTTTTTATTTAAATAGGAGAACTCTTGAAAATGTTTTTTTTCCCAAAGCCTGAAAATTGAGAACTAGTTAATCACCAAATAAAAGGGGATTATAATAACGATTTAAACAGGTAAGACACATATCATTTAAAAAAACCACAACAAGAAAACAAAACAAAATTATTCTATACAATCTTCCTTAGGTAGAGAAAGAAAAAATTCATTTTAATGGCAGTATTGTTAGTACATCATGGACTTTCAAGAAAAAGAGAGAGATAAAGTGTTTATGAGAAAACAAACTAATCGGTATATTATTAAGCGATCAGAAGAAAATTAATTCTTAGTTTCTCATCTGTCAGCATATGACTTTGTAAGTTACCAGCTCATACTAGAAGCAATCTTTTCACAGACATACCAGAATCATAATCATGCCAATCAACATTATTTAGAGCAGAGGGCTTACTTTCCAAAGGTGTTTTTGAAATAGTCCAGTATTCAACTATCACACTCCTACGTTACAAGGAGCTCTCTGGGGTCCTACAATAAAATCTCTCTTCCTCCTCCCTTTTGCACACACATGTATTTCGTTTTTTTGGAACCAACTTTGAATCAACAACTCTGACATCTAAGAACTGAAATGCTACGCTAAAATTTGTGTGACTGAAGATTAACCATTTGTACTCCAAAAAAAAAGAGAATACAGATGCGGTGAAAATGGACCCGAAGGGAATTGAAATATAACTGAATACTAGTATGCACTGCATGGCCGAGCACTGGCTCTAGTCAGCCAGCGGACAATTTCTTTTCTTTTATATGAAGTTAATATTCTCACAATATAACATCTGCTAATCTCCAGCTGACAATGGAAGGAAGTGAATAGAAGCAAGTTAGACAAGGATAGTTCTTCTCTCTCCTCTGTTTTTCTCTTTCATTCCTGTTCTCCTCTGTCCTGGAAATCTCTGTTTCTTTTGCAGTTTCCCCATCTCAGATAGTTATGGGAGAACTTCCTAGTGAAGGAAGTAAGAAGCCACATAACAGAAGGCCCGTCCCTTCAGGGAACATCTTGAGCAAATAACTAGGGCAATCTGAAGGGGAAGGAGTTTTTCCAGTCAAGAAATCTCCTCTCTCTCTTTCTTCTCACTTACCTTTCCAGCCTCCTATGGCCCTCTGTCATGCTAGAGAGGAAAGACTCAAATATATTTTCTTTTGGAATAGCAAATAGAAGAGGGACACACTGGGTGACTTACCACACATTTGTACTTGTTCCTAGTTTGGCACAAAATTCCCACCCTAGCTGGTTCAAAGAACAGCAATGCACAGTCCACACACTGGCACAAAAAACAGGGAATATGCTGATCCACTGCCATCTTCATGAACATTCTGTCTACTGTCTTTACGAAGTGGACTGTGTTAAATGTGTGTTACATTTAGAGACTTTTTCCTCTCTGCTCAGTCTCCCCAGACAAAACCTGATACTTGATGAGATGATCCTACCACTTCAAACTGTTTTAATGACTGAAGACAGCAATCCTTCAGTGCTTTCAAGGCAAATATTTGCTTGTTTTGACAAACTGAAAGACATTATGGCCATTCCCTGTTTCTAGAGTACATCTGAATAGAAAAATATTGGTGCTCAGTGGACAGTCAAATCCATGAAATATGATTGTTTGTGTTCATAAAGAACTTGAGTCTGGTACAAAAGAACAAGGTGCAGTCATCTGGAATGGGAAAACTGCACGCCACCACTGTCGGCTTGACCTTTCCCCTGTCTAATTTTTCCATCCTCACTTAATGTGTCTTTCAGTACAAGACAGAATGCACAAACAGGACAAAGAAAGCCACTGCCCTTCTCTGCCAGTGAACACCATTACAGAGTTCTGTACAATAAACAATTCTGTCAGTGCAATTTAGCCTCTAAAAGAACTCTGACTAACCAAAAGACAACAGAAACAAATTTCAAGGAGGGGGGAAAAAAAAGGAAGATATATATCTAAATTATACCTTCCCATTAAAAGATATGTAGTCTTCCCTTATTCAGTGATTCCAAATGCTCTTCCAATGTAAGAATGTTCTCTAGTGATGAAATATGAAGAGGTGATGATTTCCTCAAATTAGGAGGACATTAACAATTAAGTGTTAATGTGAACATTGTTACATTAAGGCAATTATAACTGTATTCCATGAAGAGCAATATGAAATAATTACTCTTATTCTCAAGTGATAGATCTAAGAGAATGAGATTCCCAATCTTAAATTCATTAGATGGGCAGTTCTCATTTTCTAGTCTAAAAAAGAATCAGTCTTTCTTTATTGGAAAGGTATCTCCTATCTTTCATTACTGAATGTGCATGCACCTTCACTTCTGTCTGATAATATCAAGCAGTGAGCTAAAGATATTTTCAGGATATCCAGCCATCTCCAGGTGCAATATCCTCCTCATCAACACTGTTTCACATCTTCTCCGTGCCTCTAAATGCAAAGTTCACCCAGAACCAAGGAACAGTCATACTCACACAGCACAAGAAATTCCCCGTGTGTATGCAAGTACTCTCCAATCGACACTCCTCTGTCCCAATATGAGGAAAAACCTTATTCAGGGACAGGTGCAGGACATGGCACAACCACCACTTAAAATTTGCAATACAAAGAAGCTGGGCCATGGTAACTTGCATGCCAGTGTTTGGCTGCAGACAATCTTTTTGATCTAAATCTTCTAAGAAACAAAGAATGTCACAGACCTTTCTGTGGGATATGAAGCTTTAATAAATTACTGGGGGAAGAGAGAGGTTGGGAAATCTTATAATCTTATTTCCAGCAAGGCAAGCCTATGTGCATTTTTGGTTCAAAGCAAAACAAAACAATGTAGAAAAAAAAATAAGATCAGGCATAATGGCAGTGTCAATGCCTCTAACCACCAAACAGATACCGAAACCCTTCCACCCTTGCATTCTTTGCTGACTTTTATATGCTATCACTCCACACTCTCCATATGAAACCCAGACGTACTGGTTGGCTGTAATAATTAGGAAAGCTTGCCAAAAAGATGTTAGCACAAGGAATGCGTCAGGTGACACAACAGTGCCTCCAAGGACTCTGGGACCTGTCAACCTCTGTAACTATATCCTCCTAGCCTGTCACAGTAGAGTTAATTAGAAACATCTGTAGTATAGAGATCAAGCAGAAGCAGTGGCGGCAGCTTATTTGCACAAGAAAGGTACAACTCATGTGGGAGGTAAAGAACGTAGAATCACAAACAGATACAGATCAGTTACATGAACCTGATCAGTTATCTGAGATATATGCACTTCTGAAATAAAACTACCCAAGTAATGCAAATGCAAGAGTGATGAAAAGCCTTAACTGTAACACTGGCAAACTGACTGTCTGGAATCTTTACAGTGAGAACAAGTCTCCACTGACATGCAAAATGCCATTTATCTATTCAACTGCTACACATGTTCCTCTGAAAAACAAACTATATTGCCTTATGTTTTTGCTAAGGACTTTCCAAAAATCTAAAAATGGTAATTTGCTTAATCAGAGTTCATGCTGCACTTTATGGCAAGAAAATTCTTTTAACTATGAATTCCCTCCTCCTCTCAAAATGAGATGTACTTGGGGAAAATTCTCTTTGAGATGGAACTACAATTTTTGTTTTCCTATTCCCAAAGCACAGATCTTTCAGTCTGTCTATATAATAATGTAGTTAAACTTGAGGCTATGTGACTGAATATTATACACCAAACAGAAATCAAGTAATTCAAATGGTAAAATAACTTTATGGCTGGAAGAGAACTTAGCAGAATTGCGCACATGCACAAATACAGCCTAGAGAACTCTGCATTCCTACAACTTTGTCCTCCTACTTCTCTATTAGAAACCAAGAGCTTTCAATAACTCAGTACAGGATAGCTGCAGATTTCTAGGCTGATCCCTCCTCTTTTCAACCACAGTGTGTTACCATGCCTAGGCACATTAAAAGGTGCTACAGAAAATTAACAAAAAAAAAAAAGAAAAAAGAAAAGGAGGATAATCAATTTTGGAAGACTCAAAGAAAAACTGGATGCAGAGTACTCAAGGTGAGCATGAAGAACTGAATAGGCATAAATAAAATCTGAATAAAAATCTGTAAACAATTTTTGGCAGGCATTTTCTGAAGCACTTGTGCTCTACTTTTAATATGATGTGCTGCTGACCCTTGGGACCCAAGCACATATTCCCCAAGCAAACAGTTGCAGTTGTTTACACTACTGTCATCCCAGAACACCTAAGCCCTCACAAGCTGCCTGTTACCAGGAGGATGGCGGCATATGGAAACACTTCCCCATGAAGTAGAAAGTCTACACTTTGGGTATGCCCATCCATAATTGCAGCGCAGGAAGGTCTGAGCTGCCTAGTGAGGTAAAAGAGAGTCCCCAGTGTGTGGACACCTTCTGCCACCTCCACTGTTGCACCAGGTCTGGCAGCAAGGAACGCCTGCCAGCTCTGCAGAGCAACTCCAGTCATCAAAGCTACATTTGTTGAAGGTAATTTGTTAGAAATAATAGTTTCCCTGAGAAATTTAATGGAAAGACGATCATCCCTAAACTCCCAGAGGACTGCATTTCTCATGACTGTAGTTCCTCCTCACTCCCTCTCCTGTCCTGCAGTCCCACTTCAGAGTTTTCCAGTTGCAAATTTTCAAACTGCTCTTTTTTTAGTTTCAATCTCAATTTCTTCTTTTAAACCACTTAGAAATTCAGAAGGTCTGTATTACCACACTGCCAAGGAACAAGTCATCCAATGGTACTTAAACAACTAATTATCGAATTTTGACATGCAAATATTTTTAACAAAAAAAAAACAGAAAAAAAAGATGTTTTTGATTTTCTTTAAATAAAAGAAAAGCTCTCAGCACTTAAGAGCAATACACAGAGCTGCATGAAATAACAGCTGGAAGAAACCACATTAGTGCTTGTAAAGCTGGGGAGCTAATAACTCAAGACTGCAGAGGTCTACCTGCTTTGGTTACTGATAAATCCAAGTGTGAATGTTACTGAATTCTGCATCACAGCCTGCAGCAACACAAAACTGCAGAGTGGGTGAACAGAATGCAAAGATTATGACTTTCAGTGCTTCCATTTTCACCAAAAAAAAAAATATCATCAGCAGTTTTCCATGGGTAAAATTTCAGTAGTTTATTCTAACTTGGAGTGTGTGTCCCTAAATTCCCTGGCAGGAAGTTGAAAAGTACCTTAGTCTTTGGATATTTCTTATATATTCTATTACAGGGAGGTACATTGTGAAAGGAATCCAATAGCCTGTGCTGAAATGAAATAACGACACTTTTTTTTTTTCCAGATCACTTTTGCTGATCTGAAATATCTGTATTGTATAACACTGCAGAAATACTTAAATCAGCAAGGATATCAGTGTGTGCCTTAATAGGGTAGACAGTTGCTGATATACAGGCTACTTAAAGCAAAGATGTGCAAAAGCAGCAATAGATTTTTCAAGGGTTTGTTGTTTTGTTTATGTTTGGAATTTTTTTGGTAGGGGAAAAGGAGGGATTCCTTTCAACAAAAAAACGTGTCCCCTTAGAGACAGCTGCATGTTTCAACTGCCTTCAAACCTGTGTCTGTGCAATTATAAGGAAAAAGAACTGCTGTTAATGTGTTTCTTTTCTAACAGTAATTAGAGAACAGGTACATATATCATTTTCAAAACGTGAAGTACAGGGTGCACTCCAGAACAAAAGAGGAATTGTAATTTTTTCAGTGTTCAATTAAAAAAATTCTAATTACAAAAAATTTATCTAGATGTAGTCATGCTGTCAAGTTACGGCTGTGTCCACACAGTGTAGGCTGAGCTCCCCGTGGCTTCCTAACTCAGTTTAACAAGCCATCAATTAAATGCAGATATTTAGAGGAAGCAAAAGTGATTGGTTGCAGAGGGATTTCTGGACATTTTAACTGATATCCACTGGAAATACGAGAAGGATTTCAAACTCAGAAAAAATTGACTGCCAAAAGCCTGACAGATATATAATGCCATGATAGAAATGCTACACATTATGTCATATCTAATAACCCACTTGTGCGACATTACAATGCTGGTTTTGTTACACTGCAGTCCCTTCCTTCTTTCTTTCTTCATTCCTTCAAATTCACAAAACCCAAATTTAACCTAGCAGTTTTGTGGACACCACCTCTATGCAGAGCACAAGGGTTACCCAAACCTGAAGTTACAAAGGTGAGGTAAGTAATATTTTTGAGAGGAAACTGAATTTTTACTTGCTTTCCCAAAGTCATTAAGAAAGGGCCTTATTCCCACAGGTTTACCCAGAATAATTAGCAGCAACAAACACCGGTACAATTTCAGTGCGTAGGTCAGCCTATGAGATTAGCCACAAAGGTTTTGTAAATTTCAGAACATATGTACACAGATGTGTGTAAAATAAAACAAAACAATAAAAACCAAAGCAAAACAAACCCCAAAACAAACGTAAAAACCCCAAACAAAACATCTATGTAATAGATGATGCCAGAACCATCAAGTACTTTAGAATTTCTGACCCTTCCACTAACAATACATTTTATGGAAAGAATCACAAAAGTCAGATGTTAAAAAAATATGTAGCATAAAAGCTGCAAACTTTTAGACAGCTTGTAAAACAGTGGCAATGCAAGAGGGAAATGGTAAACACACTAACAAGGTTCATCAGTCTTAATAAATAGGACAGAGTCACATGGGTTTACTTCTGGAACCCATAAAGGTCCCTAAGTATCTAATTATTTCTGAAAAAAAGCCTAAGGTTTTATTCCCTTCTATTTCTCAGTAGATCTGCTCATTCTTCGTCAGATACCATTTTAAACTGAAATATACTCCTTCTAGGAAGCTAAGGTTTGTTTCCTATTGACATGATAGAATGCTATGTACCATATGTTCTTCCAAGGGAGTATTACTAAGCAATATTAAACACTACATCCTAATGCAAGGAACACAATATGTGTTTCTTAGCAGAAGTACACAACAAAGCCGGTCAAGGCATTAGGCCATATAGTAGCTCCAGGTTTTGAGGAAAATGTCAGATTAAAACCAAGAGCTTTCACTCCTGTATTTCCGCTTTACTATAGACTATAAATGCATCTTTTCTCTCACCTTTCCTGGAGAAAAATGGGATTATATTTTCTCCTTTACAGAGAGGAAATTATCCTCCTCACTAAGCAGATATTTAGTTCATTGGGCCTAACATAAAATTGACAAGTACTGCTTGTTCAGGTGTTTGCAAACAATGATTCTATAGCGTTGCTCAGGTTGGTAACTTCAGAAATCATAAGTAACAAACAGTACCCTTGTGACTAACAAAAACAAGTAATGTACAATGTATCTGTAATTGCAGGGTATATATGTAAGGAATTGCATTGTAGTCGCTAATAAAAATAGAACTTTGTTCCAACTGTGGTGCAAATTAGAATCTGATTTGCCTACTTAAAAGCCATAATTGAGGAGAACCCATGCTACTAAGGTTCCCAGGTCTGTTCTACTTTTGAGGAACTAAGGTACTGACCTCAGCAGCTGAAAATCACAAGAGCAAGTGGGAATAAGAGGTTCTAAACGTACCCCTGCCCTCTGTTACTTTGCCAGGTAATGAATTGTGTTCAAGTGATGTGCTTCTTTGCTGAAGATGCCACTGCAGAACTTGCTAGGTACCCCTGATGCCAAACAGAATAGTACCAGGGAGCTTTAGAAAGTAGGACATGACACAGTAATTGATTTTGAGAGTGTCTTTCCCTCCTCCCTTCCTTTCCCTGGTTCCTTTTTTCCCCTTTCCAAACCCAGTGCTTTGTTTTTCAAGCTACAAACTCTATTTCATAGCAGCATGTCTAAGAAACCCAACCTCAAACACAGAGATACCTAACACCTGTAAAAACATTTTTCTTCATTAAAAACAGGGGGGGAAAGCTAGTCAGACAACTAATTCATAAGTAATAATGTAAACATTTACAGCTCCCAAATTCTGCACTGGCTATATACAACAGAATGTCACATGCGTCCCATGGAATGCAAGAATCATTACAAAACCCACAGGAAAAAATCAAATCTTCTCCTCTCTTCATCTCCAGATGATGAAGCCTCATCTAAATGACGCATCCACTATGTCCTTATTACATTATCGCTGCTATATATTCAATGCCCCTCAGATAGTATTTAAAAGCCCTTGGGCTATTGTCTAAATTGAAATGTTCACTGTCCTCAGTATTTCAGTACTATTAAAAATACAACCCAAAGGCACAATGCGATTTCTCCCTCCTCATTTTCTCTAAGCAAAACTATTCCTTTATGTAGGGTTCTGTATGGTCTTTTACCACATACTGCTATATTCCTCAAAAAAAGAGGAATCTATATTGCTATATTTCTGTAGGGTAGCAAAATCCTGGGTAGTCTGCCTGGTATCAAGAGGTTGGAGTATCTTCTTATAAACATGACAATACTGGACACACCTGATTACATGTTTAGGTACTGTGCACAACAAAAATAATAATTTCACAAGCTAAATATAATTTATCAAGTTATATTTATCAAATTATAATGATAAATGGTCACTTGTATTAAGGCTAGCGTCTTCCTAAAGGAAAACCATCTCAGCACAAACGTGTGTTCTAAAGAGTATCTGGAACATTTGCACAGTTTGGCCTCTTACCCAATTCATGTGTCAACTGAAAGACAAAAATCCAAAGCCGCTGAAACACTTAACCATGCCCAACACCTGTCACTGCTATTCCCCTGTCCAGCCAACCTCCCACAGTGCTCACAGTCAGAGCCCAAGCAGTGTCCCCACTTGCTGCCTACCCCCCCAGTCACCTCGAAGCTGGCTGAACTAATTAGCAACTTGTCAGCTCGCTTGTGCATAGCTTAGCGTGGAGCTGGGCACAGGGCAACAACAGGAATCCCTCTGGGCCTCCTCACGACATCATTTCAGCAGTGGAGCCTGTGATAGCAGTAAATGAAGCTGGTATTTATACACGGGCATTAGAAGGGGGCTCTCTCGTACCAGGCTTAAGATGACAAAATGTCAGCTTCAATCATCTGACAGGCTTTGGTCTCTCTCTGCAACCTCTTTCTTTTTGGCTGCTCTTTTTTTATATACACATATGACACTAACAGAAAAATAAATTGAAAAGAGCACTGAGGCAGGGTGTATTTCACGCACTGGTGCCAATGTTTCATATCTCATGAACCTCGGGAAAACAATTCGTCGAACTAATTAGTTTACAGTGTTTAAGCAGCTTGTTTCCCGTCTTTAATCTTCTTTATGTAATATTGTGAACAAAGCCATATTATCTTCTGATTTTTTTCTTATACAGTTTAACAAATATGATCCTTTCTTTTTTCCTAGAGATTACTTCATTTAGACCTCCAACTAGCTCCCTTACTTTTTTTTCTCTTGGGGAGAACAACATATACAGTACTTGTTGTTCTTCATAGACCTTCAAGATTATGCTACGTATTTTTTTTAAGATTTTCATATTTTAAATTTTTTTTTTAATCTTCAACAGTTCATTTGATTTCTCATTTTTAGCTATCCCTCAGAAAGTAGCTGTGTTTCCTCTCCTCAGAAAGTAAGATGACCTACTCTTCTCCCTCATGGATCTGAATAATCAAAAAATGCCCCTAACTTACAGTGTTTGTACAATTTGCTGTAAAAAGTACTGGGTAATAATTGGTTAAAATAAACTAACCAAACCTTCAAATCTGAAAGAGGTGCACCTTTTTACTTTCATCAGCAACAACTGGCTTGAATTACAAGAAAATACATAACTAAACAACCCTTATTCATGAGTCTGTTTCCTACTTCTTAGAAGTGCCTTTGCTGATGTCCAGGGCTGTGAGTGTGTCTAAAGCCAATTCAGATCACATCAGCATGGACTACCACTCTCGCTGTTTCACACTGGGGCCCAAAAATGTGAGCAAGTCCTTTGAAACGCTAGACACAGTCAGAAAACAGTACGGAATGTGTGGGAGGACAAGACCTTACTGTCCTCTGGTCATTCTGCCTCTTACCATTATCAGCAAAAAACAGACAGGCGTGTGCTGAACTGCATCTGCATCAAGGCAGCTAGGCTAACTTCAACCAATGTTGTTCCTGGGTTGAGTAAACCCATGCTGAGAGAATAGTGAGTTATATTTTCAAGTCAAAACATATGCTCAAGTGTATTAATGGACAGCTGGGGACTGCAGCTTTTTAAGCGACTTCAACTAGGGACATGGGAGGATTGTCTTTCATGTACAGCATATATAGACAGCACTGGATTTTTGCAAAAAACAGTCATAGCCACTGTTGTTTTAAAATATGTAAAGGGAGGTTGGGTACACACATTTTATCCAGTAGAATATTGGCATGTTCGACCAATAATGTACATATTACTGGTATAATTCCTCCGAAATATGAAGGCATGTAAAATGTCTAAACCATTCTGGAAACAGGAAACTGATACTCACTCCAGCTACAAGGTGAGAGAGCAAACATATTCTTCTGTACTTTTTTAAGCTTCTGTGTTCATTTAAGATGCCAGAAACCCCAGTCTTTAGATGTTAAGTGCCTAAAACTTTGATACTGCTCTGTCACAAGGAGGGATCATTTGTGGGTGATCAAATCCTCTACTTGGACATTTATTTCATGCAGATTTTGAAAGTCCACACAGTCAGCATTATTTTGCCTTCTGATTTTTCACTTCTTTTATAACTGTCTACTGTCCTCCCATGGCTATCCACAATAAAGTTCATTCATGATGTCTTCAGCTGTCAGATTCCCAGTAACTCTTAATTAGTATAGAGAGGTCACATTGCTTCTGCTCGACAAGCTCAAGAACACTAGCAAGAGCTCTGTTCTGTTGTGCTCAAGGAACTTCTCCCTTCTCCCTCAAGGTTAATGCCTACAACTCCTCTGGGAGTTAGCAGCTGTGCAGGCTGCTTAAGTGAAGATACCCAAAATCTCTCAGCTTCTCGGGGATTTAGCAGTGACTACAGACCACTTACATTATTTCTGAATGCCTCAAAGGTTACAAGAACAAACTTTGTAAGTGAAAGAAAAGCGTGAAAAATATGAATGCCGTATTAACTTCCACTAACCTTCAATTTCAATCCTGAACTACTGAATTAAAACTTTACCAGTTGATGTTTTGGTTAAAAAATTTCTCTTTAAGAGCATGTGCAATCCCAGAACTAATGTTAAATATATTCAGGCTTTTCTATTCAAGACAGACTAGTACCTGTGGCTGAGAAGAATGAAAGATTAAAAATTACAAAGTTGTATAAGAAGAGAAATCTTTAACCCTTTATTTACAGGAAGATTTTGCTAGCCTCTTCATTTCTATCGTCATCTTATGGTCTAGTTATGGACTAATTTAATGAGGAATGAAGAGGGATGAAAGATGTCTGATTGTTCCCAATTCCTTTCTCTCATTTAAAGTAAAAAGCATTAATTTTTTCAATGTGCATCTAACACTTAGCAATATACGAAGCAGACCTGTCATTACTCATAGTATAACTCATCAATGTATCCCAGCATCCTCCAGAAAGTTTTAAGTGTAAGTTCACAAGGACAGAAAAGAAGTTTTCTTCCTAGAAAGAAAGTCTTTGTGACTCATGGAAGCTGATGAAACAGGCAAAGTTTTGATGTTTGCAATGCCACTTAAGTGAATTAATTGCGTCAGCTAAGACTGGATAAGACCAGTTTGGCAATTTTTTTTTCCTGGTCAGCAGGAAAATTCATTTTGTAGCAGAAAAGTCAAGTTTCCATATGCTTATCTTCACAGAGAAGTCTTTTATCTTGGTTTTTTTTTCTGATTTTTCTGAACCTATTATAATGACTGACAAAAGATTGAGACATCATATTAAATATATTCAAGTGGATGAAAAATTCTTTTACATTTCATGTTTTATTTCTCATCTTTATCCCATCATACTGCTGATGAAATAAGAGTAAATACCTACATGATTTACTGTGGCTAGAAAACACCTACACATATCTAGAAGAGCTCTTCTTCCTCTTAAGCCCAAGGGTACAAACAAGACTTCTCATTAAATGGCCATTTGACAGAAATCTATCAAACATTGTTCCCACTAAATGCAACCCTTCACCCTATCTGCTTTGGGATCAACCAAAAATACCATTTAATCAATATCTGGCTGACTTCCACAGTTTGTGTGGTTTTGTGTGGGTTTTGTTTGTTTGTTTGTTTGTTCTAAATCACTATCGAAAGCTTGGCTAGATTCTTTATGTGTGATATCCCACTACCTTTTCATAAAGTTCAGGGGGTTCCCCCCACACCCTTTTTTTTGTTTGGTTTGATTTTTTGGGCTTTTTACCAGATAACATCTTGCTCTGACTGTACCTGCTATCTAATATAAATCTTAATGAATGCACTACACCTGGAGCTCTCCCAGGCCAGTAATAGCCACTGCTAACACCTGCTCAGCTGACTGACAGTGGTCTGCTTCAAGACACACTGCAGTTAGACAGTAAGAATTGCTAAGAGATTAAGCTGAGAAATTGTATTCCAAAGCGAATTGTTAGTATAAGAGATGTATCAGCCCATGTTACTCTATCTACTCTTATCCAACAGTCAGTTAGGAAATACAACACAAATTGAATGATGTAAAGCACAATTACCAACAGGAACGATTTCAGTCTGGATCACACTTGAAAAAAACCTGCCAGTTTTTCCCCTAAGAAATCCTTCACACAGCTCTGCATTACAGATGTCATGCTATAGCTGCTCTTTCCCAAAGGAATTCTCACTTTCTTTTCACACTCAGACATATACACACCTCTGCCTGAAAGGGCGAATGCTACAAGCTCTGCTTGCCCTTCACTGGAGGAGATATCCCCCTGGCACTGCAGGACTATTGCACTCTGCACACCAGCAGCAGGTGAGGCTTCTGCTGCCAATTTCAGCCCTGAATGGTTCCTTATACAACTCAAGTTTCATGTACACACCAGTAAATCCCTAGTTACTAGTGGCACAGGCAACCACATGTAGTTCCTTGGGTACATTATTTTAAAAAAAAAAGAAAGAAAGAAATTAAAAAAAANGAAATTATATATATATATATATATATATATATGTACACAAGTTAATTGAGAAACAATTGAGAAAGACTGCAAAGAACTGTTACTTGTCCTCTCCCAATGCAGTTTTATCACAAGGTAACACCACTGGGGTTTGCACTCTGTGTTTGTGGGGATCAGGTTGTTAATTACCAATCCAGCTGATTCACAAGTATTAGGCAAAGGTGCTTGTTGAACACCAATAAAAATCTCATACCTCTCTTTAGCTTATTACAGTTGTTTATCTACAAGGAAAAAAAAATAGACATGGACTTTTCCCAAATGATTATGTAAGTAAAAAGTGTTGCAGGATGCTTTAAAATAAACTTAATTTGAACAAACTTCCTGTCTGCAGATGTTTCTTATCTACCTATACGGCTTCATTTCAGCTTTTCACTTTGTCTTCAAAACCAGTTTGCTTCTTACAGCACTTCTAGAGTAAGGCTTGCTTCTCAAAGCTGTATTTTGATCTTTAGAAACATCATCAAATTCACTCTACCTACATTTGCAGTAACACATCATCTTCACCTTTCCATAAAGTCCCTCTGCTGAAAACTACTACCATGAAGGACAGGGTTTTATTCAGATGTGAACAAGTCATCTTCAAGACAAAGAGCCCAAAAGATAATACAATAGACTAAAGTTGCTGCTGTGAATTGTATTTCTGATTGCATTGATGCTCTGAGTTTTTTCAAACTCTTGCAAATAAACGATGGCTGGTACTCTTCCTACCTTGGTCAAAACTGTTAGGTCACAATATCGGCGGTGGCTAATGTAGGATTTAATGCATGAAACTGGTTACTTTTACCAGCTCGTGTAGCAATTACTGTAGTCAAAAAGAGATTTTAGATCTCAGGAGTAAAGGGAATATAAAAGACAACAAAAGGTTTAACCAAAAAAACCAACCAACTAACCAACCAACCAACCAACCAACAACAACAACAAAAACCAATTACATGTCAAACAACCTTATATTTTTATGCATGTGAATAAGAACAGTCCTAAAAATATTTTTTAAAGATACAAATGGAAACAGATAATAAACAGGCATTTTCTTTACTTGAAATGCTTGACAGCATGAATGTAATGAGCCTAGTGCTGTAACAATACGGCATAATTCCTTATTGTGCCAGTGAGTAAACTACAAGGACAACTGTATTGCTGCTAGCTGTTACCTGTGGCTTCAGTCAATGAAAACAATGATCAAAAATAGTATTGCTACCTTAACAACCAGTGAAATATACCATAATAATCCAACATATACTTAGATATGAATGCACTTCTAGTGTTTTCTTGTAAAACACTCATTGTTACAAAAGAAGTAAAATCTATTTTGTGGTTCAAACTAGAATAATGTGACTTGTTTTATGACAGGAGGCACCTGGGGAGTTGTCAATTCAATGCATAAATATTTGATCTGGAAAATTCCAAAGTAGTAATTCTGTACATTTATTTTGTAACATTGACTGTATCAACCACAGACTTTGGTCTAGTATTTTCCCCTTCTTGAGAACGTTATAAAAAAAACTATCAGTATATGAACATGCTGTTTCCTGGTTACTATACATTCTTTTGATTTAATGAAATATTCTAATCTTTCACCTTCTTTATGTCACAACATGAATGAGAAGGATTCAGCTTGACTCCAATAATCTTCTCTTGGTATTTCATATGATTGAATCTAACCATATCTCATGCATATGACAGACAGCTCAAATAGAATTTCATCTTTTGAAAGTACCAAATAAGCACATTCTGCTTAGAGTAAGTTAGAACATTTACAAGCCAATTTAATTTCCAAGTTACCTTTTGAATTATCTGGACCATCATACTCAAAAGACATTCTAATGATATAGAAAAAAAATATCTGGCCTAGTATGTGAATCAGCTTTAAGATAACATTGAAAAAATACAATTTTGCCTTTTTATATGTGTTTCAATGTCTTCCAGAGAAAACCTGAGCAGCATGCATACTAAGCAAGTATTTCTTCCAGAAGCCAACCCTGTGTTTAGAAAGGAAGAGTTGATCCTTATACCACAGGCATCATCAGTAGTAAGAAATAGTTGGGTGAGTGAAAATTTAGCCATAGAAGCACTTATGTGTTTTTACTATCTATGCACAGGTGCTTGTGCCAGCAGAAACTGATTGTGAAATAAATTTTAAAACCTTATTACACTTGATAAATGACAGAAAATAATTCAGCTCTTCTCTGGTCCTGCCTGTGTTTGCAAAAGTGAAGGTTGGGAGAGCAGATGCACTTAAGTGGAATGCAATACCAAAGATGTGCTTTTCTTTCTAGCCACAGCTGCACAACTTGTAAAACTACATAAAGAGGCAGAAAATGGTGAAGCAGCAGTCACCACATTCAAAACAGTAGGTGAAAAGGGCCAGCTGCCTCACTTATGAATCTGTACAGTCTTTCTAGACTCTGACTATTCCAACAGCTCTGTAACAGAAAAAACAACTCTCCATGAGAGGTACAGAGTTCTCTATGTCGTAAATTAATAAATTACCTAACTGCTGGTTAATTACATCCTTCCCCACTCATCATGCCAAGTATCCCTACACTATCTCAAGCACCATCTCATTGCGTGAAAAAGGAAGATTACATGATCACCATAATCATTATTTTCCAACAACAACGACAAAAAAAGCTAGGTAAGTACTCTTATTTGAAGCCATCAATGTGCAGAGAATCATAATTAATCTTTATGCAGCACTGCAATTTCTCCTCAACTACTTAAGTATCATCATAATTGCAGGTCCAAAACAGGAACCTCTTGGCTTTACTTAATGATTCTTGTGCTCTTCTCCCAAGACAAGGCTCTGATCTGAGAGCAAAGTTGTGAACAAAATTAAGAATACAAATGAGATCAAGACCAAGGCAGGTACTAACGTCTTGCCCTGAGCAGAAAAAATGGGTTAACTTTTAAGTAGCTCTTCTTTGGACTGCTAGAAATTCAGACAACCTGACCTGATGACAGGACCAAAGGAAGGACAGGACCAGAGACCAAGGAACAGACATTTCAGTCTGTATTTGCTCTCACTTGTGACATTTGTTTGTTTAGTACAAACAGAACAACTTTGTGTTTTTTTTAAATGTTTACAGTAAAATGCTCTTTAGAATAAGCTGCTAAAGGCTGTTTCCTCCCCCTTCCTTCTCCTTGAAGATCAACTTTATCTACAGAATTCTTATCTTAAGTGAACAACTGATAAGAAAAATTAAAGGGCTCAGCAGCACAATGTGTTAAGTAATTGGACCCCAGCTCCCACACCTCTTTGTCTCTTTGCTAAATCTCCTCAGTGTTTCTGCTAAACCAACCCACTCTGAATATCAATCACAGCTGAAGTTGGAAATCACTGTGGGACAAAGGAAGTAATAACAATAGAATTTTTAAAATGCAAACACATTCGAAAAACGCTAAACAAAACAAAATCAAAACCGAAACCCCCCTCTCAGGAAAACCCACACCACATATGTAAGGGCTTATTTTTCTTTTTCAACCATTGCTTCATTCCTTCATGGATTTATTAAAACCTCCTGATACAACGCAGTTCCTCCAAATTATCTTTGTGCCAACTCAGCGGTAAGCACCTTAAGGCAACCTCTTAAAGGCATGTCTCTGTCAAGACAACCAGTGTTATAAAAGAGTTATTTATCCAGAAAGAACATTACATTTATATTTCTCTGTACGAGGATATCAAATCATGCCACTACACAAAAGTAACCATAGAACTATGGCTATAATCACAAGAAATTTCTGTACAAAGTAATTCAGAATAGATTTTAGGAGTATTTTGGGGTTTGTTTTTCTGGTATGTCTTACACTGCTTCCAGGAAAACATGAACAGAGAAATGAAATTAATCAGTTTTCTTCTTTTGTAAGAATGTACACTGGAGAGCCAACATCCTTTAGTCACTCTCACAGCTGAGCCAACAGAAAGCGCGAGTTCTCCTCCTGCAAAGTCAACGAAGTTTTCTGGAATGACTTAAATTTGGTGCATTTGTATCAGTAAAATTCCTTGTACAAACAAATTCTAGTAATATCAATTGATCGTTTTTTAAATACTGAATGTCAAACTTGATACACATTTTGAATAAGAGCAGCATATCTCACCACTACTCTGAATCCTCCACAACATTTATTTTGTTAAATTTTGTATCAGATGCTTAAGAGACTACCAAAAAATGCAAAGTGGACCAAGTATAGCATTGTTAATATTGAGCAGGCTACAGTACAGATTTTATATATGATTGTTTTCTTTAACAATCCAAAGAAACTTTCCACTTTTCCAGTGCTGAAAGCTACTCCATAATCTTCAGTTAAAATTCTTGCTGAATTTCTCTGTAAAAGAGCTGTGTATATCTTACCTACCCCAGTTTGTTAAATGATGGAAATATCTAGGGGGAAAAGTAGAACCCCCTGGTTCATAAAAAGCTGTGTTTTGGATGATTACATTTGGAGCTTAGGAGTTCTTCTCTAGTTTGCACCTGGATCAATACTTGTGAAGTGTCCATCCTGCATGCAGAATTCTGCAATCAAAGAAATATCTTCCTAATCGCATGGGTAAACTGAGCAGCTGCTTCTATCTTCCTTGAGTCTTGTCTACATGGAAAAATTATTCCCAGATACTACAGGCTATGAATTTGAAGTGCAATAGCTGTTCCAAAATAGCTACCCACAGGACACAGTTACTGTAGCCTAAGAGCACTCAACACTCAGAAAGGCTTTAAACTGCAAGATTATTCATGTCCACCCCTGAGTGCCCTCAACGAGAAGCCTCAAGGGGTGTTGGACTGACTTTTCTGAAGTCCAGGACTACTCAGCTCAGCTAGACAGCCATAATCAAGTGTTACAAGGTAAAGCAGCCCTTCCAACAGAACATGCTTTCAAATACGTGCCAAAAATACAACATAAGGACTAAAATATTTGCAGTTTCAGTGTCACAGAACAGACTTAGAAACAGTGACAATTGCAATAGAAATATGGCACTTTTCTAAGGGCATATTTTTTGTCCCTTTATCCTTAAGGGCACTCTGCTTGCAGGATAAAAACCTTTTCCTGCTTTTTTTCTGCTGGCTTATATGAATTATGTTACCACGGCAAAAATCATATAAAACAGATCTAATGTTCAGGCTTGCCAGTTGCTCCACAAAAAATATTGAAACAGCCGTTTCAGTTTTGTAACATCTCCTCCAAGTTATGACTTCAGGCTGCAAGCTCTTAAGTAACAATTTAATGCTTGGATCTACTTTAAATAAATAATTGTGCAGGTTATACTTCAAAATACCTCCTGATCTGACATAGTATACAGCCATTCCTTCTCCAAATCCCACGACAAAAATCACATGCTTGTAGTGTTGAAGAACTTTGTTTCTCACTCATGACCTACTATTCCCTTAAAGGGTCAAGGAGGATGTCATTAGAGAGCATTCAACAGTATCCAGGTTAATTCATAATAATAAGACATGATGGATTCTGAAAACAGAAGTTTAAAATTGGCAAGCAAACATAATCCTCTTTGCCTATTTTCTATCAGTACTTGTTTGTACTTCTCTTATTCTGGAGGCATTTTCTCCACATGTTCACATCACCCATACTTTATGCCTTTTGTGGGATAAAAACTCGGACATATTTTCCCCTGAAGCTGCGATGATCATCTTTTGAAGCCAACAGGCACAGACAATGACAAAAAATTCCATAAACCCTTATACTTGAAGTAAATGCTTGGCAAAAGTTTTAGCCTGGGTGTATGCGTAATATAGAGGTATGAACTAAGGATCAAACCAGGAAAAATAGTGGGTTTCTTCTGTTTTTAATTAAGGCTTCCATAATGGTGAGTTTATTTACTCCATACTCACTTTTTTCCCATCAGTGTAAGCCATTTTTTGTAATGCTTTATTTCAACTCGGGAGAAGAGATATGAATGCCCTAAGGTGCAAGTCTTACCAACACAGATGGATCAATCTTCCGAGGACGGAATGATACACAGATCACAAATGAGGTAAACCACACAAAATGTCTGCAGAAAGCTAAACAAACTAAAACAGGTCAGTGATTCGGTTCCGTGGTCCTGCACAGCCATTCTGGTAGAGATAACCTGCCTGGTGAACTCGTACTGATCAACAGATCAAAGGCAGCTGTGAGTTGGCTCTGTGACAGTCTATTGACTAGAGCCTTTCTTTTTTTAATTCAGATGGCATACTTCTGCAGCCTCACCCAGGCTGCAAGGTCTCATCAGCAGATGTTGACATTATCTCCTCCTGATTGTAACAGTTCATCATAAACAAGAAGTCTGCTTTTTGAGCTTTGTTTTGGTTGGGTTCTTTGGAAAAAAAAAAAAAGGCCACATAGGAGAATAGTGGGGGAAAAGAAAGATTATGATTCATAACTTGGTGCAGAACGTATGTTGACACTTCTATCATGTGTTTCCATTATGGTTAAAAAATCAGGATGCCATTCATGTGTATTTTCCTACCTGACTAAATGCTCTTTTGTTCCATTGTAGTTGCCACTTCATTCAACAGACCACATTAAGAAATGTCCAAAAACAATGGCTTTGTTCTGCTGTTGTCTGGTTACATTTCTAAAAGTGTATTTCTTTTCTGTATCATACTGCCAGGCATAAAACTGAACTCAAATATGCTAGACTCTTACCTATGCTTAAGGTCAATGACACATGCATTGTTTGTTTACTGTTTTACATTGTCTTAACAGTCAAAAATTTGTGAGGCAGTGCTACAACCATGATCTTCAAATATGTCAAAGTAAGGGTCGTGCTGCACCATGTAACCTTGACACTCCTGTATCAGAAATGGAGATTGAACTGTTCCTCATGCACCATCAAACCAGATAAAGCAGAAGAACAGAATAATACTGAAACTCTCTCCTAAACATCCAGCTGCCACGACCTGGAAAAAAATAATTCCTTTTGATGCAGCTAAGAGACATTTCAAGCATGGTCTGGCACACAGATTTATTCAGATGGTTTTTATGATTTAGGTTATTGCCTATGGAGACCTTCAAGGAAGCTACTGGGCACCATTTCATGAGGATCATTAACTAGAACTGACCTGAAGTAACAAAAAGTGCAAAAAAAAAACAAGTAACAAAAAGCGGCTCTATTCAAAAACCAGACAATTTTTATGTTGGCAACAATGAAAGCAGAGTGGGATTAGGAAGGAAATATAAACAAAACAAACAGTGACACCCACAAATGCCTTGGTTTGGAGTCAATGGTTACAGTCGCAGTTAAGTGCCCAAGATGAGTAAGATAAAAAGGTCTGTTAGAGAAATTTTGCTTATTTCTCTATTTTTTGAGGTACAACCTCATAAGAAAGGTATGTAATCCTGCAAACTGTCCACTAGATTCAGTGCAGTCATTTCTCTGCAAATCCCAGTTTGATCAGTACCGTTTCTATGACCCTGCGTGGCATGCTCTGCTTTCCTCCTCCCTTGTCTTGCAGATTTGCCCAGCCCTCACTTCGATGCTGCACACTACCCACAAATGAACAGAGCTTATGATTCCAAAGGATATTGCTAAACAAATAATTCCTATAACTTGTAGCAATAGTTGAAGTTTGACATTTGGTTTTGGAATCACTGGCTACTCTTAACAAAATGTAAGATTTTATTTCATTTAGAAAAATGAAAAAGCTATTGGAAAAAAACAGCTCCAACGAACACATTTAACTCTTAACTCACTTATCTTGAGTGCACTATACACTTGGGCAGTTTCTGCATGGAATTACACCTTGTATAGTGGTGGTGTGTCAGAAATTTACTGCACTAATGCAATCATCACTGAAGATTAAATCTTGCATTCTTTAAATTCCAGCATTAGAAACAGAACTGTCTTAGGCTATTAAGAAATGCCAAGCACTTTTACTTCTTATTTCCTTCAAGAAGGAAAAATACCCAATACTGAACTGCTGACAGGTGATATTGAATACAGATCAGCAATCTTAACTGTGTAGCCACCCATTTTATATTAAATATGCAGTCATAACATTTTTGTCATAACCTAAATTGCATACACATTCATTTTATTGTTAACTCAGGATACCAGGAACTTCTGCCAGCAGCTAAGATTTAGTGACTCTCGCCACTTCTCTTTTCCTTAAACAGAGATACATAGATTTTAAACCTATGCAGTGGGCATGATACAGGAAAAGTTTGGTGGATATGCAATTTCTTCCTTGTATCTTTCTCCTGTCTTTCCTGGTTCACAAAAGCTGAGAGCTAATGGAAGTGACCAGACTATACGGTTCATCAAGAGAAACTGTAGATCAAGTGGGGCCCCCACAGCATACTCTGTTATCTGAGCAGGATTAACACCAGACTGCCAAATTCTCCTTCCACCCCTGCTAACTCAGAAAGGACATTTAAATGAAGCTGCTAACTCTAATGAGCAGCACACTGCTGCTTGTCTGAAGTGAGCTATACACCACTTACAATCAAACTGTAAACCAGTCATTTCACTTCACTGATCTTGTTCAGGCTTCCCAGAGTTTAACAGACAACTCATTATCCAGTCCATCACACTGCCTGTCCACCTCTCTCCTCCAATTGTTTCAAGACACAGGATGAAGCAACTCATGCCATCCTATACAACCTGTTTTCTGAGCCTCTTTGCTCACAGAAGGTTGCTGTTCACAGTGGACTGAAGGGAAAAAACTCCAAAACAAAAAAAAAACCCGCACCAGCAGCGAACTTATTCACAGCACCTTTAGCAGTGCTATCAACAACAAGCAGTTACAAATTCTCCAGGATGTCAAGGACAGATTTCCTAAACATGATTCTCTAAAATGGTATATTTGTTCTAGCATCTTAAGTAAATTAACTAGCAGGAACCTCAGTAGTAGAAATGGAATTAAAATAACATAACCTTGACACTTTGGGGTTTACTCATTTTGCCATGAACAGCAGCTGTATCCTGTTATTTGTGATGGGAGTCTTTTGACAGCCCACTGCAAAGCACACACACATGGTCTTGTGCAATTTGGGTAACAGCAGAGAAGAATCAGGCCTTTTATTCTGTTCACACACAAAACTGTGCCTTCAGAACTACTCTATCAGACCCCAGCAGAAAGACGTGATGAATGGGCCCCGAGAGAGCACTTCTCCTTGCCTTCGGCTGCAATGGCTTGCAGGCATATGACACTCCATCAATACTGAGAGCTGGCAGCTTGAAAGGCGGGAAGGACGTTCAGTGATAGCATGCATCTGCTTAGTAACAGCATTGGTGCTCCACTCCTTTTCCCATTCACTGCCTGCAGGAAAGACTCCATTGAGAGACTCACCATCAACAGATGGTCCCAGGCTAAGGTGTAATCAGGAGCAGCTTGCTAAATTTACCCCAAACAAACAGAATTACAGGCTTTGGCGGAATCTGAACTGAATTGGGAACTTGGGTAGTACAGAGTGTTAACATGAGTACATCCCAAAATGATGATCTAACATTGTCTATGACAATCAGCTCTGCCCTGAAGTTCCATATTTATACTCATGCTGCTTATTGTTTCAGCTTATACACTAGATGCTTATTTTAAGAGAATTTTTAGCTGCATCCTAATTAAGTCATTTACCTCCTACAGCCCTCTTTTCCCCTCAGGATATACTCTGCTGAAAATGTTGTAATGTAAAATCTACACTTTCATCACCTTCAACTCATGAGCATTTCATATGTCTACTATTTACTCCATTAAGAAAATAAAAACTACTATTACAATTGAACAACTCTTTACCAAGACAGAAAACTATGTTGTAACATAGAATTGGATATGTATATGCCTTGAAAGGATTATTAACTTAAAGTTATTTGCTGTTTTGTTGAATACAACATTTAAGTTTGGAATCAGGCCCTGTTACAATCCACTAACAGCAACTCCAAGCAGAAGCAAAGATAAAAAAAATATTTATTTCAAATGCAAGTTCAGTATCAAGATTCAGTATTTGAATTTACAGTCACTGTGTAAAAAATTAGTGTTTTATTTTTAAATGAAAATTGATACAACTGTACCAGAGAAAAACAGTTGTCTTCCACAGACTGGCATGCACATGTAAAATAACACCTAAAGTGCTAGTAGGCTGCACTAATAGAACTATGGATCTAACCCTACCAGTAGATTTCACAGGATGACTGAATGAAAACTAATGCACATTTGTTTGTCAAATTTAATTTGTAGCAAAACTGACCACAATCTTATGCATTAATTTGATCACTGGAAGGACTGTCTAAGTGACAATAAACATGGAATACCAAAGTTTTGAGTGTCATTGCTGAAGATGACACACCAGTGCTGCTCTGAGGTTGAAAACTAGACAAATGAAAGGAAGCATTGCTTCATTTTATGTTATCCCAGTGCCTTCAGATGGCAAAATCTGACTTAACAGTGAAAGCACAATAAAAGCCAGTTTCTTCAAACTAGCTTTGAAATAATTTAAGCACATTTTTTTTTACCTTGTAAAATTTAGGCCACTTACAAAATTAATGAAACCAGCCTCCTGAGGATGTAGTTCTTCAGCAACACAAGGTTTTCAGCACTGTTGTTTAACAGGACTCTCTATACTTCAGTCTCAGGGTAGTGTACTGCCTTCTAATTGTATCAAAACCATTGCTCTTGGGGCTAACAAGGTAGATCCTGACATGTGAAGTGATTTGGTTAAAATAACAGCAGGTGGCCCATAGCAGAGTTGGTTTTGACCTTGATCAACCCCTTGATCCATTTCTTAGTATCCAAGCTGTCATCACAACTGAGAATGACAAATGCTTAACTACAGGGAGATCTCAGCAGTCAGCCAAGAAGTAAGAAACTAGAACTAAAACCAGCAAACCTGCCAAAACCCTTCACACCATGGAGCTGTGGCTTAGAGAAGAACTAGGCTGGATCGTACATCACAGCCTTGAAGTTCACACCACCGTTTATGCACTCACCTGCTCAATCCCTTTTTAGCACTGAGTGATTGCCGTAAAGAGCTCCACCTCAGTTACCATTTCTGCATGTAAAGCCTGAGGTCAGAACTTGTGTCTTTATGGACCAGAAAACCTCCTTCTTTGTAATTACAATCTACTACATTTATTTGGTACACATACTTGCACTGCAAATCACTACAACTATTGATTTTTTTTTTAAGGTAACCTACATATTTTTTTAATCC
Organism: Sakesphorus luctuosus; assembly: GCA_013396695.1. NCBI lineage: Eukaryota > Metazoa > Chordata > Aves > Passeriformes > Thamnophilidae > Sakesphorus > Sakesphorus luctuosus. The sequence continues at coordinate 46,827 of VWZD01010577.1, forward strand.
TTGCCAAGATCACAGCCATATTCTTCTTGAGTTTGGTTGTGTAACAAATATTGGCTTTGATCTAAGTATTAGTAAAGGTCAGAAATATTTTCAAAATCAAAACTGAAAGCGTACAAAGTACAAGACTTCTTTCTAGCTTGTAATTTCTTAGGGAAAAAAATCAGAAAACAAAACCAGCTACAGATATTTAATCTTTAAATAGCAGTCAAGATCTAAGTGTTATGACTTAACTGATAATAAATGTCTATCTGTTTATAGTGAAAAGTCTGGAAAACACTTAAATACTGTGACAAAAAAGGCGAGTTGCATATCAAATTCTTCACAGAGCCTGTGGTCCTTCAAGAACACCAGAGGTACACCTGACACCTCCTAGTGAGCTACTGAAAAGGAGAAGTTCCCAGATGGGCAACAGCTACCGTCTTCTGTCACTCCCATAGCTCCACCAATGGTTTACCCCACATTGAAAGTCACACTTGAACCATTCAAGAGGTGCAGACTTGATGTGCATTACAAACAACACGTACAATTGCAGCTTTGGGTAATACAAAGCTCTGTGTGAGAGGAAAAAGTTTGCTATTCATTTTACTAAAATTGACTTACCACAATGCTAATAGCCAGTGACAAAAACAGCCCAAGTGAATGAAAAGATACTAGAAAAGATACTGCAGGAATGCTACAGTAATACTTTCAAAATAAAACAGATACATTCTGGAATAACAGAAAATAAAGCTGAGAAGTATATCTTTCCCGGGAGATATATGTTTCAGATTTAGAAATGTATTCATTACTGTCCAAACTTTTCTACATCTGTCATATCTGTCATATGTATTTTGTAATTAGTGTTAAGGTTCTGGTAATATTAATTTTGTATGGAGAAAATGGTGAATACTGAAATTTGAAGAAGACACTGTCAGCTGATGTCTGTCTCTGTAGCACCAGCATTATCATATAAATTTAATGGAGAGGAGTAAAAACACCAAGCTGCAAGTCTTACCACTTACTTGGGAAAAAAGGTAATAAAGTAATAACCTCAAGACTGCACAGAAAAGCCTGAGATGTATTGTGTGTAAATTGCAGATCATGTACTAAATCCACCTAAGGAAAGTGCAATTTGTAAATGCAAAACCTACCATCCATCTATCCGATTACAAAATCTAGATGATAAAGCTATTTTGTAAGTGAGTCCTGGGTGGATTTCTCTATAACTGTGCCATTTTTCTGTTCCCTAGTCAAAAAAAGGAAATTAAAGTGTGCTTTGTGTATTTACTAAATTTGGCGTTGAATAATTTTTCCCTCTTTCAACTTTGTAAATCTGTAAGGTTAGCAAGCCTATGTAACCATTAAAAATAGTTTTTACTCTTCAATTAAAGTGTGTGCCAATATACAGAAGCCAGAAAAATCATACAAAGTGACTTATTCAAGAGCCTTTGATTTGAGAAAGTGATTAAAGAAGCTGGCTTCTTCTCTGGAAGTATGGCTTGGCTTCACAGCCTTGCATAAGGGGGCTCCTTAACTTCTACTGAGCAGCCAGCCATACAAAATCTTCCCATCTGAAGTTAAAGAATTACCTCTAGCCTCCTATTAAGTTCCTGGTAGGTGGATCTGCCAGCAACGTAGGAAGCCTGTGGCAAGTTGAAAAGGACATTCCCATCTTAACGGTGCAGAGGTTTCCCTCTGCCCATTCTTAGGTCAGTGAGATAGCTGGTATTTAGGAAGATAAGGAATTGCCTAATGAGAACACCCCACACCCCCACACCCCCCAATCCTTGTTCCCTTAGTTGTGGGAAGCATTTTTTAGAAATGCTAATGCCTCCTCACTTGCATTCCCTGAGGTTTCACAGGTAATCGGACCCACAAAAAGTACATGCCGAAGCACAGCTCCTTCCACTCCTCTCTCCTCTCCTGGCTCCGTCCCCCAGGTTGGCGCCCGTTCTTTCGTGTGGCACAAAACCATACAAAAATTATTAAAAACGCAGCGTGCGAAGCACCTCTGCGGAGTCTGGAGGGCACCTCTGGCCCTGGGCACACCAGCAGGCAAGGGGAGGCTGCGGGGTGGGAGCAGATGTCCTCCTTGGGGGAGAACTTCCCTGCGCAGCCGCCCTGCTCCTGCCGGGATTCTGGGGGCTCCCCGCAGCGAGGGCACCGCTCCATCACACCGCCAGCTCCACGCTGCAAGCCTCCAGCACAGGCTTTACTTTTTGTTCTTTATTATCCTGACGTCAATGTAAAATAAAGGTAATTTAGGCTCAGGTTATAAGCAATATAAAAACAGAAGGAGGAAGCTGGCAGCGGCAGCCTGACTTCAGGCTTCAGAAAGCCTGTGAGAGCCTGCCAAAACACAATTTTAGCTGAAGGCATTAGCACATCTGAGACCCCCCCCCGGCCCCCCGCATGCCTAAAAACAAAAACACAACAAAACCGAAAATGCTCTCCCTAGCAATTCCACCGTCTCCACCTCCTGGTGGTGGTGGGGGGGGGGGCGGGGGGAAGCAAAGCCTACGCACGGGGTTTTGGCTGAGAATCCGGGAGAAAACAGAGCAACTACCCCAGATGAAACGAAGTGTGACAAGTTCAGGAAAGATACTGCGGGGCTGGAGCGGGGCCAGAGAAGAGCAACGAGGCTGGAGAAGGGACTGGAGCACAAGTGCTGTGGGGAGAGGCTGAGGGAGCTGGGGGTGTTTGTGCTGGAGAAGAGGAGGCTCAGAGGTGACCTCAGCACTGTCTGGAACTGCCCGAAGGGAAGTTGTGGCCAGGTGGGGGTTGGTCTCTTCTCCCAGGCACTCAGCAATAGGACAAGGGGGCACGGGCTCAAACTCTGCCAGGGGAAACTGAAGTTGGAGATCAGAAAAAAATTCTTTGCAGAGAGAGTGCTCAGGCATTGGAATGCCCTGCCCAGAGAGGTGGTGGATTCACCGTCCCTGGAGGTTTTTCAACTGAGATTGGCCGTGGCACTGAGTGCCATGATCTGGTAAAGGGACTGGAGTTGGCCCAAGGGTTGGACTTGATGATCTTGTAGGTCTTTTCCAACCCAATCCATTCTATGATGATTCTATGATGATTCTAAGTTCAGCTTGCAGCAAGTCTGTGCAGCCAAGTTATAAATCCCTCAAATAGGGTCTCATAATGAAAATGTGAACACTATCTTAATAGATGGCACCTTGACCTGACAGGAGTTTGGCCTCCCTTCTCCTGCCAGAGCAGCCTTGAGGCACAGGGAAGAGCTGTACCTCCCCCTCCCAGGACATGTTGGGAAGGGGCTGATGGATAGGTTTGTGGACAAAGGAGAGAGGGATGAGGAATAAACTGCAAATTGATCTGTGCAGCAGAATAAAAGCAGGATGTGGCAAGGTAGACCTAGGTCAGTGTCACACAGGTGCAAGCCTTGGAATTAGTTTCCTGAACATCTGCAGCAAACATAAAAAACAACTGCCAGTACCAAGGAGGGAAGGGGAAAAAAATAAAAAACGCAACACATCTCACATTGCATGGATCAAACCAAACAACAAAGCAAGAAAAAAGAAAAAAAAGTCTTATTCAGTGACCAGAGCATTCTACCGGACGCTCTGTTCCTAATTTCCTAGTTTAAAGCTGAGTGTTTTGCCACATCATTAAAGAAAATAATAATCCTTCTGCTTCTCCTGAAACTATTTGAAAACATCCCCCTGTTGAGACCTTAACAGAGCCAGTCTTCCAGACCTAAACAAAGCAGGACCATTGCACAGGGCTTCTGGCATCCCCCTCCCCAGCCCCCCTGCCACCGAGCGCTTCAGACTAAATACAAATTGGAGTCCCCTCCTAGGAATCCACAAAGATCCATCTTAACAAAATGTCCATGTACGTGATAGGCGAGGAGTAATTTGTCTGTTTTTCTTTGCCTATGAGAACGTCTGGAAGAAGAAGAAAAGGTTACTGTTTTGCCCGTAATTATTTCTCCTCCCTCTTTCATCCTTGTTATTCCCAGGGTAAGCAGAGGGAACAGCATACCAGTACCACAAACTGAATTAATTACAAAGCTTTAATTTTTCACTTAGCTGTGTACAAAGCAAAGGCACTGAGGAATGACCATTCACATGTGAAGAACTAAATTAATTTGCCCAAGAACATGAGTGCCTTCAGCACTTACAGAAATAACCCAAATGATTCTCTTACCTTGACAGGAAAACAAACTCCTTGCTCAAAGAAAAGAAATAAAAAATCCTAAAAATTCTTTAAACCTGTTATTGAACCTGATGCATTCAAAGTGCTTGACCACCTTTTAATGTTCAGTACTAATTTTTTAAACTACCCTGGCTTAAAATTTTTACTGTTTGTTACTTTCTCCCTCATTTGGCTACTGCTGCCTTCTTTTAAAAAACTGCCTCAGGTAGGAACATCACAAAACTATGCCTTAGTGTTTATTGAAATTACGTATTTAAAAAAAACCCATAAAGACACTGTTCTGACAAAACAAAACGATTCACACAAGCCATGCTTTAAAAACACAAATCTGGCTTAGCTTTCAAACAGAAGCTAGTAGAAAAATATATGTATCGCTTACTATAAACCAAAGAAAAAAACTACAAAAAAAATAACACTGTTGTGGGAAGAGACCGAAAGCAACAGTTACCTGGTGGTTTGGGAAGCTGGTATCAGTTTCTCCCTTGAGATAAAATCCTGGGCACTGAACAACTTGGAACAGCTCACAGCTGCTCTGAACACAAGTCTTTTTATGGAAAATGTCAGGTAAAGAGCATAAAAAAATTAACAACTCCTGCTACATTTGTGTCTTGATTGATGAACTCAAAGATGCAGTAAAGGCTACTGTTATCCTACAAATATTTCCACAAACATCTCCCCAACTTGGTGCAAATCTCCTCCCCACCGTCTGCCCGATCAGAGCCTGTAACTACTTAAAGCACATACAAAGTTCTTCAAAGAGCTCCCCTTTTCCTATAGCAGCTGAAGTTGTACAAAAATGCAAAAATATGTGTGCTGGAGGTAGTCAGAGGTAACACAGTAGCTAATTTCATATTTGTCCAATTTTAAACAGAGAGCACATTTTCACATTCCTTTCACCCTACTTATTCAAATTAACTAAAACTAAAATGAAAACAGGGCAGCACAGGCTTTCCTCACGCTGTAAGAAATCCAGCACCCACAACATACTGCAGAGAATAAGTTTACTCTCTCCTCTGCACCTGAGAACGTGACATCAGTCTGAAGGCAAAATACCATGCAAGGAAACCTGCACTAGCTCAAACAGTGAAGTGTGTCTGAGCAGACCAGTTCAGGTGGACAGTGATCTCTTCTTTTCCGCAGCTTGAGCTGGCTCAAGCACCTCACTGTATCACAGAGACCAACCAAACAGGGAGAGAGGGAAGGTCGCTTTGGAAACAGTGGCAACAGAAACTACACTTCTTCATACAAGCCTTCCTGTGTTGTGCCTCCTACTTTCCTTATACCATACTGTCTTGCATAAAAGGCATTTATTTAATAACAGTAACAGACCAGTGGAAGAAGCCTTTTTAAGTTCAAGAGTGGAGTAAGGGTTGAAGAAGACTGGAGATGGTGGGGGCCTTTTGCCTTGTATGTCTTAGTGAATGAAGCCAGGGGACACTTCATGCTGAATTTAAGCCTGGGAAAGAGTCATCTAGGGCTACAATTTGTCATAGAGGGAGTTTTGTGCTTTGTTTTTATTTTTTTTGAGGAGAAGAGGACTAGTGTGTGGCTTTATATAATAAAAAAAATGTAACTAACCAGAATGTAGAAAATGTATACAATCTGGATAAAGGAATTTTTAATGAAGGCACTGCATTTGACATTTTCCCTCTACTTTAGAATGCTGCAAATAGCAAATTAGCATACCTCGGAGTGGAATTTCTGCTACAGGAGAGAGGAAAGGTTAACTGTCTAAAGAGTAAAGAATATGTTTGACATCTATTTAGAAAAGCAAGAGTCTTCTAATAAAAGTGGAGGCCCCACTTGATGCTCCTAATTCTCCTTCAGTGTTTTCATACATTTTCAAATAATTAGAGAAACTCACTCCAGAAAGCCTAACTGAAAAATAAGTATAAAAGAAAAAGAAAAAAAGCCACTGCAGACCTCAATGCCTTGTTTGCTGGGCTTGTTAGAGGGCTGTGGAGGTCACCGTGATTGACAAGCCTTTGGTGCCTTTAGGAGAGCTGCTAACGCATACACATCACTCGAGAGGAAAGCTCTGAGTACTGACCATGCCTAATAAGCGAAGGGCCGCCAGTAGGCTGAACAATGTAGCAAACAAACGCCCATGAACTAAGGGCAACTGAGAGATTGCACACTGCATTCTCTATCAATTAACAGCAATTAGAAAGTGGGAAGGTATGATGCATCATGCAAATAAAGATTTCCCCACCCCACCCTGCTCCAAGGGATATTTGTTGACAGTTCCTAACATTCATCTTACTGCTGCACGCACATGCCTGGGCTCCCACGTGGGAATTTGCTGTATGTGTTACTAAAGCAATAAAGTCGTTCAGAAAAGCAAACTGGATAATGGTACACAGCTTGGGTTTCTACATCCTACCATAACCTAAGTGCTAAGACTGGAGTTTCATAAGGTCTGAGGGAGACAGGAAACCACAGCCTCAAGCCAGACAACAATCCTTGCAAAGGGATCCCACCCCAAGCCCTCACTGCAGCCTTGCACAGACAGTGTCCAGTGCATTGCTAGGACACCAGCAGCTCTCAGAGGCTCCACATTAAGTCCCCAGTCTCCCCCTGGACCCTACGAAGGAGGAGAAACACCACCGGGAAAACAGATGATGATTCTCCCTTTTTCTAGCTCTTTGTAAACCACTTTTTTATGAAGTTAGTGGGCTTGTTCTATGTACAATTAAAGACAGGCAACTGCTTCCACAGGCAGGCTTCTAATTGGTTTTACAATGTGACTCCATGGATTTGACCTTTTGTGTATGTGCCTGTCTACTTCTGCAGCTGTTTTAACTTTTCCTTGCAGTTTTGAAGGCATGGTATAACTCATTATGTTACACCTCAAGTTGCATCTAACTTCAGCTAGCATTTTAAAGACATCTGTGCCTATTTAGCAAAGGAAAACCAGCCCTATTTGGTGTTTAAATGTATACCTTCAACAAACAGTACTACTGACCAATAATATTGACTATGCTTTTCAAGCCTTACTGCATCTCTACACAGACTAGAGGAATAATAATATAAACGTGATTCAATTTACAACAACAGTACACTGTAAGGAAAAAAGATTCAGTGTTATTCTATTTTACTGAAGTCACCTTAGGCACCACATTTGTAATAAAATAATACTTTGATCTTAATACTTTTCACTAGTAAAACTCCAGAGTATTTTACAAAGTAAGTGGAATCACCGTATACATATATGGTACCATTACTGCACAAAGAACTCCTGTTAATTTCTTTTTTTTCCCCATGCATGTTTCAAGTGCTATTGTGACAGATTGAGAGGGAAAAAAAAATCTGCTAAAATCACAGAGCCTTGGCATGTTTTCTTTGAAAGACCTCATCTTTTTCCCCATTCACCAACAGCTGGCCTTTTTAGTCCAGAAAGGATCTGGGGCTTGTTTCAGTATTGGAGACAATGGGAGCACTGCTGTTGTGTGACTGGGCTCAGTGGGTAGGGCTGGGCTCTTCATCTATTTCACTTCACCTACTGTTGTGAAAGCCCAGTGTGCAGGTCAAGTGTGATACAGAAACAAGACAGAGAAAAGTGCAGCAACAAAGTTCCACAGGAAAAAAGCATATATTCGCCACTGTGAGAAAAATTCATGCCAGAGACAGCAAAGTCTACTCTTTTTTACACTTAAAAAAAAATCAAAATATATTGTCAGAAAACTTGGCCAGGTAATTATTTTTTGGCAAAACACAGGCATTCCTGGAAAAGCATGTAACACGAAAAAAGAATAAAATGTGAGTGTACCTCTTAAAAGTGAAATTAAGATCTTAAGTAAGTGCCACAGTTATTTCACAGACTTGCTAAAAATGCTTGGGGTTAAAGAAAAAACAGTGTCTTGCTTAAACAGCTCCATTTAGCTATTTTCTTTGAAAGAAAAAACAAACAAAAAAAGGCCATGAACACATTTGAGAAGCATTCTAATATTACAGCAGCTCTGGAACTGAAACTAAATGATACCAGAGTAAGGACTGGTTTTCTCCTTTGAACTCTAAGTAGTGCTCAGCTTGTGTCAGGTGTGATAAAATGAGTGCAACTGTGACAAAGCACAGTGACTCACTTACCCAGTCTCTCCCTATTTCTCATCGATAGCTTGTTTTTTTCCTTCTTGGAAAGAAAAAGATGCCTCCCATTTATTTCCAACAGGGCACAGAAGTATTTGAGGAGGTAGAGGGACAGGATGTCACCAGGACAACACAAGTAAGCACAAAAGACAGATACAAAGAACAGACTTCTTCAGTGGCATGCTTGTCAGATGTTTCATAAATCACACTGTCACTATATTACAACAATACTGCTCTCTTGGAACATACTCTGGGTTATCCCTCTCTGTATGGGTTAGTTGATACAGTTTGCAAATTCCACAGCTGGCTGGTCACTAACTACTATAAATGGAATAAACCAAGAGATTGTTCCCCAGTTCTGTGATATGCCCTGTTACAGATGGCTTTCACAGACACAGACCACATGAGGTATTACCAGCCCTGATTACCAGGTTCAAGATAATGGCTCAAATCACAAGGCTCTCAAGAAGGTACAAGGCCCTGTTTCATCTGTGTGCTCCACACCACAGTGACTGCCATGGTCCTACCCTGCTGTGCTACCAGGAGCATTCCTCCCAAGGTCACCACCTCAGCCTGTTAATTTTTAAGTGCTGTGAAGCACGTATTTTCTTCTACCTGATTTCATTCCATCTAGTTTGACAGTGATAAAGGATGAGTGGGGTCTTTGTGATACTTCTCTTGAAAATTCTGTTTTATTCCAGCTTTTATATCCATTATATTTATAAAAGCATGAGTAATCATGAGCTGCTGCAGGCTGTTAATACGGACAAACATAGTACTTTAAAGTTTCTAAGTAGGGCCTTGGTTTCCTCTCCTCCCAAATCTGGCCCACACCATAGCACACACTTCAAAATATTTAACTAGTATTTAACTAGTAAATTGTTTTTTAAATGGTAGTCTATAAGGAAAACTTACCTAAATACACTGAGGCAGCACAGAAGAAGAAATAAGGTAAAAAAGCAACCCTTTCCAAAGTCCTTCCCATATTGCAGCAACACAAATGACACAGCCACTTTGAGACAAATTCATTAAAAAAAACCCTAAACTAAACCACACCAAAACAAAACAAAACAAAAAATAAAACAAAACAAACTTAATTCATTTCTGCACATTGCATTTTCCAGTCTATTTTTTATTTCCACTATACTTCTGTTGCTCTCCAAGTCTGGGTTGTTTCTTTACATACACAGTAGTCATGTCCATGCAGTTAACTGGAGTCACCATTCATTTCTCAGTTCTTCACTTTTGGCCTGCCCACTGATCCCAGCTTTTGTATCCTTCCCTAAATGTCAAGTCTTTGAGTATCTTCAGACCACCAGAGAAATTTGTCTTCATTTCCAAATATGCAAAACAAGCCCATTCCAAGTTACGCTACTGTTGAGCCCAGCATAACTTTGTCATGCAAAAGTAACAAATTTAAAGTCTGATTTCTTGTAACACTTTGCAGCTAAAATTTCCATGGCATGGCAAAACCATAACTTTCTAATGTTTGGATTGTTTAAAGAGAAGGGAGAGTTTTTTTCATTTCAGTTATCACAAATCCAGTCACAGAAAGCTCATGAGAAACAATGAAAACATCTAAAATTAGGTAAAATTTTTTTCATGTGACTAGATGCTGCATGACTTTGTCCATTATCTGTACCTTCCCCATGGCCACAACATTATTTTACTTCTGGCAGCAGAGTGGCTTGCAGACATGACAAAAATATTTATAGAACAACTGTATACTAAAACATACCTGTTTAAAATTAAATAACAAAGATACATGATACATTAAAGGGCAAAAAATGCAAACTGAATTAGGTATCAATGTCTCACATTCTTCTTCATTACCAAATGACTCATGCCTTAATGTACAAAGTGGTTTTAGATATTGTTTTATCCTATTTCTAGTAACATTTGCACTTGTATTTTATTGGGTATTTAAATCAGGTGGACCAACTGAAGTAGAATACAAAGATATTATTTACCAAGATGATTTGCCAGTGCTGTCCTGAAAAATAAAGACTGCAAAGCCACATAGCCATTTACAGAAATTTGCTCAAATCACTTAACAGGTGTTGGTCTGAGAACCTAAAAATAACAGCAACTGACCACACCCATCACCATTTGTAAACTGAACAAGTACTGTTAACACAACAGGACATATACACATATAATTTTAAGGAATGTGTTAAATGTCCAATTAACTCTGAAATAATTCTAAGCCTGTGTGATGCACTTCTATAGAACATCTTTTGTTAAAACTCATTACAGTCTTTCCTTTTCTTAGTCCCTTTGGCTAACTTATGTACCAACATGCTTAGTATTAGGTCCCATACTGCCACTACTCAAGAACATTCCTTCAGAAGACCCATTCTTTTTTCAAATACAAAATGCTAGAGCCAGAACCCCTTCATAAATGTAATACTATTTTTTTCCTTCCAAAATTGAAAATCAAAAATTTACTTTCTATGTGGGTGAGGTGCAAAAGCAAGAAAGCTTGGTGTTCTTATTTTTTCTGGGAGCTTGAAATTTGAATTTTTGGAACTGTGCCCATCATACCAAAACCAAGTTACTGATAGTAAAGGCTCATTGCGGTATGTCTGGTTATGGTAAAGGAAGTGACTTATATCAGCTCCATTGCCGAGATTACTATGAAAAATCAAATGGCAGTTGCATGAATTTCTCTTTTTCATAAGGATCAAGCCATCAGATGTTTTCATCAGTCACTTAAATTTGCCTACCAGAGAGAGCACTGTGAAGAAATCTCCTCCAAGTCCCAGACTGAGATCCAACATAAAAAAAGCAAAGTACTTGCATGTATATGTGCAAATGCAAAACACATGCCATGGATTATGCCACTGGAAGCAGCAGGTCCTTGTTTTCAAAGGTAAGCAGGAGGAAATCTCATAAGTGCACCTGCAGACCAGGCTTTCTGCAAGGATCGATGCTTCAGAGAAGCATGAAAGGAGACCACAGGCCAGGCCACATCATATTTTCTCAGCAAGGCTCTATCACTAACAAAGAAGGCAAAGCTTATCATGCTCTGTGCCCATATTCTACAAGCTTGCTGTAATGCTCAAAGGGCTTAAGTGCCCTTATCTGCCAACCCCCTGCTTCATTTCTTCATTGAAATAAATCCCTTTGTAATAACAAACGAGACTTGCTACTTAGCCTGTATGCAGATGAGGAAGGACAGAGCTGCTTTTACATCTGGCTGGCAAATGACAATACATATAGGTAGCATGAACTGTTCAGGGATTACAGACAAAATTAACTAAATGTATCTCCCTGTTCCAACCACTTCCCCCACTAAGTTCTTTAACCATTATTACAATGGAGTAATTCCAATGTAGAGTGATTCAAAACTTTCTACATCATTTTGGTGACTGTAGTTTTATTTTAATTATTTTTAAATGAGTGATTTTCATGAACACATTCCTGGACTTGGAGTGGGCAGAAATAAGGAATGAGAAGAGTGATTTCAGATTATTTAAACAGTGCCAATTCTTACAGTCCTGCAATAGGCTTTCAAAGGCGTAAGTCACTTACAGAGTTCAGGATACCCTACAGTTCAACAGCTTAGGAATGCTTTTAAAAATTGGCCCTAAAGAGCAATACAGATGTTCACTGTAGCTATTAGAAATAACACAAAGGAATGGATAAGCAAAAACTTAATGCAGAAAAAGGGGTTTCCTGAATATAGTTACATATTCCTTAGATAGCAATTTCTAAATTACATGTTTTTCAGAAAATGTAGACATTAGAAAGTCACAGAAACCATATGGATTATTTTTAAAATATTTTCAAAGCTACAGAAATAGCCTGAGATTTCATTTGGCAAGGGCAGAGAGGTCTCGACTACATCTGTGATTTCTGTCATGTGGGGCTTGAAGACAAAGAGGACATTCACATGTTGTAAAATAATAAAGGATTAGTTCCAAAATGCTGAATTGTCCACTTTAAAACAAATTACACAAGTTTTATCTGCAATTTAAAAGCCCTAATATTTTGCATACCAACAACTCAAAATTAGTGAGTCACTCTTGCACAGTGTATGCATGCTCAGAATTTAATAACTTGAGAAGCACCATAACTAAGAAAAAAATAAACAAACTTGACA
>VWZD01010577.1:59322-79662 GCA_013396695.1 Sakesphorus luctuosus
CTTACTCTCCTGAATGGAACTGGTGTCCATCTTACATACACAGGTATCACTGAAAACAGGATTTACCTATCTACAAAAAATAAGCATTTTAATTCAGCCTTAAGATACCCTTTTGTGTATTCCCATCACACAGAAAAGAAATAAATTTAATCCTTACAACTTCCTACCATTATTTATTTGCTAAGGGACTATGTCAAAAAAAAAAGAAAAAAATTCAGTTTAGTCCAGTTTAACACTGATAGTCTTAACATAAAAGATGCAAACTGGTTCAATAATGGGCCACAGTGTCTGTACATTTTCTCTCAGTCAAAATAGCACATAAAATCTTATCAAAATAATTTACAAATCCAACAAGCATAAAGAAATGCACTGAAAGCATAAACAAGCAGAGGAACTAGAACTGTGTTGCTGAAACACCAGAGTTTATACATTTCTTCTTACCTGAAAATCTTAATTAACAGGGTTGACTTTAAGTAATATTGACAGCCAATAACTTTTGTCCTGCCTATATGTGATCTTCTTTCATATGACTAAATTGGAGCTGTCTGTTTGTTTCATTAATACTGTTACGGTGAATAGACCATGTGAATGGTGAGAAGTTGAAGCTGAATCAGGTGAAGAAGACATTTCATTCAGTCTCCACTTCCAGCTCTCTACCAAAGGAAACCTTCTCTTCCATAAAGGAGCGTCCAGCCATTAATTCCTCAGTATCACCTGGGTTAGTTTATGCACTTAATAGCACTTTAAAAATCACACAGAACTGGGCTGGAGAACACCACACATGCAGTAATGTCAGCACCACAATTAGATACAGTGACCCCTTTAACTTCAGTCAGGTGCAGCTGGAATAGCACATCTAACCTACCTTCCATATATGCTATCTAGTGTTTAATGCATTAATGAATTTCCTTCCTTCTGTGCACCTGTCATTCCTGATAAAAGTTGTGGTCAATCACATTTTATATTCTCTGTTTTGACATCAGCACTTACAACTGGACTGTCTGAATACTGAGCACATAGCGTCTGGGAAGGGTTTACAGAATTACATTGGTGATCACTTCCCTCTGTAATCAACAAAAATTATGATTTGATGAAAATACTCACATGCAAAATTATCTCATGGCCAGCACAGCTGAAAAACTTTGCAAAAAATGCAAACACTTTTCCTTGGATGCTGATCATAGTTAGAAATAAACTACTGGGTCTAGATGTTTGTCCTAATCTGATGTCAGATTGTAAAATATGCAAGTTCTATACAGTTGCCCTTGGCATCAGTATTTTGACAGTAATAGCCACCAGGTGCTCCCTTTTCTACATCACTTTCATCATCTTCTAAGAAACATAAAAAACATTCTTTATGGAATGAAATGGCTGATACTGCAAAAATATTCCTAGCCATATTCACCAGAACAAAATACTGTCCCATTCCAGTAACATTTGTCTCTCAAAAATAAACCAAACACTGTGGACTAAATATCACTGAATCTACTTCAGGAATTAATTTTGCTACCCCTAGTCAAATCAGATATTGTGGTGTGAAGTTTTTCCTAATGATTTTTTAAATGAAACTGTTTACCTTTTCAGTGTTTACACTGGTATGGTGATATCTATCTAAGAAAGGCACATTACTGTGAATTGCCTCAATTACAGTATTCTAATGCACAGATTTCGTAACATGTGTGAGAATTTGATTCATTGTCTTCAATCAAACTCAGAGTGTATAGAGAAGGTGAATTAAACCCATACCCATTAGTTTAAAAGAAGCATATAATTTTTTATACTAAAGAGTCCATATTAAAAGGCTATTATATGCTCCTAGACTGGAAACATCTCATTAGAATGTGATGTTTGGGGCTGTCCTAGAATTTTAGTTTCTAAGAGCTCCGACATGAAAGCAATCAAGACTCTGCTGCTACATAATAGGCTTTCACTGTGAATATTAAAAGACTCTGAACTCTGACACAAATTGGTAATGTGTATTTTAAATCTCAGCTCTGAGGAAATTTCCCAGTACAGCAAACTTTCTGGAGAGTGGAGGGATGTGATCGAAGCTGTAAAGCCAGTGCAGACTGGACTCCCTCCCTCTCAGCAGGGGTGGTGGAAGGGCACGGGAGTATTTTTGCTTCACACTGAATCAAGGAACTCTTTCTGGACCCCTGAAATATCACAAGCATCCTAGCCTTCCTCACAGATGCAAATGCAGTGCTTAGGAGTATCTTTTCTCATCTTAAAAGGGAAAAGTTCATAGTATATACTGCAAAGACTGGGGGGAAAAAAATCTTCTTTTGAATTGACAGGCTTGCTGCTCTAATAGTGCCTTCTTCTTTACACAGCAGATCCTACAATTTAATTGTATCATAACTGAGATGAATGGGGCAGTTCACAGCTCAACTACAGACTTCAGCAAACAACACTGCATTGAGACTAATACTCAGGCAAACCTTTTTCACAGTCATGAGGGGCAAATGTAAACACGTGCTGCCAGAAGCTGAGACCCTCAGAATACATCTGGTGTGCTTATGCTTTAGTCCAGCTTAAAATAAGCCTCATGAAGTTAAGAAGAGGATGTTAGCAGACATATTAAAAAAAGAAACTCAATAAATCCAGCCCTCTTACCCCATAAAAAGCCATAGAGGCTGAAATTTCCACAAGCTCAATAAGTACTGGCAAAACCAGTATTTGATCCTACCTGGTGCTAAGGTCACAAGTAGCAATGGCCAGGCTCTCTGTTTTTACAGACCTGGAGACATTGAAGTTCTTGGACCCATTTTCACTCAGTTTATCATCCTTTACCATACAAATAGCAAGTCTTAAATTCTCTGGACATTTTTCTGTCCTCCTATAGCTAGCTGGGCTCTCAGAGCACTGGAATTTTTGCTACCTCCCTTTGTGGAACGCTGCCCTCAGCTATGGCATATCTACTATTAAAGATTTCCCATTGCTTTCATTTTTTCCACAGTGCTGTCCTATGCATTCAGAAGACAAAAATCCAGTAGCACGTGACATGGCAGTTAAACCCTGAAGGTAAGACACACAACTGGTAGGTCACATATATTGAACTGGAACTCCTAAGAACAACACTTGTAAGTGTCATTAATCATTAAGCTTGTCCAGCACACAACAGATAGAGTAAATGCTTGTCACATTTTGGAGGAAACCCTGTTCACCTCCATCAGCATGAGTATCATCTTTCCAACAACAGCAAAAATATTCTCCTCCAGCAAGTGACCTCCAGTGTCATCAGAACAGTCTAAGCTGCAGAGTCGCTGGCAGGATTAAGTTCCCTAAAATGTACCCAAGGTTGAGACTGATGACATTTCCAGAATGATTTTTTGGGTCATATTTCCCAAATTTTTCTTTTATCTCCTCTATGAAAATTTGATTCCACAAAACAGCACATTATGCTAAATCCATGTGGCTAGCCTTTTTTTTCTTTTTTTAAGACTAAAAATAACAATTAAAAGTCCAAACAAGGTAAAGGGAACAGCATCACTTCTTGGGAGAACAGAACTGAAAAAGGAAAGCATGAACAGAATAAAAATACTGGAATCAAAACAGGATTTGTTCAAGTATTTATTAACCTGTGAAAGGTGTATGTTCTCAAGGATCATGATCAGAGCTACTTTATTCTATTTTGGAAAATATTCTTATAAGCAAATAAAACTGGTTGACCCAAATCTGCTAGTGTCACCCAGTATAATGTCAAATCATCACTACAGGGAGACTGCTTTGAAAAAGGGTGACACAAGGTCTCTCACAATAAAGTCCTGAATTTTAAGTAGATCTTTCCTTGCTATGGGAAGCAACTGATAAAAACAGATAACCACAGCATTCCATAAATTACGGGAATGTATTGAACAGTGTGGCAAGGCAAAAAATACTGACATGTCATAATTTTCATGCTATATGCTGCATGGAGCAAGAGTGCTCTGCAAGGTAAACAAAAAAACTTTTTTTTTTCATTTTGCACTGCAGTCATCATTAAGTGAATTTATCTGCAGCCTGTTCTAAGTGCACTTGGAGAAGAACATCACACAAATGCCTCCAAAATGCTTAGCTGTAATAAAACTATAATAATGATTTTATTTTGCAGCTGAGCTAAGGTAAGCTGGAATGCAGGCACATAAATCTAAATTGAATTTTTAAATACTGGTACTTAAGTTTCCTTTGGAGATTCACAATAAAAATTTAAGTCTGAATTCCCAATATGGAGATTTTATACTTTTAACAGTCATATTTTTATTTGCTCTTCTGCCATAAATTTGTTTTTGCCAATATAAATATGTCCTAATAATAGAAGTGGGTTTACATTTAAACTTGTTAATTCTCTTTTAGAAAATAAGTTCCGTAATATTTACAGGGACCCGTAATAGTTCCCATGGTAATAAAAAGTTTAGTATTTGCCATATATATTACTGTAAAAAAACCTTCCTGTGTGCTTAAAATAGCACATGAACCAGTATTACACACAATAATGTAAACCTACATATATAATGTTGACATGTAAAATTCTGGTTATATAGTTGGATTTATTACTTGGATGCTTCTTTAGATTACGATGTATTTTCATGCTGAAGTTTTTGTTGTATATTACCTGGAAAACAGTATTGTACTCAGCTGAAAAATATACTCTAGTTCAGCTGAAAACCAGCCCAAATCCACATACAAAAGTATCTCACATTTATTACTTTTTCTTTATAATCTGCTGAATCCACATGCTAAACCATAAGGATAGGTAGTTTTTACTGGATATCACGTCTTTCATGAGAAATTCAGCACAAGGATTCTAGTGTGTCTTTACAACCATTCCTTGTTTCATTATAAAATCATGGCCAGGGTCTAATTCCAAGTCAAAGTTTAGTCTAAAACTTACTTTCTGCATATTTTTTTAGAAGAGGAAGTGTTTGGATTTTACTAGCCAAGTCTGAGTTATCTGTTTTAGGGGCCTGGGGGAAGGTGTGTCTCAGGGGACGGGGATGGAGGTGTCTTTGTTTGTTTGTTGTTTGCTTTAAATGAAGATGTTTCATAATTTAAAATTCAAAAGTCATGGTTCAGAACTGCAGAATACTGCTTATTGCTGTGGGAAAGCAATTCTGTTTTGCTGGGACTGTCTCTTCAGGATCTCAGTATTTAAGACCATCTGAGTGTCTGGACTGCCCCAGCACCACACTTAGCATTTAATTACAAGCATCTGTGGACTGTCCACCCTACTGGTGGAGGAAAGAAGAAATTTGTATAATTTCTATTTTAACAGACAGAAAATTGAGGAACAGAAAAAGTAAGTGGCTCATCCAAGCTTATGCACAAAGTCTGCCATAGAATAAAAAGTAAAATAAATTATTTTCAACACTATTCTAGCCAAAGGAACACAACACCATCCTTCTGTTCCCTTTTAAGTGTAAACAGTTTAAAAAATGAGAGTGTAATATGCACCATGCATATCAAATCTACAAAACTGCACGCTGCAGCAAAAGGGACAGAAAACACAGTCAGCAAGAGAAAAATCACAAGAAGGTTGTCTTTTCACAGTCTGCTTTGACATCATGCCTGGACCTTAAAAGCATACCAGAGGAATGATCTCCAAGAGTTCTATAAGGTGCAAAAAAATCCATATATAACCTAAATATATTATTCTAGGAAACCATTTTTGTTTATATATTTCTTTCCCCTTAAGTGTCAGCCCCAAATACATGTCGACCACATGAGCAAGGGAACAGCACATTTTTATAAAGTGAGTAATGAGGGGGAGTGACACTCCTCAAACTAAGGATAGCTAAGACATATACTGATAGTACACAGGTAAAACAGTCCTTAGACAAAACAAGTATGTATATCAACTAGACTCAGGATACTGAGGTTAATGGAGTATGGGAACAGTTTTGTTTTATGGGTCCTGGATAAGATAAATGATTGTAGAGGAGGAACATAAGGAATTCTTTTGTATTTAGAAGGCAAGCTTGCAAGAAAATGCAACAGTGTGTGAACATTACATGGGACAATTACTGGTGAGGACCTATGTCTGAAAGTGAGCAGCCTGTTGGACATTTGATGGGTAAAATCACTCTTGCCATTTGGGTCATGACCTCATTAACAGTCAAACAACAGTGCTGAAAATTAATGACCTGCATCAGTGAAAATCTACTCTCCACAACAATATTTACATTTGAGAATGGATTTAGCAGGTGTCAGTTACAGAAGAATATAGTAGAGAATAACTAATTTTAATTAGAAAGCATTAAAGCACAAGAAATAAAAATCACATTCTGTGATTCATCATTTGTGCAGCAGAAGATGGAAAGATTTGGACAGAGATGCAAGTCTAAAGCTCATGAAAACTCTTTTATACTTAGGTCCTTAGCGAAGACTACAGAAAAACCACATATGATGTTCAGTATTTCATACACTGATACACACCAGCTACTTTGTAAAGAACAAACCAGAGGCCTTTACAGTATATCAGAGATAAAGTACATGGAAAACCAGACGTTCTACATAAAAATGTATCAGGAAGCATGATGGAAATGAGAACAGTGTATTACAATAAACACAAAAATACTAACCACATCTTTATGGCATTATGCTGACATCAAACTATTTAAACTGCTTAAGGTTCAAGGGTACTACATAATTATTAACCTACACGATGGACAGAGACAGAGACGTTTTCTCATCTCAGAAGTCTTCAGCTGTCCCCCAGGGAAATCTTTCTCCTGTGAGATCTTCATGAGCTGACCTAACTGTACTGGTACATGGGCTTTTAGAAAATCTCATAGAGATGGGAAGCATCAGGACAGAATTGTGTTATTCAGCCTTCCGCCTGAACCTTGTACAGTGCAATGCAACTATAGAGACTGCCATTCCAAAAAAACCTGGCCATTCAGGGACAGAGAAGGATTTTTCTCATGAGCATCAGAAAAGATTCATTAGAGAGCCAATCTCAATGTCATTTGCTTATGCACTTCTCAAAGGTGACAGTGGAATTCCAGCTGGGAAAATCTGGTAGGTGTAACCACATTCAGACACAAGTGGACTCTGGAACAGTCATTATACTCTCTCATACTAGTTACTCTCAACTGCTCTGAGAGGATAGAGCTTAAAGTCCTGTTAAAGAAAGCTGCTACTTTTTTTTGCTACATGAGAACTGAAGAGCTATCAATCCTATTAAACAAAGCAAGCATGAGGACCTTCATAACATGTATGTGAATAAATCTTTTCTTTCAAGAAAAGAAATGCTGCCTGAAAAGAAAGATGGTCTAAAGTAAAAGGCAAAAACATAATAAATTTAGCAAATGAGAGCTTCTAGCATCTTGAAGATAGAGCTCCTGAGATTTACCTCTATGTATTAGGGAGGTAGAGTGAGAGTTCTTATATTGGATGGTTTATGGTTTGTAGATCTATAGGGACCCATCTCAGCTGAATTCTTTAACAGCTGATATGACAGGGATGTCCATTACCCAAATGGACAGCACTCTCTATTGATTAGTGTTTCACTTAGCAATCCCATTTGTCATTCTTTTGTCTCTGCCCTCATCCACACTAGATAAAAAGAAGGAAATAATCAGGCTTTACAATACTTATTCATCTAAAAGGCAAAATAAGCAATTAAAACACCTAAGATACAGAACCCTTGGCATATCTACCTCATCTTTCCATATGACAGGGAGAGAGAACTGAGAAACAATCTTATTATCAAAAAGGAACAAAAGAAATGCTACAGTCACTACACACTCTACTTATGTCAAGCGTCATGTTCCTTTCATAACTTCTTGATGAAATGCTTTTGTTTCTCTCAGCACATAGTGGGAAAAAAGCCAAAACCCAACAAAATAACAGAGTGACTACCTTATCTAATCAACCTGTGAATCACCTGGGGAGATGCAACTGCATTTAATTTGATTTATGCAGTTCAACTGCAGTCATCCAGAATCGCCATACACATAGTATGTTTTTTACATAGTTCTCATATGAAAGATTAGATTAGACATGAGAAAAGCAACACAGAAACATTTAATGTTCTTCTTCACAGTACACATAAGCACCCATATCACGGAGACAGCAGCTTTTTTTATTCCTTCACCGAACACAGTAACAGAAATAATTAAACATCTTCCAGACCTGAACTGCATAGTCATTAGCAAACAGTCAATGATTTGAACCGCCACTAGAGCTTGAACTGCACTTTGCCCAGGCTTTCCAACCCATTTTCCATTCGGAAAGCCTTCAATATCCAGATTTCCCCTGAGAATTGTTTTATGATGCTATAAAGACTGTCAACCAGAGTCGAGAGCTACTCGGCACCTGAGCCAGAGACAGAACTATCAAATAACCCTTAATTGCTGGATGACACTGGGTGGCTGGGCTTGAATTCCGATCTCCAAATATTATCCATGCAAACGTCTGCAGAGATGTGACTGTTATGATAACAGCAGATTAAACCAATTAAAATGGGGAACAGTGAACATCCCAAGACCTTAACTTTCGCCACAAATACTGTTTAGTCACACAAGTGGCAAGAGGCAATGTGCCCTCTCCTACATCACCAACACTGCCTAGGGCCTTAACCTTCTTCTGCACAGGAAGGAGGCATATACATAGCTGAGGGAATAGCACAGTCTGAGTAAAGGAAAACACTGCATGTTCAGGACTACACGCAGCAGCTATTAATGACTCATATAAATACTGCTGGATTGCAAATGCTGATACCAGTAGCAATACAGGTTCATTTTAAATTTAGGAATATTTTTACAGCTTCAGCAACCAGCATGAATATTCCAATACAACTAGAGGACTTGTGTTTTCCTTTTACCTCTGCTTCTGCTTTACATTCATGCAATTTTGCTAGCATCTCTGTCTGGTATTGTTCATGTCCTAATCTACTTCATGATTTATCTCTTACTGTTGCTGCCAAAACCCTGTGATAAGGCTGTAAGCTTTAAATTTTTACACACTCAACAACTAAGAAATACAGCTAAGATGTTGCACATAAAAGGGACAGTGAATAAGAATTTCTTAGTAAGCATATAAAATTTTGTTCATTTGGCAGAAAAAGGCAGAAATATGAGAAGAGCAAAAAATTGGAGGGTTGATATAAAATCTAACTAATGGATCCCACAGGGCAAAACTATAATTGACTGCTTGGAACTAGTGTTAATAAGGAGAATCTGGTTAAATGAATCATGGACATTAAGAAATACAGTTTCAGCTTTAGCCAAGGAAATGTTAAAGTAGAACCATGCAACACAGTGGTGCTTAGAACATCTCCACTCCCCACTCTGTTTCTCTCAAAATTCAGTTAAGACTTTTATAAGTCATTAAAGAAAGTGCTCAGTAAACAGTAAAACAAATAGTAAAAGAAATACTTTAGAATTCATCCATCCATTATTTTTGTAGTGCTAATTTCTATTTAGTGATGAGAACTCCATATAAAAATGGACTGACTACCAGAATGAAAAGCAGAACAGAGTCCTGACTCCCATTATCTTGTCTTTCTGATTATTTCCCTTTTTTAATACTGCATTAATGTGATGCTATTTAACCATTTAGTAACACTATTTAAACCTTGCAAAGTGACTCTCCAAGGGACATCATACACACAGTCTTTTACACACCATCTCAGTCAATTTCAGATGAAGCTTGCTCGCATTAGAAAGGAAAAAGACACACTTTTTCTTCCCCTTAATAACCACCCTTGCAAACAATCAACTAAATACCTAAATAAAACACCTTCTCAGTGCTCCCCCCCCAATAATCTTTTTTCTCCATAACTAAAGTTTGTGTTTGTCCAAGCCTCCCTATATGGACATCTGCTGCATCCTTCATATTACACTTCCCTGTTTCACACTTGGTGAGCTTAACTCACTCAGAAAACAGACAGAGGTGAAAAAAGGTGACTGAACATGTTATAACTGGCCTTAAAAATACAAATTATGATCTTTTAAAAAACTAAATACATTGCTTAAAGTAATTTCTAAAATCCCAGTCATCTCTTCTTTTTAGCCTTCAAGAAGCACTGTCCCCTTTCAGTATAGGCATTCTCATTGAGCCCACATAAAACTTAACATATATGAGAAATGAACAAAAGCTTAACAAAACTATCTGTTATTTGCAAATGTAGAAACATTTGAGCTACAATTTTACTATTTAGTATAGTTGACTTAAAATGCCTTCAAGTATTTTTAGTCAATTTGTAAAAAAAACCAAAAAAATCTGCTTTTCTTTAAGCATCTACTTTTATCTTAATCAAAATAATATAATTATTTCTGTCTGTATAGGTACAACTTCTGAAACACCACATTTTTCTCCTTTAGTCTATTTTGATCCTCTTGTGTGCTTCATTTGAATCACTGAAGTAATTCTTGGATCACTATCTCTTTTCTCAAAAATATAGAAAGCAGAAAGACCTATTCAAACTACTTACTTTATGATTCTAGTTCTGCTTATTTATGTACAAAAATATGGCTGCCACGATATATATGCAGTACAACCCTGTAATCAACACAATATTTCAGATATCTATACTGCCTCTCTTCAGCATTCAAACCATTGTTCTCCATCTTATTAAGATCAGCGGCTTGCTCTTCTTCACCTCTTCTGAGGGAATGAAATACTCCCTTCAGAGCATAATGGGTTTCAGGAATGAAGGTAGTTTGCTAATGCTTCCGCATTACTCTCTTATATGGGGGGTTACACAACTCCATCCATCTAGGCAGGTTTTTTTACTCCTCTGTAACAGTAATTGCAGGTTTTGTACCTTTACTTTTCACATTCACTTTGAAGTTTTCTCCCTTCAGGCTTCTTCTCCTCTCTCTGCTCTCTTCTCACTTGTTTTGATATGGCTTGCACATTTCCTGCTCTTACAATTAACAATGCACATGCAGAAACAATACCCACTGTCACAACACTCACAGCTTCAAAGCCCTCTCCAACTTGCCAGACATAATGCACAGAGAGGACACTAATGAAAAGGCTGAATTTAAAATCCCATTTATCCTGAAAAGGTCATGCCACATTGAGATGTCCTTGGGAGATTGCTGGGAGACACTGGGTTCTTTCAATGTTGTGGTGATCATTTTCTCAGCAAGAGAATTATGTTTTACATGTCCGGACTGTTTAAGGGTGCACACATGCTAATTTAATTTATGTTTTTAGGAGAGCTGAAGCTTTTACAGAGAAAATGCAAGGGGCTATAGCTTGCACTGCATGCATGAAGGATTATGCCTGTCTCACAAGAGCTGATGGCAGAGCTGCAAGAGGCAGCAATGAACATCAGTTCAGTTTCTTGGTAGTGTTCTTCATTCACAATCACTGTCTTGCAAAGAAACTACTCCCATACACAAAAGGGACTCAAGAAAAATTCCCCCGGGGTTTATAAAGATCTTGAAGAGAGTTGGACCATTTATACTCTAAATAATTAGACTAAGCCATACTGAGTGCAGATGTATTACTACAGGCAACAGCTATGACACTGCTGTTTTGCTATTTGAACACCTTCATGCCATCAGTGTTCAAAATAACCTTAAAAAAAAAATTAGTCCGTAGGTTTACTCACTCAGTACATTTAGAGGAGGCAGCAGCCACAGCTATTACATACAATTCCTACGCATGTAGGTATAAGCAGAACTACAATTACACACTATTAATAAACTACTTTTTTCAACTACAGCCTCTGGATTCAGAGGTGTATTAAGTGTATTGGGATAAAAAATCCTTTCAAGCCACACCTTCAAAGAGAAGACATATTTGAGAGATCCCATATCTTCTTCCAGTTCCATTCATGTGCTATTATTACATTCCTAGGTTTTGGAGAAAACAGTGTTGTGTGTCCTAGTTCAAGACTAAGTCTGAGCATTATTGTTCCAGATGTTGATTACATAAATCTCAGGATGATATTGGGCATATGAACGCTGCTGTAAATGATGTTCAGTAAAGAGGACTATGAGTTAATGTGATTTCATCATACTGTGTGTTAAAATTTCCTTTTTTTTTTTTCCAATCCTTCTCCTCCTCCTCCTCCTCACATAGACACTTCTGTCAGTAACATCAGAAGTTTATGCCTCAACTAGGTATTAGTCAGAGGCTCTATACTACAACTCATTAATGAAAGAAAGGACGAAAGAAGAAAGAGAGTAAGGAAGTGTACTTGCAATTTTAATTCTTCCATTTTATTATATTCTTCTGAAAGAACAATTTTGTCTATATTTTTGTTTTATGACTGGAAAATACTTGCAGAAGCAAAGACTGAGGCTCTCCGGTAGTAAGTAAAAAATACATGGACAAAATTCCCTCTTGGTATTGACGAAGAAAACTGAATGTAAATATTCTTTTTATGCAGTTCTTTAGGTACATCCTGAGCTTGCGGTGCAGAGGACCAGGAGTCTCTATGTCCAAACAGGTGCGGGCAGAGGTGGAAAAAAAGGAAGATTTCAGAAGTTGGTCCAGTGAAGACAAGAATGCTAAACTCAAATATATATAAAAAGCTTACATCACGTGGGCAGATGTAAAAAGACACAACTTCTCTTCGGGTAACAAAAAGCCTTTATGTGTCCTTGACCAGGGAAACAAGAATCCAAGTCTGTGTTCTTTCAATTAGCAAAGAGCATGATAGAAAAATACCTGACATACTAATGCAGCAAGACTCAGAAACTCAGTGCAGCAGATTAGAAAATACCTAAGATATCTCAAATTCATGCCATGAGTGGATGTTTTTAAATCTAATTCAAGTATGTATAATTTTCTCCTAAAGGGGGCAAGATAGTATTCTTTACTGTGAAATGACTGGGACTGAAGAGCTGAATTCAACTGTCTTTCCCTGCTCCCTTCATTCTTTTTCCCTCATTCAGATCCTTGTGGGATCACAAGGGGTGAGTTTTTTAAATTTGCTCATGTAACAAACTTCTACAGAACTCATTTGGAAAATCTAGTCAGTCAGCTCATTCATAAACAGCAGAGTGACCAAGGGGTAGGGCAGTTAAAAGGGATTCTGAAATGGGCAAATTTAATTCCTCACTGGTGTACCTCATGCCAAACTAAAATGTAAAAAAAAGAGAACAAACAGAAAAAGAGGAAATTCGAGGAGAGGGGAAGAAAAGAAAAGAAAAGAAAAGAAAAGAAAAGAAAAGAAAAGAAAAGAAAAGAAAAGAAAAGAAAAGAAATAAAAGAACATGAAAGGAAGCTGACATCTGGCAGTTTCTTCTCAGGAGAGGTACAAGATGAAAATAGCTGGGGCTCTGAAGAGCAGAATCAGCGTGCACTGGCAAAGGTGTTTCTTCAACACAGGTGTTCTCTGTCTCTCACTTTCCTGAGTACACAACTAACTTGCACATATAAAAATAGAAGACAGGAAAAAAATCCCAATCATGCCTAATCTTTAATCTCTTGCAAGCAGCATCAGCAACTCTGTAATTTATTTTATGTGTCCACAAAGTGCTTTACTCCACCTTATCTTTGCATCTAAATGGTGGGGGGGAGGGGGAAGAATTAATTTTAAACACTTATCTTTATGGATTTTATTAGGAAATATATATGGTCTTCAGGAATATTGATTGCTTTGAATTCTGCCTTTTTTGTCAAATTTAAGACCAAAGATATTTGAGCATGGTCTTCTCAGTATTTCAAGCTACAAACCAACAAGCTAAATAATATGGGCGATTCATCTACTTTCATAATGAGAGGTCAGCTACTATTCTGCAGATGGGAGCATGACATCTGGGATTTCCATTCATTTCTTTATTCATTTCTTCCTTATTATTACTACAATCCTGGCACTAGGAGTGAACAATAGCATATAGAACTAACTACTACAAGCGAGAAATACATCAGATCTTTCAGCTAAGACATTTTCATTGAAAGTAACAGTGGTGGAACATCTATGAAGATAATCCAGAATTTCCCAGTTATAAAACATGATTTTTCATGTAATTCTTATTTTGTCCAACTCATCATAAATTCTGTTGTGTCTTTTAAACAGGAAAAAAGCCTGACACAAGACAGTAAAGATGAGACAGCAGAAGGAAGTATAGCAGAATCCATACCCATAGAAAATTCCTTCCTATAGAGTCTGGCATGGAGATTCCCAACTCCCACCACTCCTCCCCTGCTGCCAGAAGATACCAAAACCCATCAGCAAACCCCTCCCTGTGCAGTGCCATTACGAAGAAGATGACAACCTGCTGGCATTTACCATTTATTCAGTTACCTAAAGTAGGAGAGAACTATGGGGTGAATTACAAGTGCCAGCATTCCCAATGATCCCTGACACTCCTAATTGTTATGAAAAAAGATGCATTTGAACACTTCAGGAGAGTGTTAAAAACATTTGTCAGATTGCAAAGTCAAGCTTTTTGAAATTACAAAATGCTGAGAAGTTGCCATTCTACCTTGGTCTCAGTCTGCATATATAAGCCAGTATAACATGATCATGCTGCTATTGGTTCTATGGGATCCCTGTGTCATTAAGTCAGAGTGAGAAGAGTCTGTTGAAAGAACAATTTCTTTTTCAGTAGAAAACATTACAAATAAACTGAGGGTGGTTTTCCTCATTTAAAAAATAGTTTTGCATCAAAAAATCTCAGAAGCTTCTTATTGCCTCTTACTCAAGAATTTACTTAGGTTGCAAATATTGACAGAACTTACATTTAACACTTCTGTGAGCTGAAGCATTCTATATTAACTGTACTGTATAGGAATGGAATTGAAGCAGAAAAAGGTTAATGCAAAAGTGAGCAACAATTTGGGCCCCCTGATTTGCAATGGTTCAGGGTGTTTAGCACTTTGTCCCTCATGTTCAAGGCATAGTTCCCACCGACTCCAACTGCACCTGTGAGAGTTCAGTACTTTTGCAGATCAGATCCCGTAATTTCAACACAAGTCACCCAGCAAATCAGGAACATGGAGTTAGTAATCATCTGTGCAACATCATTTGCCTATAACCACACAGAAACTTTTGAAGAAGTTTACTTCACTCAATATTCTTCCTATGCCCAGTGCATCCCAAGCAGCAGGTGAAAATTGGGCTCTGGGGATAATATAGCTGATTACTATATAATACACTGCACCACTTTCTGTCTAAGAGGATGCTCTTGCAACTAATTCTACTTTGTAAAGGAAATCAATAATAAATAATAAACCACTCAAAAGCAAAATTTCTCACAAAAGCAGCATTTTTACTTTGAAAGAAAAGGACCCAAGAATCCTTCAGATAAACCCAAGCACTTGGCTATGACTATTAATCTTCTGTGAAAAGTCCTTAGATAGTAAAGTGAAGAAGAACAGTAAAAAAGGCGAGAGACAGCTAAGATATAGAGGGATATCTAAGACATATAAGAAGGAACACACAGAGAGGATTTGGTTAGATGACTAAATTCTCTTTAATGAGGTCAAACTAACTAAAGTTAGGAGACATAAAGGAAAAACACAGCAAGAGAAAGAACTCCTATCAGCATATATATGGCACTTCACATGTGTAAACTACTTTTAAAAATTAACTAATTAATCCTCACAACCCCATATTCCCATTTGATGCAGTCAAGTATTATCAACCTGCATTTTACAAGAGGAAACTAGGACAAAAAGATTGAAAGTTATATTTCCAAAATGTCCATTAATTCTGTGCATCAGTCTGAAGTACCCAACTTGAGACATTGAAAAAAGAGGACGTAAGACATTCTTCAGTTCCTGAGAAAGCCAGCACCAGTCACAAAGAGGAGATCTGAGAAAAACATCTTAAGTTTGGAACTGTGATAAAAACATGAGAACATTAGAACTGAGAAACATTTTTTTTAAGGGATTGCTAGTAATACACACCTGATAATTAAAACTGAATGCAAGACACTGAATTTAATATTCATCCATTTAAGGAAAGGTAGCTAGCACTGAAAGAAACCTCTGAATGAAGCCCCTGTGCTACACAACTAAAACAATTTAGGAAACAGAGGAGGAGGTCCATGGAGAAGGGAAGAGGGCAAAGTTATGGCCAGTCACCACAGTTCATCCCATGCAGACTGAATCTGGTATTTGTTGAGTTAGAAATTAAGGCAAGGGGGAAAACTATTCTTGTACATACAAGAAGCCTTTCTACTTCTAAAGAGCACAGCAAGTACACAGGTCCTGAAATTCAGCATCCATGGCAGCCTCCCAGAGTCCCTGGTGCTGGTCAGACCACAGATGAGCTTCTTCCTCCGTGACCTGTGTGGGTACCAAACCACATCCAGTGTTCTCAACACAAGATAAAAATCTGCTCCTCAGAGATTCTTGTGATTGCTCGCAGAATGCCAGGTTTTAAAGCAGACAAAAGAAGTGTTTGGAAAAGAGCAAATACTGAGTTTTTGTGAACTCCAAAAGCAATTCTTTTTAACCTTCAGAAAAACAGACTGTGGATCAGGACTACATAAGTAAACCTTTTGAAGGAGTCTATTTTCCTATGGACAGACACAATTCTTAAAAGTCACACCCAGAAGCGAAAACCCCCTCTTTAATTTTTAAACTGTGGCATCACACAAGCTTACCTATGATATTTACTATTTATAATGAATGTGCTTCAATATACCAGTAACAAAGGTAGCTGACACTGTGCAGCAACCCTGAGCTCGATGCCAGGCTTGGAACGGATGTTCTTCCATGTTGTCTAAATCCTTTCTTCACTTCCCGGTAAATGAGGAAATAAAAACTACGCATTCAACCTGTCACATTCCTTACTGCATCAAAAAACATATCTTCCACAAAAATTACCTGTCTGTCAAGACATCAGGCCTTGGCATGCCTTGAACAGTGCATGTGTTTTGCGATCTCAGCTGCCAGCCATATATATTTACTCCATCCGCTACTGTATCAAAAGCCTCACGTTTGTGTAGAACATGAACATGAAACATAACTGGTATCAAAGAGGTTAAGCAGTTCATCCCCCGTTTTTTGGCATAAAGAAGAAAAACACTATGAAATAAAAAAAAATCCATGCTGCAGAAAGCCTTCAGACCTGTATTAAATGAAAAATTATGTGTGGAGTTTCTGGTTTCTAAAGGAAAAACATACAACTTTTTCTAAGCACGTTTCTTGTATCAGTCTTGTTTGTAGAGCACTGAGCACAATGTGCTCCTCATCCACCATTCTGATCAGGACATTTCACAACAAACCCTCTTCCCCCCTCCCCAGTCCATTTACAGAGGTTACAAAGAACTAAATTTCTGCTCTTAGCTCTCAATAAAAAGGAATGTCTGCTTTCAAACCTTGCAATTTTTTGAAGGACAGGTATTTTATCTCAGCAATTCTTACTGAGTACTGCATCATTCCAAAGGCTGTTGTTAATTACTTTAAGGCTGGGGTCAGAAACCTGTGGTTTGAAAGCCACAGGTAACTCTTCAGGAGCATGTGTTTTGCTCTTCAGTTCTCTGGCACCAGCCCACAATTTTCAACAATACACAAGCACAAAGGAGGGGGGGTTTGCAAGAGAGGGCCTTAATGGCTATGTAGTCAGCTCCAAAAGTTCTCTTCTGTATCTGCTAAGAACAAATCAAGCTTTTGAAAGTCAGTTTTGGCAAGTAACATGTTATCTCTCACCTCCTATTAACTTTGCTGAAATACTGATATGCACAGAAAACAAGCAACAAAGTAAATCATCAAAGCATCATCTTGATAAAACAGCAAGCAATACTTCCTAAAGAGTTATAATGTGCATGCTAAGGATTTTGTTTTGCTAAAAAAAAAACCAAAACCAACAAACAAACAAACAAACAAAAAAAAGGAGGAGAAAAAAAAAGAAACCACAAAATCCCCAAAGAAAGAAAGAAACTAGCAATATTAGATGTTACCTTCCCTGACAGCATTATAGACTGGACTGCAGCAGACACATTTCAGTGTAGACTCAATCTTTGATGTTCTTTTTTCTTGTACTGGATTGTGTTTCTCCAACTAAAAACAAACATGCATATGCACACACACATTGAACCAAGTTTTTCTTTCCTCCTGTAACTTTCAGGAGGACAGTTAATGACTGAAAATTGGAGAAGAATGGAGGGGCCAGAACAGGAGAGAGATACAGTTTGTAAAGTCTGCCCTCCAACATTGGTACTGCTGTTCAATTCATCCTTGTGATCAATTTGGTTGTCTCTGAAACATCTGCTCACAAGCTGACAAATGATGAATCCTGTCTCAGAATCCATAAGCAGAAAAACAGCAGTCTGATAAACAGCTAACACAAGAAATATATGCACCTTTCATAACGAAGACAAATCTCTTATTCTCACTAAGTGCTTCCAACAGGAACACTAATTCTGTATTTATTTGCAGAGCATATGTACTGTGTCCAAAGCAGTGTGTTAAAAAATATCTCCGGCAGCCAATTGGGTTTGATTACATTACTCTTCCCCAGAGTAACAACAGCTCTGAAACAATAACAATATTCAAGAGCTTCTGTGAAAGGAAATGGTTTAGCAGTATTTTGTGGGGTTTAGTTTTTTCGTTCTTGCTTTGGAGTGGGGGGCAATATGGTACAGAACACTTTTATCCAAGAAGTATTCATGAAATATCAAGGTCACCCATCAAAGACTTTCATGTGCTTTCTCTTTGACAGAGCAGTTATTTTAATTAATAACTCCAAGAATATCTTGCAGGATTCTCTTTGGTTTAGATCTGGTCATGTGATTTTTCTGACATCAGGGGACACTGGGTAAATTGTAATGCTCTTCCAAGTCAAAGAATGGTCTTTTTTAAAGTTAGGATGTTGATGAATTGTTACTTGTCATGGCCTAAGCAAGCACAGAACACCATATCTATTCCTCCTTCTGTGTTCTCAGGAATGATGCATGGAAAAATGAAGCAGGAAGAGCTGGAGACCAGCCTGAGTTGAAAAACCTAGCAGATATAAGCAATAGGAAAAGCTGTGAGGAAAAGCAGCTCTTTGTATTATTCTTCTACTCTTGTCCTCTGCAAATACAGAGCATGGGAAATACTGCACTGCATTTGTCTGTCTGAAAATTGTTAATGTGTTGAAAGTAACACAATCACCTCTCACACTCTGAGACACAAAAAAGACAGTTTTAACACAAGCAGTTTCACGTAAACTCTGACTTACAAGTTATGACCTGTTTGTAAAGTCAACAAAGATGCTGAGGTACACACAGATTCATTAGTTTGCAAGTGCAAAGTAATATTTACCTCCCCTGGAGTAGCTGGATGACTTACATCCTACCATCTAGTGCCCACACCATGCATATTCCACACCATAATAATTCTAACTCAGACTGTGGATCATAGAAAACAATTATCAGATATGCAAGTTTTCATTAATTTAACAGGAACATTTAATAAGATCCAATTAGCTGTTTCCCACAAGATGGATTGCACAGTCCACTAAACAAATGCATCCCTCTAATTCCAACAGGGATTCAGATATACAGGCTTAAAGATGGGTTCGGCATGCCATTAAGATGGACCTGGAGAACATAGAGGAGTGGACCCATGTGAGTCACATGACAAGTCCTGCAAGGTGAATCAGGACAACCTCTGGTATGAGTACCAACTGGGCGAGAAAGTGATTGAGAGCAGCCCTATGGAGAAGCACTTGGGGCTGCTGATGGATAAAAAAACTGAACATGAGCCAACAGTGTGCACTCGTAGTCCAGAAAGCAAAACACATCCCAGGCAGCATCCAAAGCAGTGTGGGCAGCAGGTCAAGGGAGGTGATTCTGCCCCTCTGTTCTACTCTGGTGAGATTCCACCCAGCAGTACTGTGTCCTGTGCTGGAGCCTTCAGCACAGGAGGGCCCTCAGTCCAAAGGAGAGCCACAAAATAGATCAGAAAGGCAAAGCTCCTCCACTGTTCAAAAAAGCTGAGAGAATTTGGGTTGTTCAGCGTGGAGAATGAAAGATTCCAGGGAAACCTTACTGCAACCTTTCAATACTTACAGAGAGCTTATAAAAAGGGAAAGAGTTTAGCAACAGGACAATGGTTTTAAACTAAAAAAAAGGGAAAAAGAAAGGCAGATTCAGACATTATTTACAATGAGGGTGGTGAAACACTGGAACAGGTTGCCCAGAGAGACTGTAGATGCTACATCCCTGGAAACATTCAAGGTCAAGTCGGACAGGACTCTGAGCAACNCCCTCAGTCCAAAGGAGAGCCACAAAATAGATCAGAAAGGCAAAGCTCCTCCACTGTTCAAAAAAGCTGAGAGAATTTGGGTTGTTCAGCGTGGAGAATGAAAGATTCCAGGGAAACCTTACTGCAACCTTTCAATACTTACAGAGAGCTTATAAAAAGGGAAAGAGTTTAGCAACAGGACAATGGTTTTAAACTAAAAAAAAGGGAAAAAGAAAGGCAGATTCAGACATTATTTACAATGAGGGTGGT
>VWZD01010577.1:90732-101868 GCA_013396695.1 Sakesphorus luctuosus
GAGAAGTCTCACTGTTGAACAGCATTCCACTGACTTTGAGAGCATACCTGTGAATATCTGTACTATTCCAGAATCTATAAGAGGCAAACATACTTTTGTAAAGACTAGAATCACTGGCAGCTAACAAAATATAACATACAAATAAATATAGCCCTGCAAGTCACTGTAAAAGGACATTTCAGTTTTAACTACCACAAAAATACAAAAACAGAAACACAGAATAAATCACCCTTCAAGCTATAAAAAATTTATTCATCCTCTGATAGCTGTCAAGGAATTATATATCTGATACATTTTCCCCAACCATAATTAAAAGAATAAAATCAAACACACCAAGCACCAAGCAGCAACAACAAAAAAGACCTAAACAAACCTTTTAGAGTAAGTGAACCCAATTCTTTTGTTTAAACAAAGACGTTTTGAAATAATAAACATTCTTCTTTTTCTACATTTGAGATCATGATGGACTACTTCAGTAACTATTTATACCTTTACTACAGAGAACACTTGACTTATGAAATAGGTCTACAATCTCTTTGAACTGGCATAGGTCCACACTGCTGCAAACATATTTCTGCTGCCACAAAGAGTTAAGAAGGGAGAAGATGGGGGAAGAGCATACAGCCTTTTGCAGTAACACCACCACTCGGCAGTGCACATTTTACAGAAAACTACGTTACTCCATACTCTATTCTGCCACACTACACCAAATTCTTA
This sequence comes from Sakesphorus luctuosus, assembly GCA_013396695.1. Taxonomy (NCBI): domain Eukaryota; kingdom Metazoa; phylum Chordata; class Aves; order Passeriformes; family Thamnophilidae; genus Sakesphorus; species Sakesphorus luctuosus. The sequence goes on from VWZD01010577.1 coordinate 91,450, forward strand.
GTAAGATACTGCATGAATCATTTAGCAACTGACCATCTTCAGAGTCCTTTTTTATTCAGGTAGCCTAAAAGTACAGACACTGGATACTTCTCTGACATGACAACAACGTTTTGACCTGTCAAGGATTCCTTCAGTTCATGGCAGATGGAATTGTTACCAGTTTCCAGATTTGTTTATTAGTGTACTTAGGGAACAGTTCATCAGTGATCAGGATTAGTATTTGTGCCTTTAGAGCACCATCAGGGTTTCCATATGGTTTTCTGAACACTGTGGTTTCTCAGCAAGTGATAAAGAGAATTGTAAGAGCTTGTGATAATAGGACTAGTCCAAAATAACACAGGAATGAAAAACAAGCATCATCTGTCTACAGCCTTAAAGTGCAGTGAACAACACGCTCTGGTGACAGGAGTATCTAATAGTCGGTGTTATCATACTGCTAACTCCATTTCAATCAGTGCCAAAATCAGCCTTTCCCCACTTCAACTCATACATTTCTCCTTAAAACAACACCAGATTTGAATTTGGGGTAAAAATTTTGCACCTACAAAGGTGGTGGTTCAGGGTTGGCATAGTTTCAGATATCTATGTGTTTCAGTTAGTTCTGGAGCAACTACAAGGCATGCTGTTCTAGTATTTTCAGCATTTCAGAAAACAGCACTGCTCACTTTGTCATACAGGAGTTTCCACAAGCTATTTTCAGACAGAGATGAAAAAAAGGATACACAGAAAAATTTCTAAAGAACGTCTGTGAGTAAGGAACCACCAAGTCTCTGCCATTCTTTTATCCACTTCCTCCTTTTTTCCAGCTTCCTAAAGGTGCTTCTTGAATATCAAATTATGAATATGATAGGGACAGCAAGTAATGTGAGACAGCCATTTGTTTAACAGGGCTAACCCCAAGCCACTAGTGCTTGCACAAGCTGTTAAGCTCTGTCATTATACCAGAGCTTTCCAGAGGCCAAGTGCAGAAGGGTCATCTCTCTGAGAAACTGTATACCCTTTACTTGGTGTTTTACTCTCTGGGGTTAGCTGTAATGTGACCCTCAGAGTGACTCGTGGCTTGGGGTTGGAAAAGTACAGATGCTGCAGCAGATCTGAAGGGTAGCAGTAGTGTGAGAGCAGTTCCAAGGCAAAGCCACGAAGAAAGTCCATGATGCTGCAGGGCAGATGTGTGCCCCCCTCAGCCCCCATCTTCTGCCGCAGGCTCTGTGTGCTTTCTGTGCACAGGAAGGGAAAGAAGGAAGAAAAGTACATATGATGCAGAAAACAAAGATTATGAGGGTTTAAGAGAGAAAATAATACAAGGCTTCCAGCCTGAGAACTCAGGCTACATGCTAAAAATTACTTTTAATTTAGCTAGGATGTGCTGCTGATCAGAAGGGAAAAAAAAAAAGAAAGAAGAAGAAAGTATGCACACTTGATGCTTTGTATTTATTATAATCTTTATGTAAATGTCATGATATCTTTAATTTTCTTTGCTAATACAATTTCTGGCCTTCCACAGTGAAGTTTGTGTTTGTCAGAAGTACAGTTTTTCCATTAGGCAAGATTTTTTAGCATCTCAGGGTAAATGTTTAAACAAAAGATTAGGGAAAACACTATTCAATTGCAGTTTTTTGATGAGGCAAACACCACGCTTTTAACATCATGCCATTTAAAATATTGTCTTTTAGCTACCGTTTCAGCTTTTGCTCAGTCTTGTTATCATAAACTATAAATACAATAATTACGTGTACATTCTGACTGGCTGGTATGTGTCTGCTTTCATGCATGCACCTAAATAGAAACTGTTTCTGTTCCAAAGATTCTGTACTCCAAGAATCACAAGAAACAAAGAAGCTCAAAAGTTCTCCATCTATCATCCCTTTATGTCCAACAGATTTCAGGAGAAGAGAGGAAAAGGACATCAATACCCTTCTCTTCAGGCTCTGCATTACAAGCATGCCCCCCAAAAATATAGTAATTATTCTTGCCTGTATTCCTGACCTGGTTATTGGGTGTTTTGGGTTTTCTTTCCCCCTCCTGAATTAGAAGAAGAGAAAGTTTCAAAATCAGCTGTTTTCAGATAGGAAACATAAAAGAAAAAAAGAAAGATAATACCAGAATGCTAATGTTGGCCATTCATGGATATCTTTTAAGAAATCTTATGCACAAATAAGTATGGAGAAAAAAGGTTAATTTTAAGTGACACTGTACAATTCCTATGTAAGAATCCCGAGGTTTGCAAAAGGAAAGGTTACTCCAAAGTCTAATAAAACATTATGCCTGAATGTCCCTTTCTCAGACACCAAAGGGTACTGCTATTGTTCCCCACCAAGGCAGACAGCTGGCACTTCGCTCTGAGCGCCGGCCTGGCTGTAGCCAGCAACTCATTTACGACCCCAGCATCAGTCAGTCAAAGCAGATCATTTAGCAGAAAACCTCCCAGGCTGGTAGTCTTCCCATCCCTCACTCCCCCCACATGGTACCAGACAGGTCCGGTCAGGCTGCACAATTCCATGGCCTTCAAAAGCCCAACATTTTTCATGTTCATTTGAGAGGTTCTTTCCCTCGGATTCAAAGCTGCTTCCACAAATGTGTTAGTGGGTGAGAGCTTTCTATTCTCACGCTAGATGTGATTAATTTGTGGCATTCACGTGGCTAGTTCTGTACAGACAATGGGAATGGACTGGCTCACACCCCATCTACAAGCAATTTATGCCACAGAAGTTCAGACTTAAAGAAAAAGGCTTTGACAGTAGCAAGTTTCCTGCTTGTTATGGATGGCGCTGAGTGAAACACAATGAAGTATTTCTGCAAGAAAAAAGATTGCTCTATTACCAGTAGCACCAATTATTATTAAAACAGACCTGACAAAGGCAGAAGAGCATTTTTCTCATTGCTGCACTAATGACAACAAAACACATTAAAAAAGCAAAACCTGATTCTTATATTTTCTTTGGTTCATCCAGCGAACACTAACACAAGAAAGCAAGGACATGAAACCTGAACAGAAGTATCTGTTTTAGCCCAGATACTCAGATCTCCCTCCTCCATTTATAATTACAGTTGCAGAACTGTAAAGTAAATTAATAGCAAGAGGAGTATTTGTTGAATTATCTTCTCTTAGTATATTTCTCTCACTAAAGCCCTCAATGACAGTCCTATTCAATTCTATAATCAGCCTTACAGCTTACCTTTGATGGACTAAGACAGTAAGAACTCACAAGCGTCAGCAATTCATCTCTGTCAAAGAATACTCAAACTTTCTTTATTCCAGTTTACCTTCTGTACAGACAAGCACTGAAGATCACCTCTTAGCCCTTCCAAATAAGCTCCCTTGTACCATACATCAGAAAGACAGCACTGAGTCAAATTTATACATAGATACATAGATATACAGATATGGAATGCACTGGACTGAGATTTTATCTCCTCTATACACAAGAAAACACCTAGAATCCATTATCAGATGCATAAAGTAAACCTGCACCTCAGTGTTATTCACAAAACAGCCTTTTGCAATTCCTCTGAATGTCTAACATAAGCTAAGGACCTTCCACACACCACTCTCAGAGCATGCTGACTACCATTATTAGAAGTATTCTATTGTTTGCTGCCTCATAGGTTTTAAAAGAAAACTGACAAGGTACAAAAGAGGAAAGTGAAAAATAGGCAAAGTGTAATTGATGTTTACTTAAACCATACACTGGCACATGTTTAAAACTAACAGGACCAAGTTGCAAAGAAGGAGCTGGTATAGTGAGCTGGTACTCTGAAATGCAATGTCAGTAAATGGAAGGTCCTCTTAATTTCTATCAATTAACCCAGTATCTTAAAGTCAGCAATTACATATGGAAGCATGCCCTCCACTGGCCTTGAATTTGTTTCATAGCCAATGTGTATAATTAGTCCTGATTAATATCCCACATTGCACATGAACAGTATCAGCAAACCCAAATGATCCACGCTGCTGCTGCCACAGGAAGCCTTAGTGCCCTGATTGGTGCCTTTATCAAAGCACTCTGCCCAAATCAGACTGAGGGCTGATTTGGCACCCACACTGCCTGAACTATTAAGAGCGAAACAGCACTGCCTTCCACATAATCATCTTAATCCCTTGCATCAATTAATTAAAACACACAGAAAGATTTTACTTATGTGTGAGCAATTACAACAAGTTCCTCTGGTTGATGTCCAAATGGATTCATGACATTGATTTCTGAACAATAAAACCTTGTGTATTAGGGAATTTTAACAGGTGACTTTACATGCAGTATACACATTTTCATTAATTGTGAGCACATTAAAAGCCAATAGATGTGAACCTTACCTAGAGTTAATAGTATTCACAAGACTATTTCCAAAGGGGAACAATTAAAACTAAAAACAAAATACATTTGCAAGGATATACACAAAAACTGAAAAAAAACCCCATTGCTACAGAGTAAGTGATTGTCTGCAGCATGTAATTTCAACTGCTCTGGCAGTTTGTACATTTTGCTAACATTACCTTATTGGATTAGATTCGTCTGTAAGTGAAAATGAGTGACTAATAGTAGAACTGGTAGCAGCTGTTATTGGGGATCATTCCCAGTTAAAGAGAAAGTGGTCTGTGCAAAAAGCGTCGTCAAAAGCTGTGCAACCTGCTGTGTGGCTTCTGTTCTTCTGGTTTGCCTCGGTTAGAATGGGAAGCGCTCCAGCATGAGGGATGCACATAATCCGACATGGGGGATAGCGCACGGGAACCCACTGGGTCGGTCATTCAAGCCAAGGCACTCAGTGATAAAGCAACACATTGTGGTTACAAGCTTGAAGTGCACAATCAGTGAACTTTCCACTGTGCAGATGGCACTTGTTGTACAGCCTAACACACCTAAAGCCAGTAAAAGGGAGCTCTGTTTAATTTGGTTTTTTTTATTTTATTTTATTTAAAATTTTTTATGTTATTATTTTATTTTATTTATTTTATGTTAAGTCATTTTTTGACAGGATGATGCTAAACTATGTCACCTGCCTTATGAACTGCAATGGGAAAACTCTAGATCTGCCAATTAAAAAGTAACAGCAAACAAATCTACGTCAGCATTTTGCTTTCTGAATAAAACCATACCACAATTTATAATCCACATTCCCCTCCAGACTACAAGGCAAAATTCAGTGAGATTCTTCTAGAATTTCTAGCATGTTTTAAATGCAAGGGCAGTCAATGATTCTCATACTGGCAAGGGGAGTGCACATGCACCCTTGCGTGTGCAGGAATACACAGCAGAGGTACAAGCTTCCTTTACTCCAGAGAAATGAAAAGCTTGACGTATTTTAGCAACTAGATAGCATAACTTGGGAATATTACTGTCTGAAAAGTAATGGTTGTTCCTTAATGATGCTTATTATTCATACACAGCAATTTCCCTACAGCCTAGCAAAATCTCTGTGAGAGCAGTACAATAGAGAATGTACCTATGGAGATGCATTTTAAACAGAAAGAGAGTACCAAATATTATAAAGAAAGTGCAATTCCCTGGTTTCAGTGTCTTTGGAGAGGGAGAGGAGGAGTAATGAAGTTGGGGTTAGGGAGGGAAGAACTGAAGGGAGAAGGTGTGGCAAATATGGGGAAAAATCTGAAATTGCTCCAGTGCAGACTAATTTAGTAAAGGCAGAGAAATTTAAATTGATTGTGTGAACTCCTCCTCTCTCTGCTGANNNTCTCTGCTGATCCGCTACCCTTCCCACATCTGTCTCTAATTGCCCAGGGCACCTCCTGCTGTCTTTCTCAACATTGGCACTCTGCCTTGCCAAAGAAATCCTTAACCTGATCGGCTGTATCCTGACCAACTGTGCCACTACAAGATCTTACCAAGAGATAAAAGAAAAGAAAATGGCTCTGTAAAATAACAAACCATAAGCCACAATACTTCAGCCCCAGTTCCCTTCAGAGTCAGCACAAACCAAGCCGGCAGCAGCAAGTGTACTCAGTCCTGTCAGGCAACAGAGCCCCAGTGTTCAGAGAAACACGTTTCTGTAACTGAAAACTAGGAAGTCAAGCAAATTCTACAGTTCTGTAAGCAAATATTTATGAGACACAGTCATAAAATATGTTACATCCTGCTAGACAACACTACGGCACATTATTTGGAGTTACTGTAATAGAAACAAAGAGTTCCAAACATAAGTTTTGTAACATACTGTGCCTTCGATCACACTCCTATTCTTCATCCCACCTTCACACTTAATTCAATCCTCTCTCTTCACATTGTTTTGTGACTGGAGTTTGACAAAGGTATTTTGTAGCAACAGTTTTCTGCAGCACCAGAGTGGGGCCCCTTTTATCAATGCCTCTGTAGTACCTCAGGGTTTTGACAGAAAATCCTATGTAACACAGGCAGTGAGCTTGTCCGCCAGCACATTCCCACCATCATCAATTGGAAACGCTTACTTAAGAAAATCTACCAATATGTTCCACTTGGCTCTGCCCACTCTGATGGCAATGCCGCTGCTGGAAACAGGCACCAGGCAGCTTACTCTGAGAGTTGCCACTGTCGGCCCTGATAGTTCCCCCTCTCTTAACCACTCCACTTCAAATGTGCCAAAAGCAGAAATGGAGGGGGGGGAGGGGGGGCGGGGGGGAGAAAGGGAAAAAAGTAGAAATGAGCCTCCTGTCAGTCACCCCTGAGAGAACATGCCCCAGGGTAAGGATGGGTTGGCTGACCTGGGGACCTCTGCCCTGTGATTGTTCCCAACTCTCTCCCCCAAATATCTCAAAGAGAAAGTGGGCTCTACAAGTCAGCAAAATCAAAATGGCTAAAACAAACCAGAAGTTGTAACAACCTTCAGTTTGTCTGGCCTTGTTTTATTGTTCCATTTTAGATAAGGCACTAATCACCTAAGAAGGAGGAAAGGAAAGAAAGTACTACTGAAAGCAAGTATACTGTTCTCTTGCAAACACATCTTACCTTCTGGTACAATATTCTGGGTACGAAGTGCCTGGCAATAAAACATTATGGTTTCCTTCTACTAGGCATTATTCTCAGCATGCAGCATTAAAGTCTGCTTTCTGTAAAAAGAAGTCTTGAGGGTTTCACTGATGCAATGTTTTAGACTATCAAAAGGTTTAAAACAGTGTTCACAGTTTCTCTTTTTTTTTTTTTTTTGAGGAGAAAGGCTGTGAAAAATTTCAGAAAAGAAAGAAATCAATACATATCAACTTCAGTAGCAGCAGCTGTTGGCAAGTGCTCCTTCTTTGAATAAAGCTGTCAATACAGCTAAGAGCTTAAGGGCCAATTTCGAGACAGTTACCTTCCTGGACTAAAAATTAATTATTATAAACATTCTTTGTTTCTGCCCCATCCCCACACTCTGTGTTCTCCTGTGGTAATCGGCAGAGTCAAGCTGTCACTTCTATGTGCATGTTGTGAGCATAAAAGGGGGAGTGTGATGTGATGGTAAATCTACTCCTCTAAGCCTGTCTCCTTATAAAACAAACAAACAAACAAACAAACAGCAACAACAAACACTATGCTAAATACTTCGGAAGACAGGAAAACAACCCAAACTTGATTTGACTGATTGTGCTTAAGGCTGTGGAGGAGTCACCCACACATAACTACAACACTGGAACCTGGCATGCACCCAGAAATTTGAAGGGCTAGAATTATGTATGGTGGCATGTGTCAGGCCATTTCACTGCACCTAACAGTTGTCTCCAGTTTCATTTCGAGCTAATTAGCTGCAAAAGACACTTCAGAAAGTTCTCCCCGTCATGGGGATTTCACAATAAGGGCTCTAAAAAACAGTATCCCCTACTACAGAACTGACAAACTTGGAAAGACTACGAAATTCTGCACTAAATTAAGATGATCAATGTTTACCACAAATCAGTCAACACTATCAAGTACTAATAGGACAGAACCAAAATTTTAAAATTAAAAAAAAAAGAAATCAATAAATTAGTCTGGCTGATGACAAACCTCATGGGTTTAACTTGATATGCCATTAATATGGAAAGAATTTGACAGTTTACATAAGGGATGTGACCTAGTGCCAACAACCTCTGGCTTCTACATTTTCCAGATGGCAAGAGATTAGGCTAAAGTCTTTATTCTCATAAGAAGATTTTTTTTCCTCCATGGAAAAACTATAAAGGACAATTCTGTTCCAAACTTCAAGTCTCCTTCACAAATGTCTACTCAATTCCAGGCCTTAACTAATGTCTATTAAAAGAAGTCTTTGGGCCTGAAGCTGTGAAGAAGAAAAAGAATAAAAAAAGAATTAAGAAAAAAAAAGACTAAGGCAAACGTAAGTTTAATGCTTGCCTTTAAAAGATATATTGACAAAAGCAGTGGGGGAGAGTTTAGACTATCATTAACTTAAAGGAAAAGGTTGGCAAGTTGCAATTGTGGATGTGAACGCCTACTTGAGTTTGATCTTGATGGACTTAAGACAGGGGGAAAAAGTTAAGCCTACTTACATATTAAAAAATGCAGTTTTGTTAAATTCAGTATGCACCGTTTTTCTCACTTTGATTTATACCATCATTGACAAAGACTTTGAAGGACATTCCTGTTTAATATGGTAAAGAGCCACAGCACAGGGCATTGTCTCTGCTTTGCAAACGTTAATATGAAAAATCATCCCTTGACAAAGCATGACACTATTTTCCATTAATCCCTGAAATACAGCAAAGAGGGAAACTGGAGTCTTTCATTGCTTCTCATCCAGGGGAAGACATGGATGATTAATCAAAGTGGTCCATAAGGTGAAAATATATTGTGTGAAAAGTAACTTTTGCAGACAGAAATTCGTAACCGATCAATCAGACTAAACATTAAAAAAATAATCAAAACATATTCTTCAGTGCCCGAGGTATCAAAAAAGTCATCTGTGAGAGTTGTTCACTTCTCTTTTCAACCATCACAAAGTATTACCTCATTTTTTGCTTTACTGGCATCACCATAGTAACCTTTCCCCTGCAAGAAATATTCCCTGAAGGCCACCACCCCCTCCAGCACATGCCTCCAACACCTCGTATCCTGTGTCTTATAAATTGACTCGTCTCTGAAGACTCACAGTAAATTCAAGTATTGAACACACACCAAACCTCAGCCATTAAAGGATCATCTCCAAATCTAAGCTTAACAAGTGCTCTACACAAACCAGATTTTAAAGTGATCAACATTTTGGCTCAGTTCAAGATGTGAATAAAGACAGCAAGACATTATTTCCTTAACTAACCCCTTCTTAACTCCCACCATTAGTAAGTAATTTTACACATGATCATCTTTCATTCCCAAACATGTAAACTGTTAAAGATAAATTTATAGTACTTTCCACATTACAGTTGTGTCACTCAGACTCACAGGCTAGAACAGTCCAGCAATCACATAACTTTAGAATGTCATTTAAGGAAGTGAGCTAAGAGGATTACATCATAGCACCAGGTTATCCTCAGCAGTCCAGAAAAAAAAAACCAAAACTTGAATAATATACCAAGTGATCACTTTGTAAGATTCCTCTGGAAGGAGTAAATGCTATGGTTTTGTTTGTAAAATATTTTGAGGAATGGTCACATACTGGAATTAGAGCTCAGGAATGTAAAAATATTTGCCATAAAGTGGTCTCTCAGAAAAGACAGCAGTTTTTTTTCCAGCCAAAGTGCTTTACAATTTTGCACCAATTCTGGAATCTTCTATGATTATCAAGTCAGGCAAATATAGAAGTTTTACGCATTCCTAATCAACATTTCATTTCAATGACATGCTTGGTCCAGCCTCAGGCTACACTGATCCCAACCAGCAGGAGGGGACCGTACATCCTCCCAAACACTTCGCACCTTCTCGCTACTGGAGGGCTGCTCTGCATCAAGTAAGAGGGGTAAATCAGTTTCATGATGATTCTGTTAAAGGTTCAAACAAAGGAAGGTGGTGTTGGGAGGAGTCCCTGACAGAATTTTTCTTACCCTACCAACACAAAGTTTTGGGCTTTGAAGTGGCAGGACTGAGGACAAAAGAGTGGCTTATGATTTCAGATTCCAGCTGAATGGTGGGGTGGAGGGGAGGAACAGAACCCCAGCACCTGGGGGTGGGAAAGGTTTTTCCCTGTGTGCTGGCCTCACTTTGTTTGGGGCGGCTGCAGGGAAAGAACTACTGTTTGCTAAGCTGGTGAGAGCTCTTTTCTGGCTCTGCTCCTTGCCTCCCCCCTCCATCTGTGGGCACCCCGAGCTTCAGAGAGAGAGGGGAGGGTCATCGGTGCTTCAGGACACACTGCAGACCTTCTCTTCCTGGGGACTGACTTGGACTGCAAGGAGATTCCTGGGAATTACCACTACTCCTAAACTCCCAGAGTTTCTTTCTTTTTGAACAAAGGACAAGGAGAGAGAGAGAGAGAGAGAGAGAGGGTCTGCTTTTCCTCCACGAAAAAGGCTCCATCCTGTACCACGTGAGT
>VWZD01010577.1:107691-130114 GCA_013396695.1 Sakesphorus luctuosus
ATATTACAGCAGAAATGTCCCATTTCTTGGTGTGTAGAGGAGGGAAATGAAAGAAACCTCTTGGGATGATTTACATTTGCAAAAAGGGTCAAAATGAAAACTGAGGGGACTGAAAGCAACTGTTAAAAAGAACTGATCGTTCACAGAGATCTCTGTGAAATATGTGAATGCTGTTGGCTGAACCTGCTTAGAAAACACTGCCAATCAACATGCAGCTCCTCAGCAAAAAGGAGCCTTCTTCCAGAAATCTTTCATCCCAAGAGAAATTCCCTCCCCATGGGGACAGGGAGAACCTATGTACTAACCATCAGTAGGAAATGGAATCTGGAAACACACCACTTTGGATAGGAAGGATGACATTAATCAGGTAATAAATCAACATAAGACTCCATTTAATATGAAACACATTTACGCTATCCTAAATTACATAGTTAAGGAGCAAGCTGATCCAGTAATATATTCTATGCTTTTCAATGAGCTGCTTGCAAGTTGGCACAAACACATCATTACTCCAGAAATCCTACAAAAAGCTTTGCCTCTTGCTAATCCTTTGTTCCTGAAGGCAGAACCCCAGCTATCACTCCTAACATGGAAATCACAATGAATTTTCTGTAAGTTTCTTTTTCTTCATAATTTCAGATCTGCAAGCCCTCTGTTTTTTACAGCTTCATTCTCAGATAATTTTAGAAAGCCATTTAAAAAAATGCACATCTGAGAGAAGTACTAAGAATGAGTAAGTGGTTTGTAAACGCCACGAAATAAGATTTCCAAGACAAATAGCATTTTTTACTGTTTTCATGGATAAAGATTAGTTGGAGAAGGAAAATAGTTACTAAGACACACTTTATATTTAATATAATAAAAACGCCCTGTGTTAAACTGTCTTCATACATCAAACCTGCAGCAGAAACTCATTTAACCACCCAGCATGTTATGGGTTATGATAATGTATGTGCAAAAGGTAAGACAAAAGTTAGAGATGACACGGGCCCCAGGCTGCTTAGCCCGGTTTTCAAGGGTAAATTTGCAATACATACAACTTTTTATTCAACTCACTGCTGCAAGCTGAGCCACAGCTCCTGGGACCTCTCCTAAGAGCCAAAAAGGTGCACTTACAACCCCCAACACAGCATTCACAGTGAAACATTATCTACAGGATGGTCTCTAAAGAAAAACATCTCTGCAAGTGCCCTGATATCCCAAGCTTAAGACCTCTCTGATAATGAAACTAGTACAAATGTCTCAAAATACATTACACTATAAGCCTTTTTTTCTTTAAAATATATCTTCCTCAGCCCGGTCACCAGTACATTTAAAAAACACACGCCGAGTTGGTCAAGAACAGGACAGCACAGGGAACACCTCGGATGAGCATTAGGAACTGAAATCTGTTGACTTGGACCTGCAGTTTTGCAGATGTGGAGAAAGAGCAGTCAGTGTTCTGCTCTGCTGGACTGTGCAGGAAGCCAGCTCTCCATTTTTTGTCCTGTTGTGTTGCCCTACCCTGAAAGCACAAAAGGCTCATGAGACAGGACAAGATTTTGGAGTTGGGGAGACTGAGGGAGGGAGACAATCCCATGCAGATTTTTCTTTTTTTACAAGTGACACTCGAGTTCTCCCTATATTCATACTTCCCTTATCCTGTTTTCACTGCACTGACACTAATCCGCCTTGAAATTGGCTGATTCTGCACAAGCCATGTTTACATGGAAGCAAGTTTCATCTGGTTGTCCTCATTCAGAGACCAGTTTCTGCTCTATGGCAGGAGAGATTGTTAAAAACCATATATTACAAGCACATGCTCTAAAGTGACTCAACTTGGAAAGATAACTGTATGTCAGCCTTCCACTCCCTAGGTCACAGAGAGGGAGAGGTAGCAGTAAAAATCTCAGATGGAAATTGCTTTCTAAATATATTATCCTCCATAAAAGCCATTTACCAACTGCTAGTACCCACAAGACAAAGGGAAAAGATAAAAAGTACGTGTGACACGACAGAGTAGGGAGCAGAGTGGAGGACTCATTTGCATTCTCACACTGAACATTAACCACAAGAAGGAAAAAAACAAATGCTCCCTGTTTTGCACAAACATCAATTACGTCTAGTAATTTCACTGATCACTCTTGTGAAACATTAATGCATACAACATTTTGGCTTTTATGGGGTGAGCAGTGTTTCATTGTCCATCTCTGCATCAGAATTCCCATTCATTTGGGGGGAAAATTTTATTTTCTTCTATGATGAGTAACATCTGCAGCTTCACAGTACCTAAACGTGCTAGATTATTTGATGGCAGAGAACACATGATCATAGAATCACTAAGATGGGAAAAGACCTCTAAGATGACTGAGTTCAACTATTAAACCAGCACACCACCGTGTTCATCACTAAACTATATCCTCAAGTGCCACATCCACATGCCTTTTGAACACTTCCAGGGATGGTAATTCCACCACCTCCCTGGGCAGGCTGTTCCAAAGCCTGATCAGCCTTTCAGTGAAGAAATTATCCCCAATCTAAACCTCCTCTGGCCCAACTTGAAGACAGTGATTCTCATCCTATCACTTCTTACTTGGGAGAAGAGGCCGACCTCCTCCTCTCAGGTAGTAGTAGAGAATTATGAGGTCCCTTCTGAACCTCTTTTTCTCCAGTGCAAACACCCTCAACGCCCTCAGCTGCTCCTTATCAGACTGATGCTCCGGACTCTTTGCTAACCCCTTTACCCTTCTCAGGACTCCAGCACCTCAATGTCTTCCTTGCAGTGAGGGGCCCAGAACTGGACACAGCATTTGAGGTGTGGCCTCACCCCTAAGTGCCCAATANTCCTCTCAGGTAGTAGTAGAGAATTATGAGGTCCCTTCTGAACCTCTTTTTCTCCAGTGCAAACACCCTCAACGCCCTCAGCTGCTCCTTATCAGACTGATGCTCCGGACTCTTTGCTAACCCCTTTACCCTTCTCAGGACTCCAGCACCTCAATGTCTTCCTTGCAGTGAGGGGCCCAGAACTGGACACAGCATTTGAGGTGTGGCCTCACCCCTAAGTGCCCAATATAGAGGGACAATCACTTATCTGGTTCTGCTGGCCAAACTACTGCTGATCCAAGCCAGGATGCCCTTGACCTTCTTGCCCACCTGGGCACTGTTGGCTCATGTTCAGCAGCTGCTGACCAACACCACAGGTCCTTTTTCACGGGACAGCTTTCCAGCCACTCTTACCCCAGCCTGTAGCACTGCATGAATGTTATACAAGCAGGCTTCAATGCAACAAAAACACACTTTTCCACCTAGGGTTTGAATAACACCTTCCCGCTTTACAAGAACCCCACCAGATGGATGGAAAGGCACTTAGTACTATTTCTCAAGCAAGAAGTCCTTGCTGTTGTTTCCTCATTATCATTTAAAACATCATAAAATGAGCAGCCTTTAACTCCTTGTTAATTCATTGCTTCGGTAATTGCTACTAATCCCAAGAGAGAGGGATTTAACTCCAAGTGCCCTTTGCTGGGGGTCATCCCCACCCCAATTTCTCCAGTAATTAAGCCAAAAATTGTATTAGTCTTTCCCAGTTGCTAATTACCAATTTTATAGACCTATGAGCTAGGTCAGAAAAAAAAAGGTGTTATGGTTTGCTTCTCATCCATTCATCTTACACGAAAAAAGAAAAAACATCAGCCACACAGGAGAAAATGTTAATCTATGTCTTCTTGTATGCTACATTTCAAATTAGACCTAAATTGCTGTAATTTTCAGTTCCAAATAAAAGGTACCCAAAATAAAGAAGTAAGAAATCCTTTATGAGTTCAACAGCTTTTCAGCCTCCTAAGATACAGAACTGATAATTCTATGCCAAAAAAAAAAAAAATCTGTAGTTGCTACAGCAGCATCTTGAATTCAAAAAATGAACAAAACCATCAGTTGCCTACATAGACATGCACTGTACTCCTGTCCAGGCAGACTTGCTCAGTTCATTAAAATGGGCAAATCTACATCAGATTCTCACCAAATTCTGAAATAACAACCACAAACTAGAGATGGAACATCCACAACAAAGTCCAAATCCTGAGAATAACTGCAAGATGATGTAGGGAGGTTGAGGTACTTTCTGTTTATTCCCTGCCTGCCAAGAGATATTTCCTAAAATTATCCAAGAGGTCCTTAAAAACAAGAAAGACAATGGAGAGGGGATGAATACAGCACCTTGACAAAAGGTCAGCAACAGACACTTTTGGCTAATCTGTAAATGGGAACTAAATACACTCTGTCCACTGAGGACTGGATAGGCAGATATTACCCACCACAGAAAGCCATGGGGAATAAATACATTTGGCAATAACCATATACTTCGCCAAGATCAAAAAAATAATCAGACACGAACTGCAGAATGTTACCAATCCCTAAATATATATTTGAGCTTCAAAAATGCAAACAGAATTTGACCCATCTCCTGGGATGGATTTCTTCTACAAAATCTTTAACTCTAAGGGCAACAGTGAAAAGGATTTGATCCTTGAAGTACTTGAAGAAATACATTCAAATGCCTGTTAGATAAAGCAAATTTATAACTTAGTGTCAAATATCCATGTCCCAGGGCTCTCTTTGCAAATGTGAGTACAATTTATGCTACACAAACAAATCTACTGAGGAGATGCCCACAGCTCCTTTACCATTAGCAATGGACTTTAAAAAAAGCCCTATCACCAAAAGCTGAAATTAAGTGTTGTCTCATTTTGAGCTCCCATAATAGATTGCTACTTTCTATAATACATGTCAACATGTAAATTACACAGTTGTGCACAATTTCTCAGCTACATCAAGAGTTAATTAAATGGCAACACAGCTAAGATTACTCCTCCAGTACACCAATATTTGAATGGACTGTCAATTCAAGTATAAACTGACTCAGTTTGCACACCACATGCACATAGTTCTTAGTGGGTTTCAGTCACAGACAGCAATGCCTATCTCTGTCAGGAACATGGCAGGCAGGATAGTATGAAACCAACAAAGACAGAAGGTAGAGAGGAATAAGTGTGCATCATTTTCAACTGCAAAAAGAATATTAAGTGTAATTAACAAACATTTAACCCACTTTGCTCCAGAGTTCCCTGGCCATTATCAAATAACATGAAGATAAAACCCCTGAAATAGATCCAAACAAGAACACAGGCAGGGGTTGAGCACTGTAATTCACCACTGCAGGCAGGCAAAAAATTACCACCTTTATAACAAAGGACTGAGGGCACTGACAGATGTCTCTGGCAAACCATGCTGGGACAGCTGAATACCAGCTGCCTGCCTGCCCCTTCATCACTGAGCAACCTCTCAGCTGTCTTCATCCAGTGTCTTCGGTGTACTTGTTCTCCTCAGCTGCTCAGACTAATGCACTGACTTGTAAAGGGAAAAGAGGCACATGTTATCTTTTAGCACTTAGGTACAAAGCTGGTAACCTCTGGCACAGGGCTAAGTGAATACGTAACACTGAGCAGGCAATAATTTTGAGTGAAGGGGTGAAGTGGGCTGAAGGGAGAAAATAAGCTATTAACATCAACCAGAGAAGAATTGTTAGACGGCAACTCTCAGACCCCGAAATCTCTGATTTGTGGGAACTGCCTGATAATTTATGCTGAAGACAATCTGTCATGTTGCATGTTCACTCAGATCAACTCAGGAGCACAGCATATTGGACAGGACTGCAGACTGTGAAGGGAAGGAGAAATAAAGGCAACCACCCACTGGATGAGTTGAGGAATCACTCACAATAGAAGACAAGCAATCAGTTTTTAAAAGCTGATTTTAGGCATTGATCATATTACCTAGCTATCAGTGGAACAACCAGGTATTCCTTAAAGAAAGGGATTATGTCCAGCAACCGATCCACAAATGTCTTTATTTTCTTTCTTCTTGTAAATATACATTTAAAAGACAACCAATGTAAGCCTAGATCAGAAGAAATGGATGACTGGGAAGCACATGAAAGTGAGCTTTATGTTCAGATACTTGCCATGGACTGAGAACACAGGGGAGAAAAGCAGAGAAAGGTAAGAAAAGGTGTGTACATGTAGGGTAAGGGAGAAGAAAAATTTAACCTTGTGCCAAAAGCTGCAGTGTGATAATCTTGTAGCTGCAGGTCTTGTACCTGAAATGACATGCACATTAAGATCATATCTCCAGTGCCCTTTGCCCTTCATGGGAAAATAAATCATCACTCGATCCCCACACAGTATTCATCTTGGTGTATCAGGCTTTCTTTTCAGGTTTCTTGAGACAGAAAGCCAAGGCTGCCTGTTCATGCCAAATCCAATCTCAGCTGAACGCCACTATATATTCTCAGGCATTCAATTTATAATACTGAGCAACAAGATACTGAGCACTGTAGATTTAGAAGAAGCCAGAATATTAAAAAGATTTTCATCCAAAAGCTATGGATATTTGGGCATTTTGTGTTTGGAAACTCTAGTTTGTATGAGTTTTGTTGAAACACAGACGTCCTTCTCTTGGCAGGATAGTATGTTTCTGCTGTAAGACAACAGAAAAGCATTGGCAGGACTTGCCCCACATGATCAGCTTGCCTATCACTGATGGTAAAAAGTACACTGAATGAGGCTTAATAAAGGAACTTGGCTTTAAAATTGTTGTTACAGTTCTCTTACACAGCTGGGCGATTTTATGAATATGGTAATAACTATAACCTTTAGAATTCAAGACAGGAACAGCAGATGGAACCTAATTAAGAGAGAAAAATTATTAATTCATCTTCATAAGGAATGGGAAAGGCAACAACTCTTTGCAAATGGAGGTCCTCTGTGTCATTTAATAAATGCAGAAACAACCAACTAGACAGGGACTGATTGAGAAATAGCTACACCACACAGAGGAGGCCAAGATGTACTACTTGCAGCTTAAGACACTGAATAGACAAGAAACAAGTGTGGTATCAAACAGTGGCAGTTTCTTTCACTGTACATGATTTCTGTGGTCTGACTGCATCCTCAGCTTCAGCTTATACAGAAAGACCATGCAGAAAATTATATTTCTTTCAAGCTCTTTCAGTTACCTTCACTTCAACTTAATGAAAATGTCTGAAGAACTTGTGTTACTCTGTCTTTCTAACAAATAATTCACAGCAGTAGGTACGTGAGTTGATTGGACTGACTTCCTCTCACACAGCTCAGGGTACAAAATGGAGTAGGAGGCAGCAGGAAGCTTTTTTAGAACTTGGGGATGAGAGACATCTTTGGGAAGGATTGGGAATGGGGAAAATAGATGGGGGGCATAAGTATCATCTTAGAATAATCTAGAGAAAAAAATCCAAAGTAAAGATCTGAGCAAATACTCTGTTTTCTTATTCAGTTCCACCATGTCAAGAATGGAACTCATACTATGGTTTATTGGTAAAAATGTTGAAATAATTCAAGACAGAGAGGGATATAATAACAGAGCAAAAGATATGATTCCCAACTAGATGCCTCATATTCATCTCCTCCAAAATCAGCTGGCAGTATCTATACTTGATAGTCTTCTCATGCTTTAGCATAGAAATTAGCAAATATGTAGATAGAGCTGATTTATTCCTCTTATTCCAGCAGTGCTGAGTTTACTTCTAAGGCAACTCAGAAGAAGGTAATGGTTCACCTGACGTAAAAGCATGTAAAAGCAGGTGAGAGATGACAGCCACACAAGGCCCCTCCTCCATTCCAGCCAAAGTTTTTTTAATTGCCATTTCACCAAGCTGGGGGGAGAGACTAAAAACAGTGAAGCTGATTACATACACATACATACACACACACACCCACACACCACGCAGCTTCTCCTTCTGTTTACACAGTCCTTATCCAGGCCCATTAAACAGCATTAGCTGGAGATGAAAGGAATGTTTTGAAGGAGACAGGCATGCGTTACTATACCCAGTTGGGCAAATAGTGGTGCCAGTGATATCCCATAAACTGTGCATCGCTGATACTTATTTCAACACCTACCCCTGTGACAGTAGCATAAATATAAACCACCTGTTCAGCGTAGCATAAATATACACATTTGCATACACACATTTTGCGTGCATGTGGTGCACGTGCTGCTTTCTCTTTCTGGCACAAAGTATTTGTTCCTGTCTGCCTTCTTATTGCTGCAGATCCCAATTCCTGCAGAGGACTCCCCTCCTGCTTCCCAGCCCCCTCAACAGTTCTGGCCCACTCCCTCTCACTCACATTTCCTACAGCTCATTAGCATAACTCGGGGAATTAGCATATAGCTCACAACATAACTGTTTGGGTTAGACATCCAACAGAAATCAGAGAATCATAAAATATCCCAAGCTGGAAGGGACGCACAAGGGTCACTGAGTAAAAGTACTGGCCCTGCACAGGACAGCTCCAAGAATCACACCCTGTTCCTGTTCTGCTACTGAACTTTACCAAAACTCCACTTCTTTTACCAAAACAAATACTGAGACACCTGCAAAACACTGTGACTGCAGAGAGAAACCTGGGGTATTTTTACTTAGACAGATGTCACAGTAACACAAACACTCGACAGCAACTGTGCCATGAAATATGTCAGCTTTACCAGTCACTTCAAACAGAAAACAAACAAACAGATTCCTTGTTAAAAAAAGTAGAGTAAAATTAAAAATTGGTACTGTTAACAGTGAGTAGCATACAGATGGCACATCTACTGTCCATACTGAATTGTATAGTTCAGTACCTCACTGCCCCCACCACAGAAGACGCCTGTATTTGCCCCTAAGCTCAGCCTCCCGCTGCCATCCCAGTAGGAGTCATCACATGCACAGATCTCTGTTTCTCTGACATTTCACTGGGCAGCCCTACAATTTAATAAAAAGAAAGAACCAAAAAAAAAAAACATATGAGGCACCTTATGCCACCTACAGGCTCTACTGCTTTCTCTCTCTCAAACTCAAGTGTTCATTTAAGCTTGCCTAAGTCTGCCTGTTTGCAAACTTGGCTGTGGCCAAGATTCAATCAAAAACTCTTTCCAGAGGTGTCCTGATCCCAAGCTTCCTCTAACTTCCCTGTTCCCTCTCACAAGACCTGGCAGATCCCAGGGTCCATTTCCGCCATACCTTTCTCTCCTCACTTTCAGCAAAATTAACTTCCTGGCAAATACATCTGAGCCCCAGTGAGCTCTCACTATATTGCTTTTCTTCAGGACTACTGCAAGGACTAGAGTTTATTTTACCCTTCAGGAGCCTAAGTCTGCCTTGGATCCCACTTCCCCCTGAAGTTCAGATGAAGCCAACAGGACTATTTGCTTGACAGAAAGTTAGGTGTTCAAAGTTAGTTGCATTATTCTTTATCATTACAGAAAGACTTTGCTATTAGTTACTGCCATGTAATAGAATTCAATGAAAGCAATACTAAGAAACACAACTCACTTTCTTCTAATCTGTCACTTTTTTTGAGAAATGAGACAACCTGCAGAAGACTTTACCTACAGTAAACCCCAATAGTTCCATTACAGAAATACACCAAATATTGTTGTTACAAGAATCATCTCTCTGCAAATTGTTCTCATAGAGACTGTACACAAGGGGGAAAAAATCCCAAACAAGCCACCAAAGCTAGGCTAAGACAGGAAGAGTGCCTGTGTAGACAGACACTCAAATTTCATTGGAAGCAGAGCTCCAGTTATAGAGTGATAGGTTTTCCCAAACAGGCATATACAGCTGGTGAGGTAGGTTTTACTATACTACTGTAAGGCAGAACCAATAATGACCTGCAGGCAACTAGCTGCAATGTCACTTATTTTGGAGACCTCAATATAAAGCGTATTATTTGGACATCATTTCTAGTTTTGGTTTGGAGGTTTTCTGGTGGAAATGACATGGGAATCTATTAGCTCCTTCCTAAACACAGACTAGAGAATTTTTCAAGTGACATGATATATTACTTTGTTGAGTTTTACAGGCACAATAAGTAATTTTTACTCAGAGGAGAATAACCTAATTGGACAGGCAGCAGAAACCTGCTCTGACATGTTTTGTACATCTCTAAGAGAAAGCTGGGTTATCTACCCTGCTCCTAGACAGTCCTTTACATAAAATAAAAGATACATTCAGACTCTGTAGGACAACACATCTTAAAAATCATTAAAACAATGCAACATCACCACATTTGGCAGTTGTAACATTTGCATACTCCAACAGGTCTCCATGGAAAGGCTGTTATGATCTTATGAATTACTAGTAAAGTGTTGTGATTTTTTGTCTTAAGTCATGCATCCAATGTATTTTTACTTTAAAAGGTTTTTTACATCATGAGGTTTGTACCCATGTTAACAAACCAACATCAGCCATCCCAAAATTTATCTCCTGGCCATACTGTGACCATATTGTCTTAAGCAGACTTGACCTGGAAATATTTTTCTGAGCCACATCTGCATCAGGTTTCAGTACCATTTTCCCTTCTTACCTTCAAAATAATATGCCCTTTTCTTCCTGTCTGAGACACCTGAAAGCTGATGGTCCATTGACAGCTGCCTGAATTGGTTTATTCTTTGTTAACTGTTTACTTGGGATCAAATGAAAGCAAAAAGGAAACGGAAAACAGCCCCACTGGGAGAAGACTCATGTGGGACAAATTAGGAGCCACTGTAAGATTCAAAAATCTGGGGGAAAAACAGGACTAACTGGAGGCAGCTGTCAGGATGTGGTTTTTCTGTTTATATTCTTCTCCTTCCCTCCCTTAACTCCCTAAATGGGTATTATGAGAGAAAGTAGGCACGTGTGCATGTGTATGCACAAGCAGGAGGACGTGAGCATGCATGAAACACTGATCCTTCCTCTCCATACAGAACACATGAGAATATAATGTAAACTCTAGGAGAGAGGCAAACCAGTGACAGAAATAAAAACAATTGCTAGAACAACTTATTTAAGAAAAAAACTAACTTTTTTTCTTACCCAAGTATCATAACATGCTGTAAAAATGGAACTTTAGAACATCTGTTTTAATTAGTAAGTGAGCTACAAACTGGAACGGGAGACCTAATGCTCCACAGTTTTGTAAATGGCAGTACCATTGCTGGATTAAACTTTCCTTTTATTTTGTAATCCACCTCTCCCTCTAAAAATCAAAACAACTGTTAACAAGGATCATTGCCATGTACAAAAGAAGTGTTGCCTATTCAGAAGAAAAAAAATCCTAAAACCAAAAAAACACACTGTACTCTGAGGTTTAAATTTAACATAGAGTAAGTAGTGCATGCACGGTACCAGAAATCCAGTAGGTAAGAAAGAAAAGTTTATCCCCTGGAGGAACTCTCTGCCCTTTCACATCTTCTCATGACTATCTCCTCACTTACTACTGTACTACTCCACATAATGCACTCAAGAAGAACAAGTTCAACTCCTATTATTAACTAATAGCTAAATCCTGGAGGTAACAGCCTCCCATCCCTTACCTTATCTTCATCTTCATGTCAAATCAGCTCAGGTTATTTTAAGGTGGGATAAACACCAAAGTCACAGATAGTGGAAGAGGAGACAGAAGAAACCAATGAATGGACACAACAAAGGCTTTCCATGCCACTGAACAGCTGACAATCTCCAGTTACTCCTAAGATAGTTCTGCTCCTTCTTATTTTTATTGTTCATCTCTTCCCTGCCTCTTGTCTCTCCCTCCGTGCTTATTCCACCTAAGCAGCTTTAAGTTGTAAGGAAAATACCTGGATTTCAAACTTCCAGGCAAATCAGAATTGCTTAGAAACCAACTTTTACAAGAGCCAAAGCGGTTCTCTTCCCTCCTCCTGTTCCTTGTAAGAAGGAATACATCAGAAAAGTGGATCTGACTCCATGGGTGACCAACACATTTAGAGACAAAAGAGTATAAAAAGTTTTAAGTGCAATCACAGAAAAACAAAGCAGAAGTGCCTCGTCAAAGATGACAGATACAATCAGGACTGCTTTTCCTTTAACTGTTCAAACGGTTTGACTTTCCCTGCTGGGAGAATGAATCAGCCATAGCTTAGTAGCAGGCATGTGCTTTTCACAGTCCAGCTTTTCTGTGTGATTATGTGCTTTGGTCCTAGTTTGCCAGATTATTATTGCATTAAGCACCTCAACAGGTGATGCTAGCAAAAACAATACTATAACAATATGCCTTTCTGCAGTCTAACAACCACATAAAAGGAGGCTCTCAGTTTGCTGCAAGCATGTTTCCAGTCATATGCACAAAAAACTCCATCGTTTTGTCCTTCAGTGTCATGGGCAAAAAGTTCTAAATCCAATATCCCCAACAGCAAGGTACCTGGGACTCCAGTCAGAGGCTGCTCTCCTCTGTTACTGTTTGTGATCAAATCTGTTCTCATCTCTTTGGAAACAAATGATCATGTCTTTCAATTTAGTCCTTAAAACTAGAGTTTCTAAGTGGAAAAAAAGCACGAAGACAAAAATCATCTCCTTTGTGAAAGATAAAAAGCAAGGTTAGAAAGATTTTTTTTTCTGAATGTTTTGCTTTCATGTTCTTTGTAAAAAACAATAAAAAGTACACAAAGAGTAATGATATCATTTTGTTCATCCAACTTCCGATTTCTTAAGAAAGTTAACTCTCAATATCTCACCACAACAACCTTAATGACTTTAAACTAGAAAGGTATTTCTCCTTGCAAAGAACATACAGAACAAAAAAAGACTGTTTTCCACACCAAATTACAGGTTCTTCCTGCAGTAACTACTATTCCTACTTCTATTTTTATGATGCAAGAGTAATTCTAAAATAACTAAATCTGTTTTTTAAACTACAACTTCAAGGTGACACCTAATGACCTCTGGGAAGAGGCAGCAGCACTTTCTATATACATAAACAGGAAAACACTATGCCCCCTCAGTCTATTTTAGTACTATATACTATTCATATAATACTGGTATTGCATGAACTCATTCACCATCACATGGTGCAATATGCAACAAAGCTCTCTGCCACACATTTAATTAAGAATTGACTGAGTCCAACAAAACAGGATGGAAGTTAGGCCACTGAGCTACCCCTATCACCCTCAAGGGGAAAAAAATAAACCAAACACATGAAAGAAAGGAAAAAAATCCAACAAACCCTCACATAGCAGACCAAAAGAATAAAACCCCCACAGTCATCTTAGCATCATTGTCACATGTATTTATTCTCCCAGATCTCCACAAGCAGCTGAGCCTGAAACCTGAACAGACCTTGTCTTGTGACAAAGAAAATTTAAGTATTTCTTGACAGTTATGTGCATTTGCTGTTACATTAAAAGCATCAATTATTCCTCGTATGCATGAGATTAATTAGAAAGAAATAAATATTAGCTCATGTCATTGAAAGGAGGTGCAACAGGTTAGAGAAACAAAAACTTTTCATATGCCTATGAATGGCCTTTAAATGGCAGTATCCTAGTGCAGGCTTGACCTCCTGAACATTTCCTGCACTGCTCTTCCTCCTGCTAAGGACCAAAGCAGACTGATTGGGAGGGCTGAGAGCTCCCCCACTCCTTACTCTATATTCCTTTGCTGGTTTGAAGGGAAAAGAGAAATGGAGTAAGTGGAAATAGAGAGGAATTCAGATAAAAAGTCATAAAAAAATAACTGCAGAAATAGCGCAGGAAAGAATAGACAAAGTAGACATTAGCACTAGCTTTATTCACTGAACAAAGTATTGGTCACATTTGCCACTGTGGTTGGCAAACACTGCACATTGCCTGGTAAGTGACATCCACGATACAGAGTTAGTGGATCAGACACTTAAAATTAAACTGCTAACACTCAGCTTTTTATTACTCAAGTGTCATTCAGTAAATCTGTCCAGCTGGTCACCAAAAGCTAATCTGGCAAGAGCCCAAGTCTCAAGAATCAAAAATTACTTGCTCCACGCAGACTGTGTCCAAGCACATTTTCTCCCCTCTGAACAGACTTCTCACAAGCAAGATTTTCGACCCACAGCTCAGCTGCTCCACGTGCTGCACAGCACCAGGCTCTCCTCCCTCAGCATGCACCTCCTGCCATGTGATGCCTTTCAGTCCCAGGCTCTGAAATGTGACTCTCAATGCCACTCTTACCCATATGGACTCCCAAATATGGTGCTGATGCTTAAATTCACATCTACATGCCTAAATCAGAAGCACATTGTTTAAAATCCATTTCTTTCCATCGTGATTTTATCAGTTAACACATTGCCACGGTATGGGAGAGAATAGCACATCAATCCCGACACCAGACAAAAGATGTAAGGATGCATCTACTGGCTGCTTAGTGTGAGTGGGAAGAAAGGGAGCGGGGGGAAGAAAAGCTAACCCTGCCCGAGTGAAATAAAGATGCAATGTTTTGCTTTACTGCCATGCTGTGGAAAATACAGCACAGCATCCAAGCCAGGCTTCTTTTTCCACAGCGTGGCAGTAAAGAGAAGCAGCACAACTGCAGCCCACCTTGGGATGCAGAGCGACTGGAGAAGGGCAAGGACTGGACTATTACTACCACTCAAAACAACAAGGACACAATTTAAAAAGGAAACTGATCGTGTCATGTCACTTACTGGAAAGAAGAGATGAGGCCTGCTAATTAAAGGCAAGGATCCCCATCTTCTTCCAAAGGTTACAGCTCTCCCTCCTTACAATCCGTCTGTTTCTGGTTTGCCTCTGACCAAAACATTCATTCCACTGAAAATGCAGACTGCAGACCTATGCACAACAGCATCTGGGACAAATCATTTGAAAACCAAGGACCTTTCTTTGTTTGGTGTTAATCTAAAACAGTTATTAAAACAGATTTAGTGTAAACCTTGCTCCTTCACAGCAGATCCTTCAAGTACTTGGTGCATGCATCACAGACAGGCCTGTTTCACTGGTAGTTTCTGCAAACTCAGCCCTATGGTAACAGCTCATGGTGTTCAGCATGGCACCTACTAGTCTGAGTCCTCCTGTTCACCTGGTGGGATGCCAGCAGCCTTGCTCATACTGTTGTCAGAACTGGGACAGAGCTCCAGGTCTGTCCACAAAAAACTATTCTTCTTAAACAGTCATTATTTATCATTGAGAATACTTACTTAATTCACACAATTTCCATTACTAAGCTCTCTTATAGATTAAAGAAATAATAATCCTAACAATTAAAATTAATTGCTTTTTGTGCCAATGAGGGCTGCCCTACTTCCCCCTTCCTGGGGCTTTGACTCCTTTGATCTGTCCATCTCTGTTACAAACATGAGCTGCAGGAGTGGCAGGTTCAAGTAGGAATGAAGCAAATAATTCCTGAGTGGAATGAAGCAGAAACTGGCAAGCAACTGAGATGACAGCCTGAACTGTTATGAAAAAATAACAATGGTAACAGTAACAATTTTTGTAGTTACCAATCCAAACAACCTCAACAAAAAGTGTGGCTGGGAGATTCAGCATCATGCTGAATCGCTGGCAGAACGGCTTTGTGTCCGCATATGGTCAAACACAGCAAGTCCTGAACAAGCACAAGAAACATTCCTCACAAAGAATATGTCAAGGGGGATTTAAAGAATAAAAAAAAATAAATAATAGTGAAAGGTGGGGTTGTTTATGCGTTTTGCATACAACTTTCTAGGTAACAGTCTTTTAAATAAAACTAACTTGTATTCTATTTTTCCTTATTTCCACTCCAGATAATTAAAAAAAGATCAAGTTAAACAACCCAGAAGATTACAGTAACATATACAATTTCTTCTGACAAAAGAAAAAGTGAAAAATTCAATTAAAGGAAAATAACAAATAATAACAAAAAAAGAATCTGTCCAGTAACGTCAGTGAGGGTAAAGGATAGGTAAGGCACCAAAAGACAGCCACATATAAGCAAATAACACATTCTGTTCAAAACACAGGCTTAAATTATACTCTCTCTTATTTCCAGGCTTAAATAGATAGATAAAGGTACAAAACACAACACAGAACTGTAACATTTTTATAGAAGGAAACAACATGCTTTGACAATTTTCATTTGGAGAAAAATATTAGAGCACTTTGTGCCAACTATGCAGACTTTCAGAGGGTTTTTTTGTTTCATTACAGTACAGTCTCCCCATTTCTGAACATACAAAGACAATATAATACATAGAGAAATTCTGCGGAGGACAATTATTTTAGGAAGTATGACATATTTTTTTCTTTCAGGTTCAGAGGTTCCAATACCCATTTCAGACAGTCTAGTAAACACTACATCCTTGGTAATTCCATATTTTCCAATAAATGAGGCTTTGAAAGCCTAAGCAGTAACAAATGCATGAACTGGCTTCACTATTCAAAGACAGTCTTTGTAATGAAGTCATACAAACTAATCTAGGTAGAAAGCAAAACAATCCCTTAAACTGCTGCGCTATTAACTTTTACATCTTATCACCTAAAAATGCCGAGCCACTCCCTTTCCTCATTGCTTCATGGGTGCTTCTTTCCCAGTGCTTTGTGTTTTACTTTGCTTAGAGTTGGACAGAGGATAAAAAAACATGCACAGCTATCACAGAGCCACGCTCTTAGTGAGAGTTTCACAAAAAAAGGGTAGCTGCCATTTTCAATGCAGCACACGGACTTCAGGCATCAAATCTAAGACTACTAAAAACCAGCTGCAACACAACTGCGACACCAACCGCTGCCGTCGCCCACATTTTATCAGCTGCCATGTCCACAGTGACCCCAATGCCGTCGGTGCTCCCCAGCCCTGTGACAGAGGAGGGCTTGGCTTCAGAGAGAAATTTCTGGAAGGACAGATTTGGGACAGCACCGCCTCTGCCGTGCTCCCTGGAGTATCGCGTGCCACGAACAGCAGAGGAGCACGAGGAAGGCACCGGTGGTGGGTGATGCACTGGGTAGTGAGGGGGCTGCAGCACTGAGCCCACAGCCCACTCCCTACTCTGTCTCCAAACATTTCCATACCCACAGAGGCGTGAAAGAGGGGCAGTGACAGGCAGGAAACACCGAAACCGTGCACGAAACACACGGAGGAGAAGCTTCTGGCTAGTGTTCATTGGAAATTAACTCCTTACTGATTCATGTGGCATTCAAACAAAGCCAAAAAAAAAGAAAAGGGAGAAGTAGAGGGGACTCATGATGGGCCATGAGCCATATACCAGATTCACAAACCAATGTGGGACGGAAACACTGGAACTGACCTGCACACAAAAAAGGTGGGGGAAAAAAAAAGTCTTCAGTGAAGAAATGAAATGAAATTATCTTCACTCAATGACTCACTCATCCCAAGGTATGCCTTTGTTCAGGATACTACATCGTTACCATCAAGGCACAGAGAGAAAAAAATACATCATCTTGTTCATTCAAGAAGTGCTTTTCTCCCTCTTCTGCACAGTGTTCTGTCTGCATTTTGACTTCAAAGAAAAATGGAAAAAAATCAAAATAAGGAGTATTAAACAGTGTGGATTCAGCTCTTATACCTCCTCCAGCTGATACACTGTCATATAAGCAGTGAAAATTAATTATCACGTTTTTAAAATAATTTGTATGTTTACAAATTATGTTTATTTAAAGTCAGTATCATTGCATTGTAAAGAAAAAAAACAACCTTGGTTTAGCTTGGATTTTTTTGAAAGCAAATATCCATATAAACACAGATCTGAAGAAATATGCACACACATACTTGGACAGACATATACACATATCTATTTACGTGCACAATGTTGAGGTCATAAAACTTGATTAACCATTATATCAGAAAAGCAAGTAAGTTGGATGTATATTTATTTTAAAAACTAAGGAAAATCCATGATCTCATGAAAAACCCACTCAAATATCCTTCCGTGAATTCATATTTTAAGATTATTTGAATTTCGTTAGGCTATTTTGCATGCATTTTTGCTCTACTCACCTTCATGTTGTCTACTTATTTGATATTTACAGAGATTTAAGTGTCAATTGTTAGTTAACAGTTGTTAAGTGTCAATTCTTGATAAGCTGATGAATGCAATGCAAATACAATTACAATATAACCTAAAAAAGGGGGGGACAAAAAGCCACCTGGCATAAAGCAAAATATCTTCTCAAACAATCCTTACATCATCTTTCAGAATTACTTCGTCTATTTTATCGTTCTATTCCCAGACTGTTGAGATTAAAAGAAGGTTTCTTGTTACAAATGAAGGCCTTTTACAGGGCAGTGTTCCAAATGAGAACAAGAAAGGCACATGTTAAGGTAAAAAAACGCTCCTTTTAAAATTCTGTTAGATAAATTATCAACAGTTTTTTAAATCAGGCTTCTGTATTTTTAACTGGCACCAGACATTTCCCCTTCCTCGGTGAGAAAAAGAGAAAGAGAAAGACANATAGGGGAAAGAACACAGGAGCAGAGAAGTCATAATTAAAATAGAAATTAAAAATTTTCTGCCACCATACAAGAGAAAAACTGACAACTGTAGAGCAAAGCACAACACTGTACAGAACTCAGTGACTGGGGCACCTTACGTGGAACTGCAACTCTTCGTGTTTATATTCATCACGGCATTAATACAACGGAGTAACTGCTAAAGGAAAGGAGCTCCTAAAAACTTTTTATTTACTATCCTGTAAAA
Organism: Sakesphorus luctuosus; assembly: GCA_013396695.1. Taxonomy (NCBI): domain Eukaryota; kingdom Metazoa; phylum Chordata; class Aves; order Passeriformes; family Thamnophilidae; genus Sakesphorus; species Sakesphorus luctuosus. The sequence goes on from VWZD01010577.1 coordinate 126,213, forward strand.
TGTACACTGTGCTGCCAGAATCCTCTTAGAAAACTGCTGAAGAAATGAACCTTCAAGAACACAGCATCAGAAAAACCCAATGAGGAACCAAACAATCACGCTGATGAAACCACTAAAAAGGCACATTTTCCTTGTTCACAAGCTACAAAACAAGCCTCATTTTCTTCAAGTCATAAAGGAACATAAAATTGGTAAAGAAAATTTCCATGATGCCTAAGACTATATAACCCTAACAATTTTCTTCTGCAATAAAAAAAATTAAATAGTAATAATGGAAAACCTTGGGAAATGTAGAGATTTTATTAGTTTTATTAACTCAACAATATAAACTTGAATTATCTCAGTTTGCTTATTTGCTAGTTACTCATTTCAAAGTGCCTCTCAGTGCTAATGAAAATAAAATCTAAAGTGCTTTATAAAAGAAATGGGGTTGGCTGAAATGACTAGAGATTTGTATTTTATTTATGTTAAGATGTTTTCTCTTCGTTTTGTAACTAAATTGTTAATTTAAGAAGCAGTAGTTACACTTTTATATGTTCTGTATCCATAATGCCATCAAAATAATCAAAGCCAAACAAACAAAACCCCAAGTATTAAAGTAAGTATTATTTGGCTGATTACTTTTTATTCATTGCCACTAGATATTTATTAATACCAAGATGACAGAAAGAGCTATATTTAACCTTTTTGCCCCATCTCTAACTTCTTTAACTGTATGGCACAGTGTGAGTATTTATGCTTAATCTCTTTTTTCCTCCTCCATCTATTTGTTTTCCTGCCAGTTTGTGCTCCCAGCCTGAACTAAATTAAAAAACTATTTTCAGCTGATTCAGAGCTATTTAAACTTATTACTCCTTCAAGGATATTTTTACTTGAAGCACTTCAGGAGTTAAATTGCTAAGTTAAAATCAAAGTAATGACCCCAAGCAGAGATTACTGAGTTGCAGAGTGAATTCATATAAATAAAATTGGACTGAAAGGCATTTCCTGCTGAATGATAGTGTCTCGATTAAATCTTGTACTGGCACTAAGCATGCCTTGTGGTTCTAAACAGCCCATCACTTCTATTAGGACTATCACAAAGTGAATGAATACCAAACAAACCCAATCAGAACTTTGCCCTCAAAGCTGTTAAAGCCTCCAATTTCCTAATATTTCCAGACCACTTGAGTGACTGCCTCACAAAACATAGGGATAATTAAACTGACATGAAACAACTGCCCTGTTTAAGTCCTAGGGGCAGTTTGTCTAACCTTCTGATCCCAGGGGAATCTACAGCCACTCAAACACCTGTCTGTGGTCACTATCCTTCACAAAGTTCTCTTCCCGATATAGGAGACCATTTACCACATGCACTAACATGGATCCATATTTTACTCTTATTTGTAACATCCAGCAAATGCAAATCTTAATCTCATCTGGAAACATAAAACAATTTTGTTGTGGCTGAACACTCCACCAAGCATCATCTACCTGTAAGAAAACCAAATACTCCAACCAAGTCAAAACATTTGAAACTTCTTGTCAAACATCTGATGTACAGGGGGAAAAAACCAACTCCAATACCTGTAAAAAGAGAATATGCAAGTAGCAATACTTTTCCCTTACTAAAAAACCCAAACCAGGCCAAACCAAAGCAAAAAACAATTCTCCTTTGCATATTTTTCCCCCAAATAACTTGCATTTTGATTATTCCAGTGCCACGATCTCTAACACCTTTTAACTTAGGATGCACTAAAAAGTTCCTCCTTGGGAGCTTCTGTCATTGTGGGAGAAACAAGACCACTCATCAAAGATCTTGTCTGGGAACTGGTCTGGCAGGACTATACCATGCATCTTTCAAACATTGATAACATTTGCCTATAGTCCCATTTTCTTCCAAAAAGCAGTTCTTCCATGAGCTCAGGTAGCCTTCTAAAACTTCAAAATGACTTAGCAATCTCTGAAAGGATTTCAAAGAGTCACCTGATTTTTCTCTCACAGTACATTCGCAATATTAACCACACTTAGCATAACACCACCAGGGGCCCAGCTGTGTTATGCCTCCATATGCTCCAGGGCTTCCATTTTCATCCTCAGAGCTCAATCACTGTTTTTTGCACACTGCTCCTGCCAAAAGATAGAACAGTTCTTACCTTTTTCCCTTTAAGCTATATACTCAGATGAATGTCAAGTGCTGATTGAGAATATATTCCGTAGTGATCCCTATTTTCAGTTAAAATACACACTTAAAGTTTTAGATTTAACTCTCTGCCTTTTCAGTCAGTTATTTAGCTGGAGTCAATCAAGTGTGTGATTAGAAATAATAACTCACAAGCAGTGAATTCAGAGAGATTAGATCTTCACCAAACTGTGTGTGGCAAACTCTCCTCCCACACTTCTAAACAAGATACTAAAAACATCCCTCAACAGACCAATTTTTGGCCCTTAAATACTACACTTTTGACTTAAAACTCCTAATATTTAAGTTCTCACTTTCCTTAAAGGTGCAATTAATACAGATGTGGGTTTCCTTTGGTGGATACCTCCTACTAAACAATATTGTTGAAGTAGCCATGACAAGAGACAAAAAATATGGGGAGACTTTCAGATATGGGGGGGGGGAGTTTAAGTGAAACTATAGCCAGGCAGAAATTTTTTTGTTTTCTAGGCAGTAAAAGTCTACCAGTAATGATCCAAAATAAAAAAAAATATGTTAATGACATTAATTGTATCTTAGTTAACCTTCAGTCACTCTCTTTCAGAAATGACTGATAACTGCAAAATACAGTTGTAAAAAATGGCACAGCAGAACTTCAGAAAATTGCATCTCTAAAAAGGAGAAAATAAAGTTCACTCTTTTCCTTAGGTTCTCTGCCTACAAAACAAATGTCAAAAAATGGTCTTTTTTTTTCTTTTTTTTCCCCCACTTAACTAAAGAAAAAGCCAAATTTCAGTGTCTAGCATGCAGGATATTCAGGTATGACTCCACCTGGTTTGTATGACCAGTATCCAAAGAATTACCCATCTTTAGGAAAATCTAACATGTTCAGATTAGCCTAAATGGGTCTCTGACTTCACCCATTTACTTTTACCAACTATTTTTCACTGATGCCAGAACACAAACATGGACTTAAAAATAATTATTTGGCAGCAGTGCTCAAGAATTGCATAAAGCTGTGCTTCCATGTCAGTTTTTACAGCTGAGATTCCTGGCTGAGAGAAGTCCAAGTGACTTGCAATAGTTTACTCAGCAAGCTATTCATCAGAACATCTGGAGGTGCTCACAGTTTGAAGACATTACTTGCCAGCAACCCTAATATATTGAACTATGAATATTTTTAAATATTGTCCTTTCTGAGGTCTCTTCTGGTACATGTGAAATGTTCTTTTCGGTTTCTAGCAAGTAGTATCATACAACTTGCCATATAGTCCTGCTCCCCAAATGCTATTCTATGTCAGCAATAGCCACAGGTATTGACTCAGGCCAAAAGAAGCAAATACCAGACAGCGTAAACTCTGAAATCCATCTGCAATGCATGTCAAAACCTTAGATGAACATTGGATACAAAGAAGGATTTGCCACTACCTATCACCTAATGAAAAAAACAGTACTTAAAAGGAAAAACTGCAGCACTTTGCTGCATTTCCTATATAAAATGAAAATAAAATGCCACACAACTGCTCTGAAAATTTACACATGATCTTTCCAGAAATGGCACTGAAAAAACCTAGATCAGCTAAAGAAGGAAGGACGATATATAAGATATCTTTCAATCAGTATTTTATTACTAAGTTGCATTGCTTTTTTTCTCTTAGACTCCTTTCTTGAGGGAAAAAATAATAAGGGAGTCTTGTTTAGCATGTAATGTAAAATGGCTTTTAAAACGTTTCTGAGGACAACAATCAGAAAACATTTGAAT
>VWZD01010588.1:0-35969 GCA_013396695.1 Sakesphorus luctuosus
GAATCCCAAACTACAACACTTTGCATTTGCTGATCTGGCCTTGGAAGCAGAGGTGTGGGTGAAAGTTGAGTTACTTTTGGTGTCACAGTAGTTTTGCACTGGAGTCCACAGATCTACAAGCCAAGCCTAGAGACGACTCCAGATCTACAAGCTTAGATGAGAAGGGTGATATTGCTTCCTGTTCACGTTGTCTGCTGTCTGATCTGACAGAGCTGGTGGGTCTAGCTTACGTTGTGTTCAAAGATGTGTGCAACTCTGTAGTGGGTGTAAATTTGCCATGTGATCACTAAGAGTGATGGGAAAAGAGTTAAACTTAAGTCAAAGAACATTACTATGATGCTCTTTGAGCATATTCTCAGCTACAAACAGGGCATCGAGGTGCGCATCTGTGCTTTCTCTCTGCGCATGTCAAAGTTAGATCATGATGTAATTCCTCATCTTGGTCCTGGGACGGGTCAAAAATCTCTTAATGTCAAAAGTAAAGAGAGCCTTATTTTTGAAAGCATGTACAGACCTTTTCTGTTTGGAGACAGCTTTGGAAAAGCAAAAGGCTTAGACCTAAGGGAGTTCTTCCCTTTTTTACGTTCTCTGTGTCCTTATACTGCCACTAAGGCCAGGCTGTTGAAACTGTGGTGAGAACACCAGAATAAGAACCACACAATTTTAGCTGTGCCTGTGAGAAAAGTGATTGCCTTGTGGATTGCCCAGGAGACCTGCGAAATGTTCTCAGGGCTGTCACAGAAATAATTACAGCAAAATCATTGAAGAATGCTTATCATTGAAGACTGTTTTATTTTCATTATTATTATGTTGTTTGCTTATCTCAATTTAAACATTGATTTTGTGCAACTCCTTTTTAATATTTGCTCGACAGAACTAGTTTAGTTAATTTTCTGTCACAAAATGTATAGTGTTCCAGGAACAAACTGAAAAGGAGTGAAGTGGGTAAAGACATGGACAGACTGAAATTTCCAGATTTTAAAAGAAGTCACCTGCCTGTTGACTCATTGACTTCAAAACTCTGTATCTAATCTGAGCTAATTTTCAAGGGCAAGCATTATGGGTCCCTGGAATTTTCAATTTGGAGACAATAATTTTCAATGACTAAGGACAGTGAGAGAGCTGGGAATGTTTAGCCTACAGAAGAGAAGTCTCAAGGAGGGAACTTATGAATGAATGTAGACACCTGAAGGGAGTGTGCAAAGAAGATGAAGGAAGGCTCTTTTCAGCAGTGCCCAGTGACCGGACCAGAGGCAGTGGGCACAAACTGAAACACAGGAGGTTCCCTCTGAATACCTCTCTAAACATTATTGCACTGTGAGCTTGACTGAGCACTGCCAAAGTTTGTCCCAAGACACTTTTCAGTCTCCATCCTTGAGACATTTTGAATATCCAGCTTTTGAAGCTGTCTGAACATGGTCCTTGGCAACACGATGTAGCTGGTTCTGTTTACATAGGGGGCTGGACCAGATAATGTCCAGTGTTCCCTTTCAACCTCAACCATTCTGTCATCATGTGATTCTCTGGTGCTGTTATCACACTTAGATGTCACTTGCATGAGAATTTTATTAACATCAATGTTTACCTTTGGAGAGCTATAATACTGCTTTTACCCTAATATAGTTATCATTTTCAGTTTGAAAGGAGTCATGTTTCAGTGCCTTTCCACCAATTTAAAAGGTTTTTTGGCTCCTTGTCTCTAGTAATTCCTGATCCTTCATGTAGCCTGAAAAAACAGCCCAGTTTCTACAACAATGCAACAATAGAAAACTAAAAATCAGTAGCACTCACATTGTCTCCAACAGGTGTAGTTTGTAAACTGTAAAACCACCTTCTCTTTCTCACAAACAAGGGACAAATTTAGCTTACTGTTGCAAGAGTAAGTCTCATTTCTGTCAGCTTTGTTGCGTGGTAAGTAATTTTATTTTGCCATACAAAATCTAGTTTGTCACATAAGTAAATATAATTTGCCCTTTCATTTTCATACTTTTTCCATTTTGAGGGGCAATGGATCACTAGGAAGACTTCAGTGAAGACATTCTTAAGTCCAGGGTACTGTGTAGTGTCTCACATCCAGGCTGGTTCACAGCAGGAACCATAGGCAATGAGGAGGGTGAGGGACTCAGCAAGGCAAGAAGCTGAGATTAGTTGGTGGGGCTAAATTAGGCACCAACCTACCATGGAGAAATAGATAAAAATGGGGTATACCAACAGAATCAAAATTACAACAGATGAAAAAATTCCCTGATGACAAGGCAGGTAGATAACAAGTCAGAAAAGAAATGTTGCTAGACTTACAGTTTGTGCTGTTTGGTACTGTATAAAATGATTTCACGTGGTGCTTTTATACACAAAGGACTGTATTTAGTGTTTTAACCCCACACAGCAGAACAATGTATCTGTTCATTTTTTGCAATTGTGGAATTATCATGCTACAGACTTTCTAATGCTCTGCCTTGACTGCCATCAAAGGGAAATATCTGCATCACACAGAGCATAATAATGAGAGAAACAACTCATATGACCTACTTCTCAACCACTGCCTTCAGGCAGTAGTATTTCTGTGCCTGGAAACCTTGAGGGCAAGCACCCCACAGCAATCTTGAATTAAGAAAGGGGTAATGTATTTTTTGAGTTAAAAAGCCTTATTAGGAAGAGGGCTGCACAGTCTGCAAAGAGGTATGGGAGGTAAGGGTTCTGGATTTTGACTGACGTTCCTGGGGTGCAGTGCTGAAGCGTAGCATTTGCAGGAACTTAGAAAAGGGAAGGAAAACAGTGTTTTAACTCAGATACATATCACGGAAATCAATGAATTAAGCCAACACACACACACAGACCAAGAACATTCAGAGACCCCTTTGTTATGGAGGGTTACCTTTGTATCACGCTGTAATTCACCCTTGGGCTCTGAGGACAGCGTAAATGAACAGCAATCACGACCATAAGTGCTCTCGGAGCCACAGGCCGGAGGGGGGTGGGGAGGGGGAGGGGGAACACCGTTCAAGGCCTCCTGCACTTCCATGGCCGTTTCAACCCTATTTCAGCTGTTGCTCCAAAGGAGAACAGGAGGAAGGAAGAAGTCTCCCAGAGCCTCTCCTCTTTCCACCTTCATCTCTCTCTGTTCATCATGATGAGTGGATGGCTATTTGATTTAGGAGATGAACTGAACAGACTGTAAGCTCTTGGTCCCATAAACACACTGATTGATATATACGGCTTCAGCTGATAACCCCAAGTATGATTAGGGCAAGGAACAGGACAGGAAGGAGGGTGTTTGGTGTCTTGCAGGGCTGTGAAACAACAAACACCTTAAGATCCAGCTAGAGATTCCTGGCTTTGGCTTCAGCAGAAACAGAATCTCACTTTAAAATCAGAAATAACTTCTTCAAGAAGTATAAGATTTCATACCCAAGCACTTGGTAGAAGGTCCTTTACGTGCTGTTCTCATTTCTTCACAGTCATATAAGGAGGGAAAAAAATGTAGTTAAACTCATAATCATTGCTTTTTCAATAATAAAGGAGATGGAAAAAAGCATCATATATTCAAAAAGACTTTTCTGCTTGTTTTAAAAATAGATGTTGTCATATTAACTTAACTTTAATTACAAATTGCACCTATTCTGATGAAACTGAGGAAAAGATAGCTGTGGAGCATCTCTGGATATAAGTATTTTATCTGGTTGTTTAATAAGATAAAGAACAACAATGAAAGATTGATCATGTTTACTTGTCAGCTCCATAAGCGACTTTTTTGAAGCAGTTGCTTCAAGTGAGTAGGAGTATCACTGATGCAGTCAAACTGAAATCTGTGTGAAGGACCTAGTCTCTCTCTTTCTCTTTTGCCCCCATGTTCCTCCTTCTCCACCCCTTCCTCCTGCCTCCTTCCCTCCCCTTTTATTTTTTTCTCTTTATCTTCCATCCCCTCATCTCTTGCTTTTTGTCTGCCCTATCTTTTTGCTTTCCTTTTGGCAGAATAATCCATTTGTCTGGTAAAAAGCCTCATGGAGGGCTAATTCAAGAATAAAGGATTACATTTTTCTGGTCATAAGATTAGTCACAAGAGATTCTCCTTCATTTCATTTGAACTAATAAAACATACTTAGCTTATACACTATAAATAATGTTAGCTTTCAAATATCTTTGAGAGAATGGCAGTGTGTCTTTGCTGAGCACAATTTAAAATCTCTTGTGTGAGCTGATCAAATTAAATAAAGCTCCTGTGCCTTTAAAGTTCAAAATCTACTGATCTGCCAACATTCATTCTTCATCTCCATATTTAGCTTTCCAGGCAGACAAGATCAGTTGTATCCAATGGATCCAGCTTCTGTCTTGTAGGAATAGTAGATGTCTTTTTCTCTAAGAAGATGGTGTTTTCTCATTTTCCTCCCACAGCAGCTGATTTGGCCTTTTTCCACCAGATGGCAAGCTTTAACCAAGGGAAAAAAAAAAACCAAACTTTTTGCAACTATCCATTTACATTAGAGGAGAAGGGGAAGAGAGCTTGGCTCATTGTTTTGTTTTGTTTTGTTTTGTTTTGGTTTTTTTTGGTTTTTTTTCTTAAATGTTTTTACTACAACAGGCTCACATCCATCTTCTGGCATGATTTGTAGTGTTTAGAAAAATAAATCAATAGAAAAACTTTTGCTGTCAGCGATTGAGTAACTGACAGGTGTCACAAAGGAAAGCAAAAAACGATTTAGAATATATGATCGATCCCCAAATCTCACTGAACAAAGACAAATTCAGTGGTCCTAAACAAACAAGTAAGTGTGATTCCAGTAAAAAATGAGAAGATACTAATGAGCTCTCAGTGTTGCAAAAAAGACCCTGACTTCTTGTTATGCCAAACGCCCCCATTAATCCCTACATTTGAGTCTCAGGGAGGGGTTGCTCTGCCATGTATTTCTGCCATCATAAGCTCCCCACAATGCCTGGACAATGCACAGTGCAGAGGAGAACTGTGCTTGCTCTGTCCAACCTGTGTTATCTGTTCAGTTCAGGGGAGCCTGGGTTTCAGACCTTCCAGGAGTGGAGTTAAAGTCTGTTTGTATTAATGCAGCAGACTTTATCTGCTGTGTTAAAGATCCTAATTTTCACTCACTTTTTTCATTTTGTGGACTGGCTGTTCCCGCTTCATGGGTGTCCTAGTTCAGCAGGTCGGACCAGTTTATCACTGTGTGGGGGTGACCAAAGCTATGTATCCTACACCCTCTATTCATTTCCCAAGAACTGTTAACAATGGACCATTTGCAGGAGCTGCCCAGGGCACACCTGACCCCTCAGGTTGTGAGCTGGGTGTGAAAGACACCTCTGAGGTAAGAGCTGTGATAACTCACCTCCAGGGAGTTGTTAGCACCTTCACACCCAGCCTGAGGGGGCACGTCTGCTAATGGGCCAGCAGCAATTCCAAAATACCTCCGGACTCCCAGAGTCAGATGACCCATTTTGTAACTTCCCGTCCTGGGGGAGGTACTGGCTGCTCCCACCTGGACCTGAGGGTGCATAATCTTGGAGTTTGAAGACCTCAGGGAACCACTCGTTGGATCCAGAGGAGGACCAGAACCTCGACAGGAGGAGACTACTACTTTCAACCAGACTTTGACCACCACCCTTCACCAGACTGCAACCGTCAGCTGCACCAACAGGGTTTTTTCACTTCCTTTTACTTTGGACTTTGGGAGAACCACGTGGGGTTCAGCATAGGGGTTAACAAACCCCTTTGTGTTTGTGCTCTAGGGTGCTGGGTCATACTTCTGGGTTTTGTGGGTTAAAGCCAATTTCTCTTTGTGCCATTGGATTTATTGTAATATTGTTATTAAAGCGTAACTCTGATTTATAATCTCTTTTGTGTTGCATTCATTTCTCCTGTCAGTTTACCTTTAAACCAGCACAACAGGGGAAGCAGTTGTACCAAGAGGTGGCTTGGCTTGGCAGAGGTAACTCAGCCATGGAACACTACAATGGTATGTGAGGTCCAAGTCCAGGCTCAGAAATCTGGCCCTGCAGCTCTGGAGATAACTGCACTACCACGAGTAACAGAAGAAGAGTGTTGTGGGGACTCTGTAGCCTTTGGGTTAGAAAGTCTAGCAAGTGAAAAAACAACTATCAGTTTCTTTCACTTCTCTTCTTTTTTGAAATTAGCATTTCCCTCCTCTTGAGTCCCCTGGTCCATCACCGCTTGGTAATTGGGCTCCAGGTGAGTAGCATAGTGGAAACTGGCAACCTGGAAGTTGCTGTTCCCAGCGCTGAAAAGCAGAAAGTGGTATCCACTTGTTCCAGAGGAGACACATGATTAACTAATATCATAAAACTGTTCAAAGGATAGGGGGGAAATAAAATCTACATCTTTTTACTTGCTGACCTAATATTGTAGGAAAAGTGTTCACTTTTTTTCCCCTGTATGCTCTGTTAAAGTAAATGATTGCTCTTCCATTATAAGCACCCTTACAAGTCTGAAAATAGCATTACCTGTGTCTGTACACCTGTTTTTTATTTCATCCTAAAGAATAAACTTCTAAAAGGTAAATCAAAGCCATAGACATTTGTAAAATTATGTCAGATGAGCCCGAGGGAAATGTAAGCAACAAACACAATTACGTGGCAGTTTGTAAAGTAGTCAAAACTTGCGAGCTCCAGTTCTGAACCTGGAAAAAAAAATACATAGGTTTTATTATCTTTTTATTTCTAGGTGTATGGTTTAATTTTTTTCTCAGCATCAAGGGAGGTTGGAAGCCTTTGTTTTTCCAAAAGTGAAACTCATTCTACTGTTACCACATTGATTCCTAGAACTGCGGCTTTACAAAAGGCTGAGGACTGATTATACTATGAAGTCTGAAGAGCTGCAGCAGTGCAGACTGCAGCAAAATGGAACAGCTGAGGAATACAGGTGGCAGGTTGTTGATATCTGGTTCTGTAGTCATGCTTTGAGGACATAGCTCGTGCTCCATTTCTCCCAGGGAGAGGATTATGGGCTTTGGAATGTAGTACTGTGCTTTGAGTTTGTTTATATCTTAGATTTGGTGTTTTTGTTTGGTTTATTTTTTACTTTTGGATAAAACACTGCAAATTCCTGCACTGTCTCTGCCAGAGCTCCAGGCATACCCAGGGAAGTTGTGAATGCCCTCTATGACTCCAACATCCTGTCTCACATACCTCTTCTCTCTGGAAATAAGCAATATCTCTCCAAAGCCACATGGGTGTCATCAACAGCAAGACTCTTCTCCCTTTGCTTGGTTGATAGTCATCTTACTATCCACTTAATATTTTGAATTAAGGGAGCTTTGGAAAGCATCACACCAAGGTGACAGCAATGAAGCCAGGCAGGAACTGCTTCAGGCTCTCTAAGGCAATGTGTCCACTGGAAGACATGGGAGCCCATTGCCCTACCCAGGCTGTTCTCACCAGAGCAGTACTGTGCCAGCTTGGCATACTTATAAGCATAAGGATAACAAAGTTATTTTTGCCCTGTGTCTCTTTGCTGCTACTGAGAAATGCCACTGTGGTGGGATAGAGAGTCACAATAAGACTTATATTTCTGCCTTTTCTGTGGGCTTTGGCTCTGTGAATTTTGCTTTGGTTTCCCCAGTGAGAGTTAATTTAGAGATAAGTTGGGTTTGTGACAGAATGGGATGAGACCAAACTGGTGATTTTGGAGCAAAACCACAAAAACCAAGCCAGAATTGCCCAGGTAGAGAAGTATTTTTCCTTCACTGCATTCAGTAAATTTGAATACTGTAATAAAGTGGAAGTCCACAAGAACCTTGCATGTATTAATGTCTTTTATTTAGTTTTAATTTTACTGTTGGTCTCATATGTGAAACTCTGCAAGTTTGATTTTCTCCTGTTGTTTCATAATTCAATTGTTGATACACAAACTAAAATAAAGTCTGATCTCTTTTCCATATTCATGATGGTTCTGCAGTTATGACAAAACTTATCTATAATAAACCAATATGAAATAAATTTCTGTTTTTTCTGCTAAGGAAGTTCTGTTATAAAATTCCAAGTGAAAGTAGAGGATTTCACACTCACATAATAACTTTCAAGGGTAGGAATGGATTTTAAAGTCATGCATCTTAGTAAAAAAGAATGCTTTCAGTTCCTCTCTGAATGGCATTTTGCATCCTGTAGGGTTTGTTTAACCACTAATCTGTCACACACGGAGACCTGGAATCACTGGTATAAGTAATTTGTGGAGCGGAGACAACCCTTCTAACCTTATATAAATCTGAACTTGCGTCAGAACTCAGAATTGCCAGGTTGCCTCGTGGCTGAAGCCAGATGTGATGTTTAATCTCAGATATGTGGGAACCATCAGACCTACAACAGCGTATCCAAAGATGAATCTACAGCAGGCTCAGGAAGATTCCAGTGCTGCAAAGAGACTCGTGGTTGAGTGTTTGAGGGAAGTGCTACGTGTACTTGCCTTGTACTCACTCTTCTCTGGGATTCAGCTTGCAGCCATGCTGGAGGCAGGGTTCTGAAGCAGATGAACATTTGGTCTGAAATGTATGTCTTCCCTCATATTATTTGTTTGCAAGGGTTTTTTTAATGCTGTTATCTGTTGACAGTATTTTAAAATCTCTTTTTGTACTTCCTGATATAAAAACTTTTGCTACTGATGCAAGGTCCAAGTCAATCTTTCTCCTTTAAATAAATGTTGTTTTGTTATTACTGCTTCTCTCTGTCACTGCTAAAATAAATAAGAATCCCCATCTCAATGACTGCAGAGACAGGAACATTTAATTTATAGCAATTTCATTTTCTTTTCATGGTTTCCTCTAAACAGAACATGCTGGGTCTCAACCTGCATTTGCATTTATGCTAAATTACAAGCAGAACAATCAATAGAAATCCCAGCTCATGCTGCCCACAGCTGAAGAGCAGCAAAGAAAGAAAAGTGCTAAAGAAATCTTTCCCTCCAAGCCAGCTTATTGTTTGTTTCTTGTTAATACACATTGATAAATGGCATTTAGCCACCTATTTATTTATCCCAGTGTTCTTGAAATGCCTCCCTAAGAGTTGTGGAGAAGAAAAGAGGAGCTTATCCTTAGACATCTTATGAGTCTTCTTTGCAAGGCAGTCCTAGATGGACACTTCTCAGGGCAGGGCAGGACAGGCAGAGAGGGTCTCTGTGCATTATCCCCTCTTTGAGTGCCCAAAGAGATGGAGACAGGACTGCCCATTGCACAGGATTGCTCCTGGATGGGACCTCCATTGGAATGGTTATTGTGGACTCACATACCCTGAAGCTAATTGATTCTTCACTGTGAATTTAGGTTCACCCTCTTTCCTTCCTGCTAGCTTCTCTTATACACCAGCTCATCCTCCTTCCCATCTACAGCCCTTTTTCTCATCTATATCCCTTTCTTTTTGCTTTCCTCTCTCTCTTCAACATTCCCTAGTGGCCACAACTTCACATTTTTCATATCGTCAGCTTCCTGGAATGAGAACAGCCTCACTGGTGGGTGCTAATGCACTCTTGTCTGTGCCTGTATCTCTTGGTTCATTGCAATGCTATGCCTGCCCTGGTCTACAGGAGGTTCAGGTGTGCTTGAGAGAACTATACTCAGGGGTTTGCAGTGATGTGAACAAACTGATCTGAAGTCAGCATGTCTGTACTAGGGGCAACTTTCTAGTAGATCCTGCATTCTATGTCGGCTGGGCTAACTGCTGGAATACTGTGCAGATGGAAGATTAACAAGAGTTACAGCAATTATTATCTGTTCTTGTGCTCAGGTCCTTGTTCAGGGCCTCACAGTATGCCCTTTCTAGTCACTGGCTTTTAATTTGAAAGAAGAACTTGTTCCTTCTTGCTGTCAGTTTGGACTTATCTGAAATTCTAACTAGCCCTTCATGCTGCAAAGTATTTTTTAAAATCCTGACAAGGAGCTTCCTTTGAAAAACTACGAGCTTGCTTGTCTTCCTTGGATTTCTGCTTTGGAAGTGTCTCTGAAGCAAGAGCTGCCCAGCCACATTTGATATCACTTTCTATCTTCATCAAGCTTCAGGCAACAGCAGCATAGTGAGGAAACACTATCTAGCTGATTGGTATTGCTGTGTGGAGGACAGCATGTCCCCCTTGCGTGTGTCTCCTTGATCTGCAGAAGGGGTCCATCAACATATCCTGGAAACACCAGGCTTCTAGAGCACATGCAGGTCCCCCTACCTGGGACACACTCAGGGTGATGTTCACTTGAATTTCAATGCACACTGTTGCCCAGGGTGTCTCCCTGCAGCTAATCAGGAGGTCCTAATGAATGAAGCACAGTGGAGAGAACTGGTATGCTAAAGGCAGTGAATTTCCCCTTTATTGTAGTTATGCTCTTAGTGTTTAAAACATTACTCTCTGTGGGATGCAGATAGCTCTCAATCTAAGTCTTGAACTGACAGGAAAGAGAAAAGCTTCAAATATAATGGAAATCACTGCTTTGGACTTTCATATTTTTTGATCAAGGATCGTGCTGTTATTAATGCAGGTGTTGGGGGCTATCGCTCCAGGTCCTGCCTGTCTCCCATGCAGCTTCAAATTGTATCCTGTTCCACAGCTCAGAAACAAGAAGGTTCAACAGAAATGAGATGAATTAATCATTTCCCCTCCATAAACTGATGCCTATAATCCAGGGCGTGATTCCCTATTATTTCTTTCCTTCTGCAGAGAACTTTATTCCCTACTGTGATGAAATAAAATGAACCAAACCATTGTCAAAATAATTCAAAGCACTCTGCTCCTTTGGACAGAGGGATCAGCCTGTTAACTCCTCAAAGTGCTGAAGAAACAGGTGCAGAAAAAATGATGGCATGTCTAATATGATATTCTTAAATTTCAGTGCTGTGTTTGTTTTCTCAGTATCACAACATAGTGTGCAATGTCTTTCTGTCCTGGCAAATGCCCTGTCTTAGAAGAATAAATGAAAATCTCTGTGTGTCTGTGAGTTATTGGCTAGCGTGCAAATGAGCTGTTTTATAAATATGCATGAAATATCATAGAAAAGACACACAAAAACTAGCAGTTGAGAAGAATGGGTCCTCAGTCTCTGTTCAGTCACATTGTTAGGCCAGAGAAGCTGTTGGTTAAAACAATGTTCATCACACTAAAGGTGCAGCACAGCTTCCCCGTAGTATCAGCTTGGGATTCTCTGCTCTAACCATAAAAAGAATTTGTGAATGTGTTTTGGACACATACACACTTATGAGGAACACCTTATGTTCCTCATAATGCACCTTGATACAGTGTATAGCCAGCCAGGGAGGGTGCTTGGTCAAAGCTAAAACAACAGCAGGTTTGTGGTTGCTAGTTTGCATCCACATGTGTCTCTGCTTGGAAAATCAGTCTCTAAGGGGAAGGGAGGGGCAATAAATTGGGATGATGTTCTAACTTCTATTCTTTGCCAAGTTGATTATAAAAAGTTGACTTCATTATTAAACCCTTCTTCATCTGGTATTTTATATCAATTTGCTGCCCTGTTTGTCTTTCCTGCTGCCCAGAAAACAGAGTCCCTGAAGGAACTGGGAAAGCAGTGCTGTGTGAGAAACAAACCCATCTGCCTGGGAGCTGTTGAACCGTACATGATGTCAGGCAAGAGTTGTGTCTATATGTATGACTAGTAAGACTTCTTTATTTTGCATGGAAAGGCTTTTTTTATTTACATAACTGTATCTTCTTACAGAGCTCTCTTGACAGGTCCCACTCATCTTCCCCTCAAAATCCTGAAAGTCCATGAATTAATAAAAAGTTCACATTTCCATTACACTTTTGAAAAAGAGGAAAGATGATGATGGTCAAGAAGGTGTTTTCAGCAGAGAATGAAATGTTGTTATTCATCCTGTCCTTGGCAAGACCTACATTTCTCCTTCGCTTCTATTTCTAAAGGTTCTCTCCCCCACTATCTATGTTACACTAATTAAGTCCTAACTTCTACTGTCTGTCTTTCCCACACTCCTATTTAATTAACATGGTGGATGTTGTCTTCTATCTTTTGGTTACAATGAGCAAGGCTCATATGAAAACTGATGTTTTCTGAATTTTTTTTAAAATTCAAATGTCATGCATTCAAAGACTGTCAGCCAATTCTAGTAATTTTGTCACATGGAACTTGCTTTGGAGACTCTTCCCCCAAACACACTTAAAACTGCTCAAATTACCTTTTTGTTTAGGCAGCAACTGCTGTGAAGAGAAATAAAATAAAGGGGAGACAGTCAGGAATATTTAAATATTTTCCAAATTTTGGCTGTTGCACATAAATACTGCATTCAAGTGTGGATCGCTCTAATTTACAATAAATGTCATTCCTCAGAGAATAAACCTGAGATACAGACTGTTTTTAAAGATTGATGCTGGGATCCTGTCCATGGTGTGTTTCCATATGATGTTTCCATAACTTCTTTTCACCAGATCCTCCTCTCCAGCACATGGGGTTTAGATTTTTCACTCCTTCAGCTCAAAGTACTTTATTTATTACCTTGATGTGGAGGCCCTGGAGTGAGCACCCTCTCCAACCCCATTGAGTCTGAGTCACTCACCCGCATGGGAAGCAAACCACAGATCTGGGAGGACAGCAGGGAAATGACAACCAGAACCAAGTGCAGAGATGGGTGGCTTGGCCAAGAGCAGTGGACACTGGTTAATTGCCCTTCTACTTTGTTGTTATTGCTCCTGTGACTTCCGACTCAGTTGATTTCCACTGAAATGAAAGAATCTGTTACCATGGCTTTGCCTGTTTGTCTGAATCAGGTGTTTCATTCTCAAGTGCTACTACTGCTTCTCTCATGTTTTCACTTTATTTGTGGAGATTTCTACTTGTGCGTGTGTTATACACTGCATTGCTGAGGACCTGTGGGGCATGACGTACATGCAAAGCATAACTGTCACTCCACAGAGTATATTTACACTTGTTATTTAAATTTTATATCAGATAAAGATAAATCTGAGCAAATTGCAGGAAGATGTCTAACAACAGCATGTAGTAGATGCTTTGATTTTTTCTCTCTAGTACCCATAAATAGCTCAAAGACTCATTTAGGCATTTTCCTCTTTATCTGTACCTAATGCATAATGCTTCCTGCAGAGTGAAGTAGTACCAATCACAAGAGATGAAATATTGCAGTATGTTTCTGTCATGATACTAAAGCAGACGGAATCAACTGTGAAAGAGGTCCAGGGTGAATCTCCTCAAACTGAGCTATATGCCACAGCTGCAGTGTTTGACTGATGCTAAAGTGTCTGATTTCAGGTAATGAATTACCTGCATTTGCTAAAGGCACCAGCAACTGCCCCAGTATGCTTTATTTTTCCTTTCCAGAGTTCAGGTTGGAAACCTGTAAACCTCCTGCGTCCTGCATCCGGGTGCCAATATTTATGTAATAGAATAATAGCAGAGAGCAAGAACAGATCAAGGCCTTAGCTGAGTCATTACCACAGTTACTCACATTCTGAAAAAGTCTAACACGATGAAGATCTACAGTGATTTTTATCACAGAAAAAGCCATGCTATTTTTCAACTTCAGGGACACTTTGTAGTAAGTTGAACATCTGCCCCAGACTTATTTTACTGTAGATGTACATATATGACTTCATTTGCTTCACTAATAGTCATGCCAATTATAAAGTGAAGGCATCTAATTACAATACCCACAGCTTGTGAGGCCTGATTCTAAGCCCACCAAAGTCAAAGGATGCTTTAAAGCCAAACGAAAAAATTTGAAAGACACTGAGAAATCCAAAGTAAGTTGTTGCTAGTGAATTATAGAATCATCAAGTTTTGAAGAGATCTTTTAGATCATCTAGTCCAGTCATACCCCTGGCACTACCACTGGAACTGCTAAACAAAACCATATCACCCACTGCCAGATCCAGATGCTTCCTAAGCACCTGCAGGGATGGTGGCTCCACCATCTCCCTGGGCAACCTATTCCAATGACTATACATCTTCAAAACCAGAAAAAAGCCTCCATAAAACAATGCTCAAGCTTTGGAACTATGCTTCTAGTCACTTCTATTTTATGAGGTTTTTCTTGCATGACACTGTTTTTCTATCACAATATTTGTTCCTTGACCTGATACATTAGTATCTTTAATTCATTCAAAAGTGAGAGTGCACACAAATATTATGCACTTGGTATTGGTGGATTTCTTTCACATCTGAATTAAAACAAGTTGCTTTCACAACTGAAAATTTAATTTCCCATATATTCCTGTATAACTGAGTTATGCTTACTCAGCAATGAAACCACAATACTTATTTGCCTTCTGTTCTTTTGTAAATTCTGTTTATATTTTATGTTTTTTCCAGGTTACCACGTTTCAATAATACAATGCAACCACATGACAGATAAAAATGTATCATGAAATCATTCTACTTTACTCTTTTGAACAGATCGCTAGAGGGTTCCACACAACCCCAATGAAATCAGTGGGGGAAGAACATTTTACAGAAACACATTCTAGAACATATCAGAACTGTGAGATGCTACAAGGCTGGATGTAGTTCTTGGTTGCCTTTGACTTCTGCAAGCATTTATACTAGAGGAAAGAGGATGCAGGGTATCTGTTTGTTTCCTTTGAGTGCCTAAGACACTGGACCAACCACAAGGTGACATGAAGTAAATTAGTTTTGACAGCAAAATACTGTGATTCCAGTCAATCTTCCAAACCTTTCTCTTGGCTTAGCAATACACAGGATAATAATGTGTAAAATGCCACATTATGGATGTGGGACGTCTTACCTTTGACCTTTGCATGTGGACCAGTGACTAGGAAAAGTAGATAAGTGCAAAGGTGGGTGGTGTAACAGTGGAAAGATTGATTTTACCCCAGCAATTAGTGTAGCTGCCCAGAATGCTACAGTCACTCACTACTAATCAGCTGTTGTAAAAATGGGTTCCTGTCCATGGCATTCCTTTTACCCACTAAACGAGCCATGGAAGAAAATGGCATCATGGTTTTCTATGTTAGAGGTCTCCTCTGTTTCTTCCCCAGGGAGATACATAGCTTGGATGTCTAGGCAAGTCTCTAGTGAGCCTCTGACTGCTGTGAGCTCCTTAACATTTCTGCAGTACTATCAGTGCTCCTGACATTTATTGAATGAGATACTGAGTTATTGCAAATCAGGCAGAGGTAGAGAATTCATCAAATAACTCAAGCTGCTCTAGAAAATAATGCTGACTCTTAAAGTAATAGCAGTAATGCACCCAAACCACTGTACTTTGAAGTATGAAGAACCTTCTTTAATGTTGAAACAAGGACATCAATTTAACTGAACTTATTTTGTGTTTCTTTTTACCTGTGTGTTATTAGCATCAGTTAAATTTCTGCACATTATTTAAGAAGCTGGAACTCTCCTGATGCTTATAGTTTGATTTGTGCAATGCACTTTTTCACACTGTCCCCAAAAGACTGGAATACTTCAGTATCTAGTACCTTTTTATCCTATGATCTTCCTGTGCTCTCTGGTTGCAGAAGGGGAACTATGAGAATCTGGAAACCACATCTACAGGTCCCCACCATATCTTTAATAGTGTACTCTTCAGGGAGTGGAAGGAAGTGCTTGGTGTAGCTACAGTTGCTAAATTTCCACTCAAAGACCTCATGTTTGTACAAGTCATCTGCATTTTCCTAGGGTTCCAGAACTAGTTCTGCTATCTTTCACACTGAAAGCCCAAGTGACTGTATCATGTTTAAGTCCTGTAACTTAGTTCATGGCAGAGATACTGTGAATTATGACCTATTACTCAAGGATTGCAGTCAGCTATTTTTTATAGAAAAATAAAGTGAAATTTAGTTTATGTTTGGTAGTCACACTATTTTCTGCACAGTCTGTTTCACATGCATCTGGGCATTTTGCATATGGTTGTCACTGTGGCCCATTTCCTTGAAGTGTCAAGGTATGTATTTAGCATGAGTGAGGTAACACAGCTGCCAAACTTCACATCAAACCATGAATTCACTGTAATTTTTTTTCAATACTGCCGAGGCTGATACAAACTTCAGTGAGTTACAGTGAGTCTGATATCAATGGTGTTGGATTTTTCAGAGATATGCATGTTGCTATAGCTCTCTATGGAGGTGAGAGCATGAAGTGGTGACTTTCTTGATTTCATCAAAACAGGATCTGATTGAATACTGGACCTCATGCTGCTTTGATAGGTGTCACTGCAGCTGAGACAATCTGGCCATAGAGGGATCAGAGCTGTGAAATTAGATTCTGCCTATTGACTGAGACTGTTCTGAATGCCACCAGCAGCATTAGGATAAATTACTCCTCTAACACTGTGAAGAAAGGTGACTAGCATTGCTCTCAAATATTTAATAACTATTGATGTTTCCAATCTTCATATCATTGGCTCACAGGATGGATTGTCAAGAAGAAAGAAACATTTAAAAAGATATTGTCTTTAATGCAGTGAACAGCTGAGAACTGCAGAAGTCTTAGACTCTAACTTTCTACCCATTACCTGCTAGAAGAGAGATCTGAAATGACAAAAAGATAGGACAATATTGCAGTACATGTTTACTGAGACATTGAGGTATTCCTCTTCTTGCAGAATTTGAATGAAATTAGAAGGATTAATGTAGCTTCAGATTTACTTAATTAAACTCCTGATGCTGTTTTATAAACATTCTCAGACTACCTTCTCTGAGAGCAATTCATCTCTGGACTGAAATTAACTGATGTTGTTTGGGCTTGTAACAAAAACAAGAAACTTTTCTACCTCAACATTATATCAAGATGCTTTTAAAACAGACAAGGATTGCACTGTGTCCTGGTACATGGGCTGTGAGAGCTCAGGCTGGAATGTTCTAAGAAAGAAATGGAGTAGTATACTCAACAAAATGGGATAATTGCAATCCAGTGAAATTAAGTTCTATGTAAAATGAGAACTGCATTCAGTCAGGCAAAGTAAACAATGGCATCATACAAAACACAGGTATCCAGTAGGAATTGATAGAAAGCCCAGTGTCTGTATCTTGTTTCCTGAACCAGACTGCTGCAGTGCAGCAGCAATGCAGAAGCATGTCCTTGGTACAACATGCATGTGCTTACATCTGTCCTTGTGCAAGACAAGTCCCATGACATTTCTTTTTTCCCTGCTACACCATTTCACTTTCTTGAAATGTTGGATGAGCATCTAGGAGTGGAGCATGGAGGAAAAGATGTATTATTCACACTTGCCTCTCCACAGATCTGGTTTGCAGTAATCCACAAGAACTTTTAAAACTTACTTTTTGATATAGTCTATTCATACAAGAAATGACAGAAAGGCTTGGTCACTAGGAGGAAAAACAGAGAAGTGTGAGAAAACATGTTCATGCAGACCAGTCAGGCTTACAACGATGTGTGGCTGGTGTGTCAGGACCAGTACCTCTGGAGAGGAAATCTGGGGGTCTGTAGTGGGAAGGGAAAGAGGCCATCATGAATGGCCACTTACTGACTCCAAAGTCAGAAGCAGGAGATATGAGTGATGAACTAAGCTCGGGCTTACTTCCCCACTCACGTCAAAGAACTCTTGTACCAGCTCTGCTTGTCACTTCAACTGGTAGCAAAGTGAGGCCTCTGGTAAGAGCAAGTATGAGAAAAAGAAAGCTACTGCTTCTTGAGAGCCTTATTTGAGGGCTCATAAAATTTGTTATTTCACAGCACTAGAAAAGAAAAACGTTTGTGTTAAAAATAGTAAAGCAAAAAAGAGAGATCTGTAGTAGTATGAAATCATATATGTCACATACATTAGTGTGGTATCACCCCACCATGCCTGGGTAGCACAAACTCATCATATAACAGTCACAGAATTTAGGGTTTCTTTCTCTGCTGCTTCTCTTCTCCCTGATGCAAAGCACCTCCACTCCATGAGGTCATACTGCCCATCTGGTCACCAGATATGATGATGCTGCAGCCCTGAGTCAGTGAAGTGGTGGCTGATTCGTTAACAAAGTAGTGTTTCACTTAAGACCATAATTTTTTTTGCAAGGTGCTGTTTACTAACGTATTGAACTCTGGAAGAAAAAGCAGGCTTTTCCTCCAAGCAGCCTGCTTCTGTAACATACAGATAACATAGAAATGCCAAAAATACGTTTCACCATTGTTTTCCTGCCTGTCAAAAACATCCTATGAAAAATCCTCTGTCAGCTTTCTGCCAGAAGTCCTCACCAAAAATTCCCAAGGAACTCTTCCTGCCAAAGAATCCTGCCATTGTCTATGGTTATCATATCTTCTCGAACATCTGGACTGGCTACATGCCAAGAAACCATGTACAACCTCCTCTGAACACTATAAAACCCAAGGACAAATACTGGAAAATCAAGGGAAAAAAGAGAGAAAAAGAGTGCTGGTGACCTTGGCCAGAAATCTCTTTTGCTTTCGCCTCACCTTTCCTCTGTTACTGCACTCTGCCTACCTGCCTCGGGAGGAGCTCTGCCACCTTGAAGAGGACTGAGACCTGTTGGAGATGGCACCTGCACTATTATGGACGAGTGGAAGACTGAGAGGGACAAAGTGACCAACTTCCATGTATGGAAGGTCCAGGAGGACGATCCCCAGCCGGACTGTGACCTCATACAATGGACTTTGCTTATAGTTACCCCAGTTCTTTTATTAAAGTTGAAATAAAGGTTCTGTTACCCCTGTTCCTNAAAGTTCTTTCTCCCGAGGGCATAAAAGGCCCTCCACTTTGTTAACAAAGGGGATCGGCTTAGGCTTTCAAGGTGTTTGCTTCGTCTCCGTGTCTTCATTGTGGGTCGCGGGGTGGGTGAACTCAACCTTAAGCCCTTGCAGCGTCGATCCACCGCAGCTCAGCAGGCAGCAAAAGAACCCCCGTCGCAGGTCTGGTCCTATCCCAAAAGACCAAGACTGCGACAGAGACCCATCGCTGCCACATGTGTGAGTTGTATCTTCTTCACTGTATTTTTAAGAGCCAGGGAGCTGTGGCTTTACTCTGAACTAGGAGCCAGCCCGGCCTGGGACACAGCGTGAGGGGTGAAAACACATCTTGCATTCCAAAAGGACTTACCCCCTGCTGCTAAAGAGATAACATCGAAAAATGGCAGATAAAGACACAGAGAAAAAAAAGGCAGAAACTGTTTCTCCTCCCCCCCCCGCCCTCACACCAACACGCCAGAAAGGTAGCTTTTTGGTGGTAACTTTTCACTGCTTCTAAAAAATAATCTTAGCGCTTTCCAACCTTTTTTTATTTTTCCTCTTTTTCTTCGCATCTCTTAGCAATTAATAAAATCAGTTTTGGTATCAACAGATAACTTGTATTTAATTTTGCTGAAGGGAATATTCGAATCAGTAGTTCTTTCTGCAATAGTTTAAGCAGATTAGAGCGCTACAACTTCCAGTCGGGGGGTCTTCTGGAAAAGTGCCTTGGTGCTTTTGTGAAAATCAGTGTGAAAATCTGGCTCTGTCCTCTCTCTCATTGGTGCTAAAGAGGAATTCTTCAATGTGCCTGGTTGCTACCGGGACCATTCACAAATGTGCTGATGATTAATGTGTTCTGGGTTAGAGGTTAGATCTTTGCAGCTGAGTGTAGCTATCTTTTTTCTCCTCCAAACCCGAAGAACTGCACTGGTAACACCTCTTATCTCTTTCTTGCTCACCCATGGCTGAAAGATCAAACTACTCTAAATCCAACCCCACAACCTAATGGCAGTTTAACATGTTTAGGGTCAAAGGATATGGATGTGAGCGGTTTGCTCAGGAAAAGCGCTCACAGGTCTCAGCCTATGGACTTCCCTTCAGATAGACCAGAATGGGAACTTGCATGAGTAGAAACAGCTGTATCAAGCTCTCTGTAAGTAATTAACACACAGGAGAGACAGTTGTGCCTGCACTTTATCAAACCTCTTGGTAAGATTATGTACTCCAGATAATTAATCATTACATTTCCCTATACACATAATTACCTCCACTTTCTTGCTCTCTCACCTCCACACATGTAAACAATTCATATGCGTGTATTTACAGAGTAATTACAGAGTGCATATGCTGTGATTAAAGGCAATATAAATTGTGTTACCCTAATTACAAGGAATAAAACAAATACCCTAAATGAAAGCATAAGCAGGAAACCACATAGCTTCTTTAACTGGATCCAACCCCTTTCTTTGCATAATATTAAAAATAAGAAAAAAACTGAAATAATCTATGTTATGTACCTGTCACAAAAACCTGAGAGTGTCAGATATCCCACCAGGTGCCTTGGTTGTAAATTATTTAATATATGGGATGTAAATCAGAAAGCAATATTACTTGAGACAAGATTAAAGAAATGCTGCATCTCAAAGTTAGAGCATCATTTGGGTTTCCACTAAATAAGAGAAGATCCTGTAGATGTAGCTTCAGTGGAAAATACCTGCAACCCACATGAAGTGAACCCAGGCATGTTTGCCTGGCTTTGTTTACAAGGGGTGATCTGGTGCAGTTCTTCTACAAATAGCAGCATGGTTCCCCCTCCTTCTGAAGTCTCACATCCCCTCATGATGTTTTGATAATATGATCTGTGTGTTTTCTATCGCAGACTACCCTGATACTTTCCTTCAGAGATTTTGGGCTCAAAGCACTCCAGACTAGTGGCAAATGAAGTAATTCTATGAGATGGAGAGAACAGGATCAAATGGAGTTATTCTGTGTCTTCCTGTGTTTTCTTGTAATGCATCCTTTTGTCTGAGCTTCATGAGGCAGGATAGTGAGAGTAGTTAATAACGAGAAGGAAGAACACATTTCCTAGATTTATTTCATCTGGCATCAAGTTGTTTATCAAGTTACCACTTCAGTTTTGCTGCTGAAAGTGAGTGATGAGACCATACTTGTAGCTTTTGTCTGACAAACACTGCTAAGAGATGATATTCATCTTTAGATCTAAGAGTGAACATAGAGTGATGGTTGGTTGTAGTTTATATGCATTACTGGGAGAACTGGGAGGGCCTGTACATATCCTAGTACCCAGTGTTGGCCATGAAGTTCAACAGAAAGGGCTGTTATTTCTGTATCTGCAATATCAGACAAGCTAGGAGAGGTCCTGGACATAGGATTCATGACCAGGTTTGACTGACTTTCTGTGACATGAGAATCTCTAGAGTTCATGATCTCTGTGAATGTCAATGGCAGTGTTCTCTGCTATTCGTACTGGTACACCACACTGTCCTAGTTCAGCAAGTGGGACCAGTTGTCACTGTGTGGGGGTGGCCAAAGCTATGTATTCTACCCCCATCTATTCATTCCCAAGGTCAATGGCCCATTTGCAGCAGCTTCCCAGGGAGTCGTTAGCACCTCCACTCCCAGCCTGAGGGGGCGTAGGTGCTAATGGGCCATCAACAGTCCAAAAATAGCCCATGACTCACAGAGTTAATCACCCATTGTGTGAGTCCCCGCCCCACGGGAGGGACTGGATGCTCCCTGAAGGTACAAAAGGGGGTGGGTAAGAAGACTTGGGGGAACCCCTTTTGTTGGACCCAGAGGAGCAGCAGGACCTTGACAGGAGGAGACCACCACTCCGGACCAGACCACAGCCATCACCTGTACCAACAGGTTTTTTCACTTCTTTTTGCTTTGGACTTGGGGGAACCACACAGGTCTCACACAAGGGCTAACAAACCCCTTTGGGTTTGTACCCCAGGGCACTGGGTTACACTGCTGGGTTTTGGGAGTTGACAGCAATTCCCCTTTTCGTCAGGGTATTTACTGTATTATTATTATTAAATTGTGGCTCTGACTCATAATCTCTCTTGTGTTGAGTTCATTTCTCCTGCTGGTTTACCTCTAAACCAGCAGACACACTTATTGTTCTGGGTATTCTCTGGACCTGTCTTTGTAGAAGGAGAAGTATTGTCTTACATTTTGAAGTGCTTCTATGATAACATCTGGCAGAAATTTGATGTCCTTAGTGGAAATCTTAATGTTGAGAAAAGAAATTGAGTAGATGTAGGAGATGGCAGAAGAGATGCAGAAGCTCAATATCCTAGGGCCACTGAGGAAAAATTATGATGTAGCAGAGGATTGCCAGGGAAGAGAGGGATGATCCCAGACAGAGAAAGTGCAGGAAATAAGATGAACAGAGACTTCCTCGTGATGCGGGAGTAGCGGTGGTCTTGAGCTTTTGTAATGTGCTTATTGCTAGAGACTATAAAGAAATTCAAGAGTTTCAGCATCCCTATTATGGCAAACAACAGGGAGCTAAACACCCTGGTGTTTTGTAGCAGTTGGTTGAGGTTGATGGCAGAGCCTGCTACAGATACCATCCTGTGTTCTGCCAAAGTGAGTCTGGGCAATAGCTCTCCAGACTCCAGCTTTTGAGTCTCTGTAGGAGACAGGTGTATGACCATGAGAGTAACTCCCATACTTCCTTCTTCCCAGAATAGTTGCAGCTAGTGGCAGGAAGTTAAGCTGATCATCTGACCTTATTCTGACATGTACTTGGCTTCAAAGTTAGTTTAATGTAGGCTTTACAACACAGTTTCCTGTCTGTTTAAGAAGAGAAAAAATGCCTTTTCCCTGGTCACCTGAAATTCAGAGCCTAACTTGATTTTCCTGCAGACCATGCAGCTTTGTATCACTGCAGTGCCAACCTTAACCCTTCAGTGTCTAGTCAATACACAAGCTGTGAAATAGGATTGGAGCCAGGTGGCTAGAAATTCTGTAGCCCGTGACGTGAAATGATGTGTTGTGTAAGCCTGAATATGTTGATGCTCTTTGGCACATGGAAAGAGAAACCCAAGGTCTTTGTCTCCAACTGAAGCAATGCCCAGGATGAAACTGCCAGAGAGGTGATTGAAGCTCGCACTGACTGTCATGAAGTGCAATTTAGCCACGAAATAATGTTGCACTTACAAAAAGCACTTAAAGCTCTTTAATTATCACAGCAGGTCTGGACCTCAGCGTTCAATCTCATCAGATAAGTGCTTGCCCTCTGATATCAGGCTGAGTCACTGGCTGAGTAAAGAGCTTGAAGGAAGGAGAAAGTATGCACCATGTCAAACAACAGAACCTCTTCTCACAGAGATCGTTGGACTAGAGAGATTTTGGGACCATTTATGATTAGTAGCCTGCATCACTTGGAAGCAAATTCACTAGTCAGGTAGGGTCACTCATAGCATTTGTAATGCTTTCAAAGTGTTTGACGATTGCATATTTGCTCACCAGGGTAATACGTATTGGACAATGTGCACATTATTCTGTATATCTTTGCCAAGTCTAGGTTTACTTACAGTGCAGATTTTTATTTGAAAAATGTTATAAAGCTCCTTGCATTCCTCAGTGCACAGGAGCAGTGGCCTGTGCTTGCATACCAATACCTTGTATAATAAGTTTGTACTGAGTAAACTAAAGATTACCTTCAAGCTTGACACAATATCAGGATTGAACACTGCAGAATTTGTGTTGCAGGGTCTTTGCTGAGATGGTGTGATCTTTTGCCAGATGTGTCATAGTGTCACAAAGGTCTGGGCAGCCTGAGTCTTGCTGGAGCCGTAGAGCAGGCTCAAGGTTAACAGATGTGGTATGCAGTAGAAGCAAGGGCCTCAGATGTCAGCCTGGCCAAATAGATAACTTGTGCTCACAGCTATTCTTGTGGTCTAAATTGCACACACATTCCACACAATCTCATATACTAACTGGGTATTATGTCAGCTGCAGACAAAGCAATTAGGCTAATTTTCTCAGTGCATATGGCCTGTCAGCAG
Source organism: Sakesphorus luctuosus (assembly GCA_013396695.1). Lineage (NCBI taxonomy): Eukaryota > Metazoa > Chordata > Aves > Passeriformes > Thamnophilidae > Sakesphorus > Sakesphorus luctuosus. The sequence continues at coordinate 23,672 of VWZD01010588.1, forward strand.
CTGGCAAACAGTATGCAGGACGGTTCCTAAAAGTGCTAACATTAGCCAAATTATTGTCATGGATAATCAGAGATCAGTTTCCTCACACTGCCAGTGTAATGCACCATTTGTTTAGGCTTTGAGATGGGGAATTTAATTGCAGCAAGAAACCTTTCTCTTCTTACAGGGATACAGTGATAAAATAGTTTTCTTAAGATGGGTCAAGAACTTTCTTACATATGTTAAATCTGGTATCTGGAAATAATATATAGAATTTATTTTACTGGTAGCAGTTTTCTAATCTCCTCATTTCTGCTGCAAAATACAATTTGCTTACTGTTTTGTCACCTAAACTAATGTTCAAAATTAATGCCCTGTTGCTCTACTAGCCAAAAATTTCATGACAATTACAAGTCTGATGCTAGAGGACTACAGCCAAAAATACGCCTTCCTTTCTCTTCTCTCTGAGATTTTCAGTCCACAGGGATCAGTTTGCATATGACAAAAGGCACTTGGCTCAGCCTGGTTAAATCAAAACAGAGAGAAAAGGAAAGGATTATAGTGAGAAATGTGGGTGTGAGACATGTCTACTCTGCATGTGTTGTATGTGTCGTGCTGTTATGTTTGAAAGTCATTGATGTGGAAAAGAGGAAGTTTGTGCGTTTAGTAGCATGGACAAGTCTTGGCCAATTAAAGACTGTATTGGTGAAGGCAATGTAGTGTGGAACATATCCGGGACTGTACTGAGCAATACTCAGTCACACGAGTGACCAATAAAGGGAGGGTTCCACCTTGCTCAGAGTATCCATCCAGAAATGCTTTTAGAGGATGACTTCAGTTTAGGCCTTCTTTAATTAGGTCTTCCTTGTTTGGCTTCCAAATATAGTGTCCAATGTTGTGACTGTGACTCAGTGTAAGCAGCAAACAGTTCTCACTTGCTGCTGTGGCATTAGCAGTATTGAAAATTGCAGACCTGGGCTCTCAAAATGCAGAATTAGGCAGGTTGAACTCCTTGGTGTCTGATGGCATAACACTCCATACGTCTTGGATGATGATTTGCTAGTCACCCTGCCACCTCCTGGCCAGCGTTCTGTGACATTGCCACATCTGTGCTCTCATTAGGTGATGTGGCAGTATACAATGAGGATTGCTGTGAGTCCCATCCAGGGAAGGCTGCATAAATTACTAGTTTAAAGCCAGGCAGGGTGAGATCATAAAACACAACCTCAGAAAACTTCAGGATTAAGGGTGAGCCTGCAAGGGCAAGATAACATTGATAGATTAGGATTTTCACATTGTTTTAAAGGACTTGTCCAGGAATTTACACAGTGGCCAAGCTCACCTCTGTTGTGCCATTGATCTCAATGCTGCTGTTATATGATAATGGTTGCTTGGGCTCTTGGAAATGGATTTTGCGAGGAAAATAAAAATAGCACCAAGTTCAGCAAATATACCTGCAGTTGCAACACTGTATTTTAAAAGGTCTGTTTGTCGTCCTGCCCCTGAGTTTTGTTGTGGCTCTTTTGATCTTCAAAGGACTCTACAGGTATTGATTAATCTCAGAATGGACCTCTAAAGTAGATGCAGTGAGTAAGTATCACCTCTGCTCCAGAAACTAGGAAATTGAAACAAAGAAGTTTTCATTGCACAGGAAGCTGAACTGGCCACCTCAAGATTCTGGCTACCCACCCTGGCGTCAGACCTCTTGATCTGACAAAAAAAGTATTGTCTTATATTCTGCTCCTTGCTCCCCTAGCAAGTATTTCTTTTGGATTAATTGTTGATCCTGTGGGCCACTGAATTTAATATCTATCTGTTTTTAATAGAAGAAACCCTGGCTTGAGTTAGAGTAACTGGCTAAAGTTACCTGAACCATATTGCATCGTTCCTTCTCTATTTACAAAGAGAAGGTGTGTGGTAGAGAACATACACAACTGAACAGAGATTGATGAGGTTTATTTTGATTGTTATTTAAAATCATCTGCCAGCACTTTCTTTGCTGGATATAAAATAAATCTGTCTATACAAATGTGTGAAATATGCACAGAATTATCTCTCTCTACTGAACTGTGAAAGCAGTTATGTTGTGACAGTTAATGAGAAACACTATGAAGCTCATGTGGAATCTGGTAAAGAACCAGAGAAAAATTTACAGTCAGATGACTTTTGCTGAGAAGCAGTTTTGCAATGACCTAAGCTGAGTCAAATTCTTTTATGTGGATGAAGATGGGGTAAAGGGTGAAAGCACAGAAAAGGAGGAGAAAAGTCAGTGTTTAGACTTGTAACTTCAGAAAAGCTGCTGCCTTCAAAATATAGCTGGATTTAAAAGAGGAAAACAGTCATAATGAATGATTTGTGGTGGTTTTTATTATTTCCCAGTGTCCCGGTTTGAGGGGAAAAACCAAAAATGTTTACCCACAAGCGGGGGAGGGGGCCTCCTCTACAATAATCATGCCACTCTTTATCAAATTTAGGAGAAGGAACTTTAATACAAGAAGGATAACTGTTCTTAACTGATATATTTATGTAAACAGACTGGAGCAAACCGCTTACCAACAAGAGAAGAAGGAAAAAAAACACAAACCTCCAAAACCCAACAAGTTTCCTCCTGGAGGAAAAAAAAAAAAGTTATACTTCTGGCAGTATCAGTGTTACAGTCCGGGGCAGCCTGCAGCCAGCAGTAAGGCGCAGTCCGGGCAGGTAGGCAGGCAGGCTAGCAGAGAGAGGCTGTCCCGGCAGGCAGGCAGTCTAGCAGCGAGAAGAAGCCGTCCAGCCGGCAGGCAGCAGAGCCTCGCAGCCTAGCAGCCCCCTTCCCCTCAACCCTGCACCCCCACAACCCACCCCCAGCCGTATGTAGTCCCCAAAAAACAAAAGAGACAACCTGCCCCCACCCAAGTGATCAGCAGTTAACTACTCTCTTTGTTAACTCCTGGCATGGACAGTTAGTGGCAGGGGAGAGAATTTACATAAGAATTCCAAACTACAACACCCAGATAATTCTGCTGCCTATCCATTAACCTTTCTGTAGAGAGGCAGGCATGATGACACCTCACTTTGGAAGTTTTGATGTCCCAAAATGCACAAATTGAGGATGCCAAGAAGAATTTTTAGTTGGCCACTCATCTCTTAATTTTTTCCAAATAAAGAAAGTCATCATTCCTGCCCCAGAGAATGGCAGTTCTAATATAGGTGGTGTTTAAACATGGTGTTTCTTGAACTGATACACCCTACAAATATTTATAATTTCATCCTCCACTTAAGCTAATGCTCAGAGACAGCTAGATCCTACCTTTCCTTCTGACTTCTCTTTCCAAGGCTCAGATGAGTAGTTTGTGTTTGGTGAGACTGAGTAATCTTCTTCAGCCTGCATACTCCATTGAATATTTCATGTACTTTTTCAGGATCCATGCCAATTATGGCACTGCAGAATTACTTGAAACTAATTTTAAGGGAGCATTTATATTTTAAAATAATTGGGGTAAACCCTGAGTGGTCTGCCAATGGTGTAGAGGTGTCTCAAAAAGGGTGATTAAAACAAAAACTTTTCTATAATCCATGGAAAACTTTGAAATCAAAATTAGTAAAAAGCTAGATGTAAACTACAAGTAATCCTGTAAGTGTTTTCAGGTTTTATAACTCACAGTAGTCTGTGAGGTTTTGACCATATTTACAGAAACTGAATAAATCTGTTGGCAGGGTATTATGCACCTAAAAATATTTTAAAATTGGCAGTCTAATAGAATAATTCATTCAGATATGGTGATGAAATCTGTGGATTTAATAATCACATTCCCAGCAATCACAATTATAAAAGTTATGCTTGGAGATAATCATGTGAGGTAGATATAATTCCCTGTTGTTAGCTGAATTTCAACTGGAAGTTTCATTGAAGTTGAAAAATTTTAATTAAATGCCTTTCCCTAACATTAATTTGTCTGAATACATTTTTTCTCTCTCCCCATTTTTCTTCTCTTTTTGGGAAGCACCAAATGAAATGTACTAATAAATGCAGAAATAAGAGTTTTATTAACGATATTAGCGATGGAGAGTATACCTGAATATAGTACCAGAGGAAAAAAAAAAGGCAGGGTTTTTCTTTAGAAAAAAAGGTTTTTCCTTTCTTTTGTCCTAGAAAAGAAAAGGTTTTTCCTTGAAGAGAAATAATGTCAAAGGGTTCATGAATTAAAATGACCTTTAAATTATGAAAGGGAAAGAAATTGCTGAGAGAGCTGCTTGAAAAAGCTGATGAGTCTGTATTGGTAAAATGGAATGAAACGTAGCTTTGGTTTTAGTCCCTGTTTTGTTTCTCAACACCAGCTGAGAGATATGGGGGTCTTAAAAAATGGTGACATGCATTTAAATCAGAGCATATACATCAGTGTTCTTCCAGGGGTCTAGTGAGTTACAGGGCTATTATGCAACAAATATCCTCTCTCTTTTTTTTTTGCAGACCTGACAGATGTTTGATTTGTCTGGACTCTCACAAAAACCTAGTGCTGCAGTCAACTTGCTGTAACCATTTGTAGGCAATTAAGGATGCATAAATGAGCAGCATATTAAAATAACCTTCCAGTATGATTAAGCAACTTCTGATATTGCACCCATCTCAGCAGTGCTGCTCACACATTTCACTTGATATTGAGAGAATTGCTAATGCAGAAATTTCAGTGCATAGAGATGCTGGTGAATTACTACACCACTGAAGCAGGGATGAATGAAGGAGACCTGTATCTCCTGGAGCTCACAGGAGCATCTTTGAGTGACATCTTGCCTTTGGAATGTGCCCCTTCTGCACAATGTTTCTCATTTCTTATTCTCTGCTATCCAGTCCATGTGACTATCTTACTAAACATATCTTTTTTTTCCTTTCCCTTGCCCTCAGTTTTTATTTTCTCCAAGTAGAGGTTGCACTTGTGATCCTAAAATAACAAGATTAAGAAAAAATGTTGAGACTCTCACAAAACCCCCCGACCCTAATCCAAACTCCCCAGCCACCACAACCAACAGAAATCTGTTGGTATAGAAACTTCTTTCTCCCATAGCATTTTGTTCTTTCTGCTCAGACTCATTCCAGAATCTAACAAGTTTAAAGAAAAGAAGCTTCCTTCATTCTGGAAAACACTGTGACAACTTTTACCAAAACTGTCCCAGTCTTGAAAGGATCTTTCTCTCCGTGTTCCTTCCCTTCCACCTGATGTTTAGTTCCTAATGGAAACTGCTTCTGCACTCAGTACTTGGTTACTAAGCCACCCATTCAAAATCTCTGAGTTGATTTCATGTATTTCATTCATATGTGTGACTTTTCAAAAAGCATGAAAATTCTTTTTCTATAGTCCTTTCGGGACTGAGAAGGAGAGTAAGAGCACTAGCTGCAAAATTGGCCTGATATATGACAAAGGTAAGTAGTCCTCACCTCCAGTGGTCTAACTTAATTTCAGAGGAAAGACAAAATCACAAAACTTGGAGGACAGTCAAAGCCCTACATTTTCTTTCTGAAGGCACAGCTGATTGATAAATGGCAGCTGAATTTGCCCATGTCTACCTGATTTTTAAATAAAACCTTGCACTAGGGATAGCTACTGAGGCAGGGGAGCTAATATGGTTTAACTAATGACATTGTGAATTGGTTCGAGACAGAAGGAGGGGGTAATGAAATTAGCTGGTAGTATACAATCCAGTTTTTTTCTTCTGAGTGGTTTTGACCTGTGCCTTTCCTGTTTAAGAATCTCATCTGAAGGGGAAGGCAGTGACGCAGAGGAGGGGTGCCAGAGGGGCAGCAAGCTATAGACACATTTGTAGCCAGGAGATGTGTATTCACACCCACAAATCATGATGAACGGTGTGTGGCTCTCAAGCCAGCTATTAGCAATGTTATGCTCTACTAGGACCTGAGGATTAAAGAATCATCTGCAATGCAGATCAGATTTTCTATCAGGGAAAAGAAGAAGTCACAAAGTATAAGCAGGTGCAAGTTCTGGTGGTCAGGAGGGCTGTTCTGTCATCTGGATATTGCAAATAGGACTGTCCGTTGAGTTAATTCACTATTTTACTCTCCATGTTATTAAAAAGGGCAACGAAGAAAACCACTGCCAGAATGTATTGTATTACCAGAACTTTGTCACACCATTGCTTTATAATGGGAATAGAAATCTGAGCCAAAGCACTATGCCTTTCTTCAATAATACATGGCCATCAGTACTATTCCCTGCAGAGTAGCTGCATTTTCATGTATCCCATGACAAAGGAGATAGTCTGGCACAGAGACACTGTCATCTTTTCTCTGAATAACACAGACTCTTTTAACCAACAGGAAAAAAAGCTAGATTATTTTCGGTTTTGGTCTTTTAAGATGTGGGGCACAGCTGTGTAGATTGTAGGTAACAACTGCTTGCTCTGATGTAGCATTCTGCACAGCAAGAAAACTAAACATTGTCACTTCTTTCCTTCATTTTGAGCATTGGCTTGTGCATTTGGAGCATCAATGTGCATCTGTCTGGTTGTGAAATACTCACTGGATCACAATGCAGGTCTGACACTAAGTGCTGCAAAAGGGTTTGGACTAGTGATTTATGGTTGATATTTTTCACTATTAAATCCCTGGGCACTGCACATCTTTAAATAAAGACACATGCCTCAGGGTTTCCCAAAAACAATCACTAGCTCCGGAGGGGAAATGACTTTTCAGTTTTAAAGTTTTATTGTCAGTGTAGCTTTGATGCTGCTGTCTGGCAGAACCTGAATGTTTGTAGATTATGATGAGCCATTTGCTATCTAATGGCCTGCACTGAGCAGGTGTCTTGGTGTAGATGTCTATCTGAAGGTGTCGGAATGAGGCAGTGCTGCGGGATGACAGATTCAGAGTTCATTTAGTTCCCAGAGGAAGTCTACAGCTGAATTTGGCAGTCAACAGTAACTCTTTAACAACTCTTTCATGTTAAAGAGTTGTTGCAATGAAGCAAAGAAAGTTTTTGGGTTTTCCCCTCATTCTTCACACCTGCAAATTCTCCAGATGTGTTTCTGATTATATAAGATCCAGTGAAAGAGCAGCTGCGATCTTTATCAGAAACAGAAAAGGCCACACTGTGACAAAGGGTTTAACAAAATTTCTAGACATATATCAAGATGGAATTTCTAATATCAGCTTAGTTGTGTTTTCTTGAATACATATTTTGATCTCCTTTTGTGACCAGGTGACCTGCATGGTGGATGAGGGGAAGGCTGTGGATGTAGTAGAAATTTCAGCAAAGCCTTTGACACCATCTCCCACAGCATTCTCCTGGAAAACCTGGCAGCGCATGGCTTGGGCATGTACACTCTCTGCTGGATTAGGAACTGGCTGGATGGCTGGGCCAGAGAGTGCTTCTGAATGGTGCTGCATCCAGTTGGCAACCGGTCACTAGTTGTGTTCCCTAGGGATCAGTGTTGGGCCCAGTCCTGTTTAATATCTTTATTGATGATCTGAATGAGGGGATTGAGTCCACTATCAGCAAATTTGCAGATGACACCAAGCTGGGGGAGAGTGTTGATCTGCTGGAAGGCAGGAGGGCTCTGCAGAGGGACCTGGACAGGCTGTATGGATGGGCTGAATCCAAACGTATGGGGTTCAAGAAAGCCAAGTATCAGGTACTGCACTTTGGTCAAGATAACCCCATGGAGTGCTACAGCCGGGAGACAGAGTAGCTGGAGAGCAGCCAGGCAGAAAGAGACCTGGGGTACTGATCAACAGGAGGCTTAACATGAGTCAGCAGTGTGCCCAGGTGGCCAAAAAGGCCAATGATATCCTGGCTTGTATCATGAATAGTGTAGCCAGCCGGACCAGGGAAGTGATTCTTCTGTACTCAGCACTGGTGATGCCATACTTTGAGTTCTCTTTACAGTTCTGGGCCACAAAATTTAGGAAGGATATTGAGGCGCTGGAGTGTTTCCAAAGAAGGACAACAGGGCTGGCGAAGGGTCTGGAGCACAAGTCCTGTGAGGAGCAGGTGAGCGAGCTGGGGTTGTTCAGCCTGGAGAAGAGGAGGCTCAGGGGAGACCTTGTTAGTCTCTACAATTTCCTGAAAGGAGGTTATAGCCAAGTGGGCATCGGTCTCTTCTCTCAGGCAAGGACTGATAGGACAAGAGGACATGCACCAGGAAAAGTTCAGGTTTGACATTAGGAAGAAGTTCTTTACAGAAGGAGTGATTGAGCACTGGAATGGTCTGCCCAGAGAGGTGGTGGAGGCACCATTCCTGGAGATGTTTAAGAAGAGACTGGAAGTGGCACTCAGTGCCATGGTCTAGTTGTCAATGTGGTGTTCAGTCATAGGTTGGACTTGATCTCAGAGCTCTTTTCCAGCCTAGTTGATTCTGTGATTTTCATTTAGATTGATGCAACATGTTTTTGTTGGGATATCTGACTGTCTTGGGTTGAGCTGGCGAAATGCCAACTGCCTAAGTACAGAGAAAAAGGGTTCTTCTTCCCCCCAACCAGCCAAGGGAAAAGGGAAGAAGAGGGAGAGAGAAAAAAACCCCCTCAAACAGAGTTTATGCTGAAACTAACTACATGTATTATACAGAAAAGAGAAAATTAAGAGAAAACTACAATATAACACGCACTTACACAAGTTACATATAACAAGAACCTCCCTGTCCCAATTAATACAAAGTGTATTACTCTAGATTCATAAGCGCTCTAAAAGACACCTAGCAAGAAACAGAAAGAGTAACAACAAAATATTTTTACTTTCTTGAACTCAAACAAAAGGCAAGGAGCGGCAATAGCAGGAGCAAGGCCTAACAGGGCAGAATAATGGTAGCACGTCTTCTCTGTACCTCAGCCATGGTGGAATTGAGCTAACACCTCCCACTGCTGCATCATATCTTACGTTTACGTCATCTGGTATGAAATACTTCCTTGGTTACTCAGGTGAGAGCTGTCTCTACCAATCCACATAGATTCTCTGAGCCTGCCAATTTGAGGCTTAGCTAAAACCACTACACTGGCACTTCCTCATAAACATAAAAAATGTTATTTATAACTCAACTCTTATTAATCTGACCTGAATTTTAGCATTACTCTGTTGTACTATCTAGGTCCAATGAAGAGCATGATAACAACATAGAAACACTGTGAGGTGAATATAGATGTTCCTATGTTAACTTAGTCCTGTGTGGAAAGCTCTTTGGAGATTCTGCACAAATTACATTTTTAAGTTCACTTTGGCAATTGTCAGAAATTTGAACAAGATTTCCAATTCTCTTGCATTCATTCAAACTCTACCTGAGCTATATTTTATAGCATTAAAAAAAAAAGGAAAAAAAAATGATCTGAACCAATAGAAACAGTCGTGATTGAAATCAGTACTGTAAGGACCAATACCCCCAGGTATTAATGAACTAATTTCAAAGAAAGCAGTGGAAATGAAGTACCTACATACCACTAAGGTTCTGAGCATTAGATTTTGCTTTGAAGTGTTTTGCTGTGGTGTTTATACAAGTGGAGAGCATTATACAAATAGGCTGATAGTGTACTAATTTTTATACAGCATGAACAACAACAAAAGAAAAATGTATTACTGAGCTACCTATTTACAGGCCTGCCAAGTCAAGAGTTGGAAACCAATGGCAAAAGTATGCATGTAAAATACAAAACAAGTTCAGCTCCAGGTAAAGCAGATGAGAAATTTCAACTGTCAGTTGAAATTTACAAAAGACATAAAAATAAATAAGGATGGTAAAAATACCATACCATTTGCAGATTACTCCCTCTCTCCTGCCTTTTGGATCCAGGCTGTTTAATGAAGTGCTAGTTATCATTAAATGCACATTATTGTTTTGTACATATATATATACACACACACACACACACACACACACACACAAACACACATATACAAATATCCATACATATGCATACATACATACACACACACATATACATACAAATACACACACACACACACACAAAACATAAAAGAAATAATTGTGTTATCTCTCAGGCTTGTTTGCATAATCTTCTGTGCAGGCAGAATGCGGGGCAGTCAGAGGAGGCAGCTAGAAGGCAGCTGGGTTGAACACCCAGCCTGAACATGCATTTGTTTGGTCTAGCTAAGGACATCTGTGGGATGGTGCTTGCCTCCTGGGGGGGTTCCTCCCCTGCAATGTTGTGAAGTATGAGCTGAGAGCAGCCAACAGCACACCAGGGACGGGGAGCTGGGGAAGGCAACTGAGACAGCTGGTAACACCCCTCTCTCCTGTTCTAGCATCAGGATAAGAGCCTTGAAACAGAATAGTTGTTTGCATCCCCGCTACAGCTCCTCCCCATTGCCAAAGTGGGTTCCAGAGGTACTTTTTACCATAAGAGTAAAATGACCCCACTACAGGGGACACTAGGTGAAAAGCTGCCTATCTATAGCAGTGCTCCATTCTGGAAACATCCAATAAATGCTCTCTAGTGCTTTTGGGTGTTTACTTGGCAGGAAGCTGTAGAGGATATTAAGCAATCACCACTGTGCATACATGCAATATAAATGCGGAGTATTCAGAGCACTGCCTGTGATGCCAGATGTTCACAGCTCTTCTCTTTACTTTTCAGTAAGGGTTTACCATGTTATACGACTGTTTATCAGCTTTGCTCCCTTGGTGTTTGGGAGTTCCTGCTGTGCCTAAATTCTGCTAAAGCATCAAGACAACAGAAGTTTCTTGATGCCAGCAAATACCTCCCCAGTGCTTATGCTGAGAGAAGTTAACGAAAAACAAAAAAGTGAAATAACATTTTCGAAATCCAAAAACTTTTGATCACAGTAGACTCTGAGATTCTGTGTGTAGGAAAATTTTCCTTCTCTTAAATTTAGAAGATGGCAATAACCTATGAAACAAAGGAAGTATAACAAAGAGGAAAGTTTTATTTTCAGTACACACTGGGTGCCTCAAACCACAGGGGTCCAGAAGCACACCTCACATTCCAACTTTGCTCTTTTTGTAGTTTACTAAGTCCTGCCTGTTTTTGTCAGACAATGCATATTTATTGGCTTGCTGGTCTTGCCATAAGAAGTGTCTTCTACAAAGGGAGAGGGAGCTGTCATCTTCTCCTTAATTGGTTGTGAAGAATCCCCCACACACTAGATGAAGGGTCTCCTTTGTTACGAAAGACCACCACGTATCAAAGAGGCCTTTGTGTACAGGGGCCTCTGCATGTTCATTTTAAGTACCTGGTATTTTCCCTCCCCTGTCATAAAAGGCCCTCAGTGCCAGGTCTTCAGCTGTCCCTCTTTCATAGGACTTCCTCTGTGTTGAGCAGTGTGGATGCTGCTTTGGCATATTTTCTGTACTCACAGGTTATGGGTGGGGACAGCGTTCCACCCATCCCATCAATTCTGCTGGGCCATGGACCTCTTTCTGCTCTTCATACATTGAGAAATCCTAAAAGGGGGGCTGAGCTGGGAAGAGTGAAGTTGTTTCTGTAGCAAAGACACCACAGAAAACAAGCAACTTTACTATTGTGTTTTGCTGATGATCAGATTTATGCAAGCTTCAAAAGCAGTTTCTGCTGGAAGGGACTGTTCAGCTGGTGGGAAAGACACAGAGGATGTGGGTGTGAGTGATATGTGCTACATTTCTGTTTAGTCCTTTAGCTTCACAAGCTTTCTTGTGTTAATTAAGCCTGTGAATTTGTGTATGTGACAGGATGTGAAAGCCATTCCCAGTTCATGAGGATACAAGCTCGCAGAAAGGCAATGTTTTGTGGAAAGAATACTCTATATGCAGTGAGGTTATAGAGAGGTACATTTATGCCAGGTGTTATGGGTCACTGAGGCAGTTGCTAGAAATTTTAACTTTTATTTTATTTTATAAGGAAAAAAATGGATTAGTAGTTTAATTAGTGATTTCAGCAAGTAGTGATCAGCTCCAGCCCTTTGGCAGAGGTAGTGATACAGCTCCAGCCCTTTGGCTGAGGTAGTGATCAGCTCCAGCCCTTTGGCTGAGGTAGTGATCAGCTAGTGATACAGCTCTTGAGTCTCAGTGATAATCAGCTCTTGCGAAGGCAAGAAGTAGGGCAACACAGTGCTCACCGGGTGGTAAAGCACTGGGCAGATTGGAGTCTCCAGCTCCCAAGGTCTGCGAAGGGTCTGTGTCCTGGGGTCTGCTTATATCCACTTTTCCTGGGGTAGGCCACGCCCCTTTTCGCAGGCGCCGTTCATAAGGGTTTCTCAGTTTTCAACCAGGTCGGACAGGGATCTTTGCTCGGTGTTGCGCAATCCTCGTGGCTGTCCGAGGGGGGGTGGGGTGCCCATGTGGCTCTGCAGCGTGGAATCTGGAGCGCCGGGGAAGGGGATCCATG